>OV050030.1:82032678-82632678 GCA_920105625.2 Clusia tigrina | reverse complement strand
TGGATCATATTCAAATGCGATACGATTAAAAAATGACAATGTAAATTCTCTGGCTGTCTGCATACGTTCTCTGTTTGTGAGTTGATATAAATTGCGATTTGTATCTGTTCTATGTTGGCGTCTGTCTCTGATTGTGTTTCTCATTAATATCCGGCGTTCATTCTGATGTTGAGTAGTTTGTGCTGAACGCAATCGCGATACTCTTAATCTGGTTGCTTCATTCACTTGTGATCTTTGTTCCGAATTTAAATTTGCTCGATCCGTATTTCTTCTTTGCGATGCCCAAGTTCTGCGATCAAGATTTGAACGACGTCGTGGCATTTTATTGTTACACTAATTAAATGTGGAGAGAAATTGTTTGTTTTTGAGTTACGTGTGTTGCAATTTTATATTGTTGAAAATATAAATGATCATATTGTAAAAACACATAATATATTCCCACTTTTTTTATTTTACCTTTGAAAAACAATGGAATTTAAATATTTTGTGTTGTTAAATTTGTCTTCAATGTGTTTTTTATATACGCAAAATCTAATAACTAAAAATGAAATGTCAAATATTAATACATATTGAATTAATATGAACCCCTATAAAAAAAATCTTTCTCTAAACCTAACGTATAGTGTTTGTACGAAATGTATGCAAAAAAACTTTTGTTGCGCCATCTGGCGGATGAAATATATACTATAACCTCACAGGCCACGACAAATATATGTTGTAAATTTAGTTATGATATATTTTATGGTTCCGGAGATCGTTCGAGACGCACCTACGCACGAACGATTTTATATATTAAGACATACGAGTATATACTCGTATATATATATATACAAAGTCTCTTTGTCCCATCTTTTTACCTACTAAAACTACTGGCGATGAAAACTCCGAGAAACTGACTCTTACTATTCCGTCCGCTAGCCATTCGTCAACTTGGCTGTCAACTAGTTGCTGATCTGGTATAGAAAGTCTTCGGGGTCTGTGACTAATTGGTGTCTCATCAGTAAGGACGATTTTCATTTCCACTGGGTGAAAATCAGGTTTTTTAGGATTATATTGAGCAACAAAGGACAATATCAAATTTTTAAACTTTACACTTAAACTCGATAAATCTAGGTCTATATTTTCGTCCTTCTCGACGATCATTGTGCTCATCATTTTACAAAATTCATTCTCTTCAATTTTGTCTCCGACGTTACTGTACTCTTTTCCAGTATAAGCACACAAGTCATCCGGTTTCTCTTCGCAGCTAGCGCTACGAGTCGATTCCACTGATTTGCTTGTTACTTCACCCACAACTTTTTTGCTAACTGTGGCCCCTTCTTTTCCTATCGCCATATTTACATATTCAAAGATATCATTTCCGATGACCGCTGAGTAAAGTATGTCACCCTCTCTGACAACATGGAATGATATTGGCAAAAGAATACCATCCAAATTTACTTCGACAGTAAAACTTCCTATTGTGGTAATGTCTTTTGCACCAATGCCCACTAAAGTGTTGGTTTCTTTACTCAATTCTATGTCATCCAATAATAGTAGAACATCACGCCTAATAGCACAAATGTCACTACCGGTGTCTACAATTACCGATACCTCTCTACCGTTAATCAAAATATCTTTAAAAACTCGATTTGATGGAACAAGTCTTTGCGATATATAATCTGAAGTTAACGTGTGAACATTTCCGACTGAATTTTTCTTCTCGTCACTGCCATTTTCTTTTTTGCCACGCACCTTACATTCAAACGACTTGTGTCCAACTTGTTTGCACTTAAAACACCTGACTTCGTTACTCGTACATGCATTTGCTAAATGCGATGTATCGCCACATTTGTAACATTTTCGCAGTTTTTTCTCATCAACTTTATCACCACTTTTGTTGAAATTATTTTTACTCTGGCTAAAACTTGTAGGGTGGTTTGTCGACTTGCCTACTTGATTTACCTTTTCGTAAACCCGCAATTTCTCTTTCAATTCGACCAAATTTGTGGCCTGATAAAGCATTGATTTATTTGATCTGGAATCCGCGATTCCCTCGATAAAATATTCTATAAGGCTTTCATCGTCTAGTCTTATCTGACTACCGATTTCTTGCAAAATAAACAGATATTCCCTAAAAGATTCATTTAAACGTTTTTTACGATTTCTCAAAACTTTATGCATTTCCAAAGTTGACAATTTTCTTCCAAACTCGTCTTTTAAACAATCTTTAAGAGATTCCCAAGTTTTTATGCTAGGCTGACTCCTGATAAAAATTTTTGCAGCCCCTTTTAAAAGCTGTTTTGCGTAAATAAATTTCTGAATACCGCTCCATGTAACCGTAGATGCGCAATCTTCGAATTCTTGAATCCATGTTGCTATTTCTGGCAACCCTTCTCCCGAAAAATGTGAAACTGAATCCGAGATATCCCGTAAAGTGAATACAGAACCCCTTTCCGGTACACCGTTGGCCACACTATAAACTGATTCATTGTCATCGTCATCATTTGGGTCACTTTCCAAAGGCTCGATACAGAAGTGAGAAAGTAGTCGCTCACGAAGAACCGGTTTATTCCCAACTCGCGGCAAATTTAACTCAGCCAATTTATTTTTCAAACTTTCTACGTTTAAGGCAAATATTTCCTCTCTATTCATTTTTACAAGCGAATGTCAACTTTCACAAAGATACAAAATACTTTTCAACAATATATTTTTAATTATTGATATACAATATTAATAAAAAATTCCAACTTTAATTTTACTCGACAATTTTTTTTTGAAATTTCACAAAAAATTTGACTTCTCAAAATTATACCAAATTTTAATTATACAAATTTTATTTTTCAATTCGAATTTTACGTTTGTTTAAATTTTCTTGACAACACACAGTATATTCTTATTAAATAATTCAATTTGAAATTTACAGGGCAATACAAAATTATTTTCCAATTGAAAATTCTTTTCTATATTTCATTTTAAGTTTACCAATTAAAATCAAAATTAATGTTTGATAAGAACTGAATTGATGTACAAGGACTGTCAACAACACAATATATCAGTGCTCCTCAAACTTAAAATCTAATTACATATACATACGCAGTAGCTGCAATTTTCAAATTAACGTCCAAATCTCCTTAATAACCAAGCATGTTCGTTTCAGCTGATTTTTTTCATTTTTAGTTATTGGATTTTGCGTATATAAAAAACACATTGAAGACAAATTTAACTACACAAAATATTTAAATTCGATTGTTTTTCAAAGGTAAAATAAAAAAAGTGGGAATATATTATGTGTTTTTACAATATGATCATTTATATTTTCAACAATATAAAATTGCCACACATGTAACTAAAAACCAAACAATTTCTCTCGACATTTAATTAGTGTAACAATAAAATGCCACGACGTCGTTCAAATCTTGATCGCAGAACTTGGGCATCGCAAAGAAGAAATAAAGATCACAAGTGAATGAAGCAACCAGATTAAGAGTATCGCGATTGCGTTCTGCACAAACTACTCAACATCAGAATGAACGCCGGATATTAATGAGAAACACAATCAGAGACAGACGCCAACATAGAACAGATGCAAATCGCAATTTATATCAACTCACAAACAGAGAACGTATGCAGACAGCCAGAGCATTTACATTGTCATTTTTTAATCGTATCGCATTTGAATATGATCCAGAAATTGAATATTGTGCTCACGTAAAAATTATGATTGGCAACTGGATAAAGAATGTACTTATTGTCACGCTCTAGCATTTAAAAATGAGACCGCTGGGATGTGTTGTGCCTCTGGAAAAGTTGTTTTACCAGTATTACATCCACCACCAGAGCCATTGAAATCATTAATGTCCGGAGATAATGAAGATTCAAAATTATTTATAAAAAAACATCAGAAAATTTAATAGGTGCTTTCAAATGACATCTTTTGCTGCAAAAATAATTTCATCCGTCGATGAACGAGGTCGTAATTTCAATTCGATGTTTAAAATTCAAGGCCAAGTGTATCATAATATTGACTCCTTGCTTCCAATTCCAACTGAAACTCCCTAATTCTTGCAAATATATTTTGTTGGGGACGCAGAAGAACAAGTTAATGTTCGTTGTGATTATAATCGGATTCAGCAAATTGAACAACGATCAATAGGAATAACATTAGACACTTTTTTGACAGAAAAAAATCAACTGATGCAATTGTTCCATCAAATGCGGGATAAATTAGTGAACGACAATTATATGATTGTCATTAAAGCCGATAAAGTTCCAGTTGGAGAGCATTCGCGTCGATTCAATGCTCTCACTGTTAATGAAGTTTGGATTGTAATGGTCGGTGATGCATTTGAAAATAGAGATATTCGTATTTTGCGCCGAACTAATACTCTTCAGACTATTCAGGATACGCATCGTTCCTATGACGCCTTGCAATATCCATTAATATTTTGGGAAGGCGAAGATGGTTATCATATCAATATCAAACAAACAAATCCAGCAACAGGTACACTTAACTACTCAAATGTTTAATATTAACATATATTTATACAGCCTTTTCTTAATTTTACAAGTGAAGATTCGAATAAAAAAGTCTGCGCAGTGATTTTTTTATTCGCATAGAACTATGATTAGGACCAACCAGGACAATCATATTTTAAAATGCCGCCATTTGTTCCATTAGTTTATCGTAGATATGTATGCGAAAATCAAAAGCGAGCGATTACGTTATATCCGATTCAATCAAGCTAAATTGCGCGCCGAAGAATACATTCATTTGTGCGATGCAATTAATAACAATATTGACGGCAATTTCAATCCGAATGAAATAGGAAATATGTGTATATTACCATCATCATACACAGGCAGTTCACCTCATATGCAAGAGTACATTCAGGATGCTATGGCTTATGTTCGCGCTTACGGTCGGCCAGACTTATTCATCACCTTCCCCTCTAATCCAAAATGGGATGAAATATTAAATATTTATTGCCTGGCCAAGCAGCAAGTGATTGACACGATTTGTATTCAAGCGACAGCGCGTGTATTCAAGCAAAAATTAAAGTCACTAATTGATTTGATTGTCAAACATCATGTTTTTGGTCAAACTCGCTGTTGGATGTACTCAATTGAGTGCAAAAACGTGGACTGCCACATGCCCATATTTTGATTTGGCTAATCAACAAAATTAGACCTGAAGAAATGGATAACATAATCTCTGCCGAAATCCCAGATCCTGACATTGATCCAGAGTTATTCCAAATTGTGACTACAAACATTATCCATGGTCCTTGCGGTGCCATCAATATGAATTCACCATGCATGGACAATGGTAAATGCACGATTTCCAAAGGATTTGCTATCGTATACAATCACTGGAAATGATGGATATCCTTTGTATTGTAGACGATCAACTGAAGATGGTGGATATTCCTTTATGATGACTGCCAGAAATGATATAGAAATTGATAATAAATGGGTTGTACCATACTCCCCACTGTTATCCAAAACATATAAAGCCCATATTAATATTGAATATGGCAGTTCAGTTAAGTCAATTGAATACATCTGTAAATATGTACATAAAGGTAGCGACATGGCCGTTTTCGCTGTAGAAGGTGTGAATGAAAAGAATGAGGTTGCGCGCTACCAAATGGGCAGATACATCAGCAGCAATGAAGCTGTATGGCGAATTCTTTCTTTCCCTATTCATGAAAGAGATCCAGCTGTCGTTCGTTTGGCTATTCACCTCGAAAACGGTCAACGAGTATATTTTACTGAACAAAATGCAGCAGAACGAGCAGTTATTCAACGAACAACAACATTGACTGATTTTTTCGTTTATGCCAACAACAAAATGATTATGGTTGATTTGCGAGAACATTGCTCTATGCTGAAGTACCAACCTATTTCACGAGGAATAAGTCGAGAAAAACATGGGAACCCCGTAAAAGAGGAAAATCTGTTGCCGATTATCCAGGAATATTTTGTACTAATGCATTAGGCCGACTATACACAGTTCATCCCAAACAGCGAGAATGCTTTTTTAACGATTGTTGTTAATTAATATTCCTGGACCAACATCGTTCGAATATTTGAAAACTGTAAATGGTCAACTACATACAACGTATCATGATTCATGCCGAGCATTACGATTATTAGAAGAAGATTTGCATTGGGATTTAACTCTTGCCGACGCTGCTGTCAGTTCAATGACACGCCAAATACAGTGGTGGATGAAAATGGAGCCGTTAACTTCCTAATAAAATTTCTAAATTCTTTGGATTTACCAGGTCTTCCGTCACATAATTTACAATTGAAAGTTGGTTCCCCAATCATTTTGTTACGAAATCTCAATGCGCCAAAACTTTGTAATGGAGAATTCGTGCTTCTCCCATGGCGTTGGTAAACCCACCGATTTATTTGTTTATGCCGAAAATGGAGAAACAAGAAATATCGTGCACAGATTAGTATTACAATAATTTATTATTTTATTTGTTTTCATTAAAAATTTTTATACTTTAAAATTAATTCCAAAAATTTTTAAAAATATTTAACATTTATTTTAAAAAAAATATTGGCAAAACAACGTTACCGGGCTAGCTAGTATATATAACTAATACTTTATTTTATGAAGACGCTGGTTGCTTCGAGCTCGACGATGTTTTATTTCCAAAACTTAATCAACACTAAAACTAATGGACACAAATTCTTATTTTCTAACCTAGCCCTCACAGTAAAAGTGCTGACTTGCGCCTCGAGTGTGGTGTTGGGTGTCCGTCGCTGCTGCGTCGCTGCTGTTATCGCGACGGCTTGAAGGCGTACAGCGGACGTTGGTTTTGTGTAGCATTTCTCTCGTTGTTGTTGTCTTTATTACTGCAGTACCGCTGGTGTTATGGAATGCATGACCAAAGCGTGGGAAGTACTACTGGGAGCTGATCGTGCTAACTCCTCCCCCACTTAAATGTGGGCCATCCTTGGGATTCGTATAACTGTTAATAGCAATTTCGACGTCGCTTCGATGAAGAATTTTCCTTCGCCTTGTGCGCATTCGGAGGAGGACATAACCAACGGCCACAACGATGATCACGGTCACGCTTGAAATGGTCGGTCCCATAATGACTTTATCCTCGATTTCACCATTAGAGCGAAGATTTTCTGTATTCAGCCGGTTGAGGTATGGGAGGCTCAGAATGTCTTTATGATCCGTTATGTTGAGAAATGAAGTTGCTGCTGAACCGGGTGTTCTCCTAGGCGTACCCTTATGGTTCATGAATATGGTCTCGTTAATCCGGATCGCCCCCTCGAAGGTTATCAGGTAGGTGCCATTTATGAATCTTCTTTCGCTCTCCGCATTTGTTATGAAAGCGACGTCGTCATTAATGATTATTATTCCATCATCAACCACAACCAAGGGCTCCAAATGACTAGGCCTTGTGCTACAATGGGCCACGCGACCGGAGTGGAGTTGTTGTGCGCAGGTGGTGTTCGGTGATTCCATACAGAATGTTGATGTCAATGTTGCTCTACAATTCCTAATCGGCGTTATTCTCCCTTCACAGTCAGCAACACAGTTGTCGTCATCAAAATGTAGGATTATCCCCCTATGCTGGACCGGGAATAAAATTATTTTCCTACATGCTAACCTAGGCTTGATATCGCTTGATATCGCTGCGCACAAAAATACGAATATTTAACACCAGCATAAAACCTGTTCTGTTGTATGGGTCTGAAACATGGTTGGTCTCAGAACAAATAACTCGACAACTTCAAACTTTTGTCAACAAATGTCTACGAAGAATCTGCCGCATTTTCTGGCCGACAACGATCATGAACGAAGGCCTGTGGGGCCTCACCAATAGCGAGCCTATAGACACACAAGTTAAAAGATGCAAGTGGAGCTGGATAGGGCACATTCTGCGTAGAGAAGACACCAACATTGCAAAGATGGCCTTTCAATGGAACCCACATGGTAGTCGGAAAGCAGGATGCCCACGACAAACATGGGTACGCACTACCCACGCAGAAAGTCACCACAGAGCCACCTGGAACGAAATAAGACACCTGGCTGCTGATAGAAACCATTGGAGAGCTTTTGTGACCGCCCTATGCTCCGACTAGGATCGATATTTGACTCTTTTATGATTATGTCTTTTAGTTAACTTTGTTAGCATAAGTATAGTTTTATTGTGTCAAATGTCATGGAATTAATAATAATAACCTAGGCTTAGGATACTTAATCACGAAAAACAGGAAATTATCGCTTAACAAAACTTTTACATCTGATACCTCCATTAAGTCTGTTACGGTTACGTCCGTAGAGCGCTTGCTTGTTAATTCATTTAAGTCATGCGAATCCAAAATTGCTGGGTTGACTATTTTAATCTTTGCAAGGGTAATCGCTAATATTAAATTCTCCAATTCTAAAATTATAATCCTATTTCGGGCCAAAAGAATTTCATAGAGATGGCCTGTATCGATCTGATTTTTTTTTGCATTCTTTAAAAAAATATTGACTGTTTTTGTTAAATTATTTATCTGTTCTTGATTCCTTTTGTTAATGACCATTTGCTGCTTTTCAGCAAGCATGAATTCCCGCTGCCCGAATTTTATCTTTTCAAAGTCGTCAAAGTCCGGTGTTCCTGCAATGACCTTCAGGGCTGTTCAATTTATTTCCTAATCTTCTGTTGTTTTTGACCATGACCCGTTCTCCTACGTCAAACACTCTATTTTGTCTGGAGGGATTGTTTCTCTCCAGCTGTTCCTGTTGTGCCCTTGTGATCCTTTTCACTATCTTATTTTGAAGTTCCGGCTGTGCAGAATGGAGCACATCTAAAGGTCGTGTTTCAGTCACGGTGTGAATTGTTCTGTTATATTACACCGTTGCCATTAAGATTAGATCAACGGTATCTTCTATTCTCTTTTCCATCTTCAAGCACCTAGCAGTTTCCAGGAGAGTACTATGGAAGCGCTCAACTTGACCGTTCGATGTGCTGTGCAGGGGTGGTGCGTTTCTTATTTCAATTCCAAATTGATTTCTCAACAATGAGGTGATAGTTTTCGATTTTAGTGCTGGCTCATTGTCGCAGTAAATGTTTTTTGTGTTTGTGAATAAATTTAGAAGATTCAGCAGAGGTGGCTTTAAATCATTAATTGTTCGAGACGGTATCAGTTGAACAATCGCAAATATTGAAAACTTGTCCACGCAAGTAAGGAAGTAATTTCTGTCTGTTGAAAAGATATCTACGATATATGCAGCATTTGACCTGCATAAGATGGTATTGGGGTCACACCCAATTCCTGCCTGCGGGGTGTCTATCATATTTTGCTTTTATGCAGATTTTGCAATTTGAAACCACCTCGTCGACCAACTTCGCCATTTTCGGGAAGTAATAATCGGATAGGATCTGTTTGACGATTTCTTGTGCCGCTCTATGAGCGCGATTGTGCTCAACAGTGGCTATTTCTCTCTGTTCATTCAGGTCATAAATATCTGTCACCATACTTTTGCAGTACAACAACCTTGTTTTCGGAAAATCTTTTACCAAGTCATGCTGGATTACGGCAAGCGTCGGCAAGGTGCAATGTATAGCGTTTACTACACTTGGGTTTACTGCTGCCTTTATCTCCCTGAGTAAAGAATCCTTGTCTCTGAAACTAATTATGTGGCGTGTCTTCTCCTTGAAGAGTATAAAGTGGCGTTTTAACGCGAAATGTTCTTCATCAAGAACGATTTGGTTCCTGAAGCAGTTAAGCGGTTTTTCCATAGACTCAATCGTATACGTCAGCGAAACCTCACTATGGACGGTTGCAACGTCTGAGTGTGCCTCTTCTTCGAGCGCATGAATATTATGACGCGACAATGCGTCAGCCACATAATTTTCCCTTCCTGGTTTATGGAGGAGCCTTGCATTGTGTTCATCTACGAAGCATCTCCATCTTATGATTTTTGCATTAGGGTTTCGATCTGGGACTGCGCCTGTAAGAGGTTGATGGTCAGTATAGATATTGAGACCTTTCCCACCATAAAGATAATTTCTTTATTTCTGAAGAGCCCAAACAATTGCAAGCAGTACGCGTTCATTTGTTGCAAAATCTCGTTCCCTGTCCTTCAGAGTTCTTGAGATCAAGGCAATTGGTTTCCCCTCTTGTGAGAGAACCGCTCCTAAACCCAGTGCCGACGCATCCGTCGTTAGATCGAAAGGTTTTTTAGAGTCAGGGTACAGCAGCATAACATACTCGGAGGCCAGGATTTCCTTCAGTTTGTTAAAGGCTTGAATTTGTTCCTCATTGAAATGTATTGGGATTTTTTTAGACTGAGCGGCGCCAACTTTTCCGTTGTCGCTCTTTAGTATATCTGTAATTGGTTTTGCTATTGATTCAAAATCCCTGATGAAGCGCCGGTAGTAGCTCGCTAAACCTAAGAATGACCGGACGTTGAATAGAGTTGTTGGCTGCTCATATGTACGAATGGCTTCCACTTTATCGGGGGCTGTTTTTATGACTCCCCTAGACACAATGAAGCCAAGATATTCAAAACACTTTCCTTAAAAAAGTGTGATTTTTCACGGGACACCCTCATGTTGGCCTCATACAATTTAGTTAGGACCCATGCAATGTGGGCTACGTGGTCCTCTTCGTTTTCAGAAAAGATTATAACGTCATCGACGTACACATAACATGTTTTACCTATCTCTTCCCTAAGTACATCATCTATGGCCCTTTGGAAAATGCTGTGCGCATTTTTTAACCCAAAGGGTAGTCTGCAAAATTCGTATTTGCCACATCCTACCGAGAACGCCGTTTTCTCCCTATCCTGTTCCGCAAGAGTTATTTGATGGAAGCCTGAGTTAATATCAAGCGTTGTGAAGTATCTGGCTTTACCCAGGTTTGAAAGAATTACTGTAATTTCAGGTATAGGTTACTTATCGTCAATTGTTTCCTGGTTCAATTTTCTAAAGTCAATAACAAGTCGTTTTCTTATGTTTCCTTGATCTTCCTTGCCTTTTTTGTCAACAACCCAAATGGGATTATTGTATGGAGATCTGGATGGCCTAATTATGCCCTTACGCAATAAGTCTTTGACCTCTGAATTGACAAAATCTGCCACACCCATTGGGTATGGGTAAACAGGGTCGTTACCGACCGCGCGGATAGTCGCGACAATATTAGTATTAAACGGTAGTGATTTATTGGGTTTCGCAAAAGCGCCATCCAACCTTCTCATCGTTTCTCTAAATCTGTTTGTCACTGTGTGTTGTACCCTGATATCTTCGATTTGTGTGAAATTCACATTTACACACTTTAGAAATTTGAGTTCTTCCGAACCGGATTTTGTAATTATCTTCTTGTTCTTAAAATTTAGCGTTGCCCTTATCTGCGTTAGCAGATCGAGGCCGATTATTCCATCAAATGTGGATAGCGAAGAGAGCATTAAAAAGGTAGTGTTCGTGTCGAACAAGTTAATATAACATTTTTGCTTAACATCATCGAAGCCATGGAGTGACGTTACTATGAACGGTCGTTGCATCGAAAAGACATGGATTAACTCCAGGAGGGGCTTTATATAATTTTTTGAAGCCCCCGTGTCTATTAGTAATTTAGTTTTTCTCCCTGCAATTGTCCTTTCTAAGTATGGAAGCAGGGATTTTTCCCTAAAAAATGGATTTGTTCAGATTCCAGGGTTTCCTCAATCTCAGACGCTTCTGCGTCAGCTTTCGATTGATAATCTTGCTCGGGCTGATCATATTCCTAAGCCATATGATTGATTCTCTGGTGCTTAGGCTCAATGGACCTAGAAGTACCGCTATGTGCCCTTTTCTGATTATGGATATCTTGTTGATTTCGACCATACTGTCTAGAGGTTAGAGTAGAGAGAGGTAGAGTTGATTGTAATATTGGCCCCGGGATTGGCCGTATGAAACTGGTTGGTGATTATTCCGAAACGAACCTTGGTTCCGATGGTCAGGTGACTGTTGATGAAAGAAACCGCCATTTTTCTGAGAAATAGTCGGTTGCCTAAACTGTGACGAGCCAGAAGTGTCCATTGGAAGCGAGCGTTCTTGCGGCTGGGCAGCCACGTTTCCGAAGTTTTGGCGTTTTGAATTGTGAGGACTTTTGTATTGGTTGAAGGTGTTTACTTGGCCTCCAGTGGGGATATTCCTATTCTGCTGTCTTGGCTTATCATTATCCTCTAAAGCCCTTGCATAATTGCTTGCAAACAGGTATCGCTCGTGGTCAGCCTCAATTTCCCGAGCCAATGCCAGGGCTGTCGGTAGATTATTCGGTTGTGCCGAGAAGAGCATATCACTTAATGTTTTTTTTGTTCCTGATATAAATACTCGTAGAGCATCTGCCCTGTACTTTTCATTAATTGAAGAGGCGACACTGCAATCGTATGACATTTGTGTCTTATTTGTAAGGAGAGTCAGTTTTCTCTCAATCTCATCATAGAACTGTAAAAGGGTTAAGTTGCCTTGACGGAGTGTGGATAATTCCTGTTCAATCAGATAAACAGGGCGCTTGTCAGCGTAGGTGAAATCAAGCCTGTTAATGATAGCTTTGAAATTTAAAACGGTGTTGAAAGAAGATAACACCATATCCGTGGTTCCTTTAATTTTGTTCCTAATTATGGCCACGGCCTGACAATGTTTGGAGCTACCATCGTAACTCTCAAAAAGCTTATAGGCGGTATGTGCCGCTAGTCTCCACGATACATAATTTTCTTCTTTGCTTTCGAAATCGGGCAAAGACTTTACTATATAAAGGGTCTCCTCGCACCGGATCCCTGGTATTATCCGAACTACTCTTTAAACCTCAACCTCAGGTGTTTTAGTTTAAATTTTTTCTAGTTTCCGGGTTATAGTTAGTAGCAAGTTGCGTATTGAATTCGAATTTCTGTGCCTCGAAGGCGAAATTTAACATTTCCCTTACTTGTTCAGGAGTGGTCATATTATTGTCTTATTGTTATCAGAAATGTTAAGTTTAAATAGCCAGAATCTGTCGTTTAGTTCCTCGAGTTCACTGTCAAAGTCACTCACAACACAAAGAATCACGACACAAATGTCTGTGCAGAATACTAAGACGATTTAAAATGGTAGCACGTTTATTTGGATATTTTTTAACTTCCACCCTTGCAAAAATTATTTATTTTTATATTTTTTTTAACCCCAAAATTTGTAATTGACTTTAGAACAAAATCTATTAATTTTTAATTTTTATTTAAGTTTTATTTAATTATTTTTTTCCACAAGCACTCTACTTTCATTGACATTTTGGCTTAAGCTGCTACAGTTAAACTAGTTGGCTGGAAACGTAGGGATTTGCTGCCGTCAAGGTTCCCAAGTTTTTCCCTTCTTGTCCTTGCGCAATGTTGAGTAATGAATGTTTTGAGTAATGATCTCGCGGGCGCCACACTTGCGCAGTTGTTCTTAATTAATTTTGTAAATTTTGTAGAAATTAATTTTTTTATCCAACATGTGTTCTTTGCACCGTTGGGCGCCACTAATACTTTATTTTATGAAAACGCTGGTTGCTTCGAGCTCGACGATGTTTTATTTCCAAAACTTAATCAAGACAAAAACTAATGGACACAAATTCTTATTTTTAACCTAGCCCTCACAGTAAAAGTGCTGACTTGCGCCTCGTGTGTGGTGTTGGGTGTCCGTCACTGTTGCGTCGCTGCTGATATCGCGACGGCTTGAAGGCGTACAGCGGACGTTGGTTTTGTGTAGCATTCCTCTCGTTGTTGTTGCCTTTATTACTGCAGTACCGCTGGTGTTATGGAATGTATGACCAAAGCGTGGGAAGCACTACTGGGAGCTGATCGTGCTAACTTATATATAATAATAATATATATATAATATATATATATATATATATATATATATATATATATATATATATATATATATATATGTAGTATATATATATATATATATATATATATATATATATATATATATATATATATATATATATATATATATATCCATAAATATATATACATATATATATATATATATATATATATATATATATATATATATATATTTATATATATATATATATATATATATATATATATATATATATATATATATATATATATATATATATATATATATATATATTTATATATATATGGAAGAGACAGTCATTTTTGGGAAGCCTGCGCATTTATAGTCCCAAGCTGCCACATCGTCCAGCACATTATTGTTGTAGGAATGGCCCTGTTGCTAAGGCCACTGTTCATTGCTGTTGCTCCTGCTTTGTTGTTGTTGGTTTTGCTTACCCTTGTGTCACCTTCAACACCTTGTTGTTGTTTTTCCTGTTGTTGTTGTGGTAACACTTGTTCTTGGGCTACCTTCACCGTTGCGTTGTTGTTATCGGGTTTTGTCCTTAGAGAATCTTCATGCTGTGTTGTTGTTATCACGTTTTAAATGTTTTAATAATATATTTTCTTCTGCATTCCTCCTTGTGCTTTATTCGTATTGGCGACACTTGTAGCTATTATTCTGTCGTGGTCCCTTTGTATTTCAATTTCATTTCAGCGTGTTGTTAGTGTAGCATTTGTCTAATACATGCGTTCTTTGCGCTAGTGTCTGTTGCTCTATTTTGCCGATTGCATAGTAAGTCTTGAACAACGCTTTAAGATATATCAAAGCATGCATTGGTTACAGTTGAATCGAAGCGATATAATTATTGCTTGCTATTTCGGAATTTATGCCCTCATTACGTTCTGAAGAGAGTAAAAAGATGCAGCTCATAAATTGTTTAAATTCTTTAATTTTGAAACATTGTAAATCTCTTTGCTGCAAGCAGTGGTCAGCTAAGCATCATACATTACTGCACTTTGATCGTATTCGCCCACCTTACTCCGCTTCTGCAGCAACGACATCGAACATACCTGCTATTGCCCCAACGTGCAGTTAGCTTCGGTCTCAACGGCATCTAAATCTAACTCTTTGCCTGAGGACTTTGTATTTTTTGCTACTGCAGTAGTATTTCTGAAAACCAAATCGGAAAGTTTGGTACCATTCAGGTCCATTCTTGATTCTGCTTCACACCTGCATTTCATTACAAAACGCGCTGTCAATCAGCTACAACTTAAGACAACCCAATCAACTACACTGGTGTCTGGGACTGGTGAAAGGGATTTTGTCGCAGAACAATCTGTGGATGTATTTATTCTGTCTCATATTGGTGCCTATCACAACATTATCACAGCAGTTGGTACTCCTTCAATTACAGATCATCAACCCAATATATCATTAGACGCAGCATTCCCAACAATTCGCACCATGCATCAATTGTCTTCAGATGAAGAAGTAGTTTTCCCAATGGGCGCAAAGATAGTTCACAGAGATTTTTATGCGGATGAGCCTATTTCAGTAGGAGACTCATTAAGTGAAGTAACTGAAATTATGAGACAAACAAATGACCTCCTCAGAAAGGGGAATTTGAAATTGATTAAATGGTGCTCTAACAACATAGATATGTTGAATTAAATTCCAAAGGAAGATAAAGAAACCTAATTAAGGTTTAATGATGGAACTGACGTGACTAAAACACTTAATATAAGATCCCTTATCGGATTGTTTTCTCTTTTAATTCAAGCCATACCGAGTGCAGGGTAAAATTACAAAACGGTCGTTATTGTCCACCATTGCTCGATTTTATATCCCACTGGGTTTGGTTGGTTCTATTATTTCCAAAGTAAAAATATTGCTTCAGGCACTGTGGAAGGCTAAGGTTGATTGGGAAGAAAGCATCTCAAGAATTTCATTCAGCATGGACAAATTTATTGGCAGATTTCAAGATTGTTGAAAGTTTGTGGAAGCAAGGCAGTAAGCTGTATAATCAAGTGTCCCAGCGATGGTATCGACTGGAAAACAATACCAACTAGATCTTTTTGGGGGCCTCTGTGAGGCGGCCATTAAAATAAAAATATTTCATTTTTAAGGATCAGTCGGCTTCAAATTTTCTAGGTTTCGAAGAACTACGCATCCTTATATGGCAAACATCCGCTGTATTGAATTCACGTCCTCTTTATCCAATTTCAGAGAGCCCTGATGATCTGGATATATTAAGTCCGGGTCACTTCCTTATTGGAAGACCTTTTTCAGAGATGATTGAACCGGATATTTCGGATATAAATTTAAATCGGCAGGATTGCTGGCGAAAATGCAGTTCGGAGTATGTAACCCTTCTCCATACATTTGATTAGGAATAAGAAATTAACAAAAATAGGAATAAAGGTATTAAGAAGAGAAGCTAAATAGAAAGGAATTAAATAGATAAGCTAAAACTATTTGTGCTACTCCAAACATCCTCCTCCCGTTGGAAGGGTCACACTTTCAACCCAATCAGCATCTATACGAAACAGGCCTAATTTGGTCACAATTCGTTTAAGAAAGCCACTGGATGTGTGAAGGGCTGGTACATGAACCACGCTGTCTTTCCTCTTTATCAGCCACTCTTGCCATTTCCCATTTTAGCGGCGGAACATTTTCTTACTTTATTTGTGATGACATTTTAGTGTACCTGTGCTCCACGCTGCTACCTGTGTCCACACTGGCCCTGTGAGAACAAACCATGGGGTCGCGGAGATATTCCAGATGACGATGGACGACATCCTATCTTTGCGGTTCCATACGAGCGAAGCAATTTCGGATCTCCGGTCACAAGGCTCAGTTTCACCACAAATAAGGGTTCAGCCGAATGAACCGCGATATGCACGGGTGCAGTCCTAACCAGTAGCGTTCACCCCGCAAGGGTGCGAAGTGTCTGCACACACGGTGCGAAGTTGTTTTGCAACCGCATCAGTACGATGGGGCTTGGTACACAAATACGGATTTGTGTGAATTGCTTGTCGCCATCTCACAAGGGGGTTAATTGCCCTAGCTCCTTTCGTGTGTCATCTGTCGGGAGCGGCACCATACTCTACTACACGTGGATTCGCAACAGGGTTGCCAAATCCGTCACCCACATCTGGGGGTGAGCGCTTCAATTCTAATGGATGCTCCTCCCTTATCTCTCCATCCGGACCCAACTCATACTACCTTTTATAGCACAAACATAATTTCACTAATAGGAAATATTTCACTTTTTTCTATACACGCTGCACTTATTTACACTTTATTTCCTTATATTTTGCCTCAAGTATCTTTAAGTTTTGTTTTTGAATTGATACTTTCTGCCTTATTATGTGTTTATTTTAAAAGTAAAGACACAGAGAAAAAACAAAAGAAGAATTATGTTTGTCCTCGCAAAAGTTAAACGCAACGTCTGGACGCACTCCGTACAAAAATAAACCAAGTTGATTGAAGTAAACCATTAACTTACGCAGACAGATCCAGTGGTTTAAGGTTTTACCGACTCCACTCGGACACTAGAGTACAAAGACAGAGCCAGTGGTTTAAGGTTTTTACCGATTCCAATGTGACATTAACTTACACAGACAGAGCCAGTGGTTTAAGGTTGTTTCCGACTCCCCTGGGACATTAGAGTACAGAGACGGAACAGTGGTTTAAGGTTTTTACCAACTCCACTGGGACATTAACTTACGCAGACACAGCCAGTGGTTTAAGGTTTTTACCGACTCCACTGGGAAATATTGACGCGGCTAGGCACTATGTTAGCTAGCTACCTATAATATAATAAAATTACTGTAGGAAACTTGATGTTAGTTATTTAAGTAGAATATAATTTCAAATAAAAAACTATTAAAATTCAAAATGCATGTGTATATATATATATTCAAGCTTCAGGTGCGAAGAAGCGTTTTGGAGAAGTAGTATAGACGTCGATGAGCATGAATTCCAATTTGAAGATCCAACGACATCTCTACAAGCAAAAACACCGCAAGGAATTAATACGGGTAAATTTTTCATAAACGCACTTATTGGAGCAAAACAGGTGCAGTTAATATAAATCGAAGTGCAGCAGCGAATACAACAGAGTGTTACATCCGTCAAACAATACCTACAGCTAAATACTCAACTTGTCACAGACGATGTCAAAGAACAGTTACATCAGAGGGAAATATAACTTACTAACTTAACTGTTGGAAAAGAAGTCACAGCAGATGAAAGAAATGTCCTAGATGGTAGACAGGAAGGTTTGTGAAGTTGAGACACGGCAGGAATCGTTCTAAATCTGTAAAACAAGAAATATTGCGAACGAGCAAAAGCTGAACAAATTTAAACAACAAATAAAATTACAGCTAGCACTAATGATGGGAGTACACGCGAAAGAGTGGCGGCATTAACAGTGTCATTGAAAGGTACTGCAGCTAATGTACTTCATAGTTTCGATTTGTAGTTTCTGAGATCCTTTTTATATATATATAATATATATATATATATATATATATATATATATATATATATATATATATATATATATATATACATATATATATATATGTATATACTCGTATATATATATTATAATATATATATATATATATATATATATATATATATATATATATATATATATATATATATATATATATATATATATATAAATTAACTTGCGTTAATTTTATTTAAAAAAATCATTTTTTTGGGAGCTTACTCCTTTATTTCTCCGAATTCAACTTAGAATTAACTTAACAGAATTTTAAATACTTAAACCTAAGCTTATCGTCGCTGCCTCACCTGGGCGTCGCTGCTGCAGCTGCTCACGTTGTACCTGCATGCAACGTTTAAGCGGCGCGTGTGCCATGTCAGCACAAAAGAATGGGAACACAATTTTGTGGAGTTTCGCAAGATGGAATTCCAGACTTTTGTTTTTCGGTTTATCATCAAAGTTTAAATGTGAGGTGTGTTAACTACTCCCCCCCTAAATTTCAGACGTCCTCGTTTGAATCAGACTGTTTGTTAAATATTTTGTTTAAGCCTTCTATTGCTGTGTTGGATAAGTGTAGATTTGATTAATTACTTTCTGTTTTTTTTATGATAGGCCTTCCGTTTCTGTGTAGTAAGTATTGCTACAAGCAGGCAATTGTGACAAGGATAAGTATTATGGATCCTAATCCGAAATTCAGGCCAATATTAGTTTCTTCGCTCTCTTGGAGTAGATTTATGAAGTTAGAGTTGTTGATTTGTAATTCCTTCATCATTTGTAATGAGAGTATTTCTTCAATGTTGTTTGGATCAGATGATGGTTGTAACACTGCCGATAGTGGTTTACTTGCTGATATTTCCGCATTAAAGAATGTATCTTGATCAATTTTGATGCTGGCATTGTGGTAGTGTATGATGAATGTTCCATTTAGAGTTAGGGATTCTTCATTGATTACTGCAATACCATTGAATCTGTTCAAAAATAGTATTCCCTGTGATATTTCCTCGATTGTAGGTATATGTTGATTGTTGACTTCAGTGCAATTAGGTGGGCGACTTTGTAGCAAATTTGCTATACAAGTATCATTATTTAAATTAACTAGGCTACTAATTGGACATATTTTTAAATTATTATAAGTTTTACAAATTTCTTTAATACCAAATATATCTTTTCCACATGAGAGCGTTGAATCGAAATTTATTTTATTTATTCTTGAAAATTTTTTTACGCTTCTAATTTTTATTGTTTTACAAATGCGATTTTCAACTGTTGGTAAGCTTATTATGTAAATTATAAAATTATTATTTGAAGCAATTTTAATTTCGGAAAATTCAAACGCTTCATCTATATTTATAAATGGTATATTTTCTTTGCTTATTATTTTTTTTGCTAGGTCAATTTCATTATTTGACAATATAAAATAATTTATTATATTGGCTTTTGCCCAGTGAATACCATATGCAACATTTACGATCTCTTCTTTAATTATTTCTAATTTATATCTTAATTCTAAAAATAATTCATTTTCAATTTCTTTATCATTTTTTAACATTTTTGTTATGCTATTTGTAATATTTGAAATTTCATTAATTCTTTTTAAGGTTAGCCTATTTATTATCAACTGATAATTTTTATTTTCTAAAACATCATTCAGCTTCTCTACTACAATGCTACGATCGTGGTGGTCAGGACTTCCTGCTATCCATTTCCACGCACTACCTAGAAAATCGAGTGATCTCTTATTTTTTTTATTGATTCTTAAATTGTTGATGTGGGGTTTTATTTGGGATATCAGAAGGATTATGAAAGGATAATGTGGGTTTTTATCGCGTTTGTAACTGTTCGCTGTCGCTTCGATATTATTAGTTATTTCGCTATATTTATCAATGTCAATTTCATGTATAATTTTAAAAGTTCCTGTTTGTATTTCGCAGTTCCTTCTTCTATTGTAACTAACTGTGAATTACTGTAGTCCAGTATCTGTACCTCTGCAATGCATATCGGAATAATTAGGCTGAAAAGGGGAAATTGTATGTTTAATATATAAGGAATGATAGGGATTGGATCTTAATTTCGTATTCGGCTTTTGTGTATTAGTTGATTCTTCTCTGTCAACACAGTACTGTTTCTATTTTCTTTTACTATTTCCTTAGTGTATGGTTTGGATAGTTTAGTTCCTAATCTTTTATTTCGTTTTACAAAAATAACCTGTCCGGGGAGATACGTTTTTGGTTCCTGTTTATTTTTATTATGGTATTCAATATCTTTCTTCTGTTTGTTTGCTAATTTTCCTATATTATCTTGTCTCGTTTTTTCTATGTCGTCGGGAGTAAATGAAACATTTCTATTAAAATATAAGTCAACTGGTCGTTTTCGCGTAATTGAATGAATTGTATGGTTATATTCTGATACTGATCGTTCTAGGAGTTCTTCAAAATTTCTATGTCCTCCATTTTCTTTAATGCAGCGCATTATTTCGACAAGTGTAGAATGGAACCGTTCTACTTGTCCATTCGCCTGACTCTTATATGGTGGCGTACTATAAACTTCTATTCCTAGCTCGTCCTGCATCATAAATTTAATTGTGGCGGAATTAAGTAAGGGTTCGTTATCTATGACTATTAGCTTGGGTACGCCAAAGTAAAATATGATGTCTCTTAATGGTCTTCTAATATCTGCTATTGCTCTGCTAGCTGACATTTTAGTTTGCGCATATTTAGTAAATTTATCTAACGCAGTCATAACTATATTTCCCTCGGTTAAAAATATATCAATATGGACTGTGTGACCGGGAAAGGTGGGTAGTGGCGTTTCATTTAGTTTTGGTTGATTTGGATGCCTTTCATATTTGTTTTCCTTACAAGTGTTGCAATTTGTTATTATTCGTTTGATTTTACTAAGCATCCCTGGAAAATAATGCTTTTCTAGTATTTGAATTTTGTTTTCTGTAGCGTTCCTGTGTGCTCGTTTATGAAATTCTAATATAATATTTTCTTGGTCTTCTTCATTTGTAACATCTTCAACTAATTTTTGCGTATGTCGAGGTTTATAACTACTAAAGTGCTGCGGATAAAAGTTTTGAATTACACCCATAATTCTCTCTTCTGTGTGAATTCCATTTATGACAGATGGATTAAGAAATCGTTTCAAATGGGAAATAAGGATCTGTTCGTTGTATTCTGGTTCTGTTATAATATGTCTATGGATTGTAGGGAATATAATCTTGAACTGGTGTGTTGACGTATCATCTTGTTTAAAAAATATCTGGTTTTTAAATACATTAATGGGCACTTCTGCACATGGAATAAGGTCATGTGAAGAGCTTTCGTCACTATGAACAGTTGGTGTAAGTGAATTTATCTGAATAGGTATCCTTGAGAGAGCATCTGCTACTACATTAGCGTGTCCAGGCTTGTACTTTAATTCATAATTATACTCTTCTAAAATTGATTTCCACCGTTTCATCTTACTATTCGTATTTTTCGAACTTAATTCGTATGTGAGGGGCTGATGATCGGTGTATATTTTAATCTTTTTTGAGCCGTATAAATAATTTCTAAGAGAATTCAATGACCATATGATGGATAGCATCTCCTCATTTGTCGCATAATTCTCTTCAGATTTATTGAGTGTTCTGGATATAAATGTGATTGGTCTATTATCTTGCGATAGTACGGCACCAATCGCATAATCTGATGCATCAATTGCTAGCTCGAAATCTTTTGAAAAATCTGGATGAATGAGGGTGATGTCCTTTGATATCAAGGTATTCCTGATTTTATTAAATGCATCTATTGCCTCGTTGTCTAGTGTAATTAATTTCTTTTTTGATGTGTTTTTTGAAACATTCTCTGCTTCTCCTCGCAGAAGAGCAGTGAGTGGTTTGGCTATCTTTGCGTAGTCTCTGATGAATCTCCTGTTGTAGCCAGACATTACCAAAAACGATCGGAGTTCTTTTAAATTTTTGGGTATTGGAAAATTCTTAACTGCTTCTACTTTTTTCACATTTGTCTTGATTCCTTCGGCACTAACAACATATCCTAAAAATTCCACTTCATTTTTTAGAAAAGCGCATTTGTCTAATTGGATTTTCATGTTTGCTTCCTCTAGTGTTTCAAATACAAGCTCTAAATTATGTAAATGCTCTTCTTCATTTTTGCCAAATATTATTACGTCATCAATATAGACGTAAAATCTTTTGCCTATATGTTGTCGGAGAATGTCGTCTAAAGCTCTTTGGAACGTAGAGGGCGCGTTTTTGAGCTCGAAAGGAAGGCGCAAAAATTCATACTTTCCATTGTTTATGGAAAATGCTGTCTTTTCTATATCCGATTCGCGAAGGAGTATTTGGTGGAAACCGCTTTTTAAATCAATAACTGTAAAAAATTTGTTTTCACCGAGTTGGCTAAAACTTCGTTAATTTCTGGTATCGGATATCTATCGGGAATGGTTACAGAATTTATTTTTCGGTAGTCGATTACCATACGATATTTCTTCTCACCGGAGGTATCCATTTTCTTATCGACTATCCAAACGGGAGAGTTATATGGAGATTTGGATTTCCTTCTTATCCCATTGGCAAGGAGTTCTTCTACCTGACGTTCGACTTCTCCTTTTAATGCCATTGGGTAAGGGTATGGCTTAGAATATATTGGTGTATCAGAAGTAGTGCGGATTTCACCCTTAACTAATGTTGTATAGGTGAGTTTTTCATCCGGATCCGAAAATAAATTTGGACAATGTTTAATAATGTTCTTTAACTTATGCTGTTGTGCCTGTGATAAATGTGGTAACCTTATGCAAACTGTATTAACTTCTTGTGAGATTTTTTGTTTTCGAGGTATTTTAGTATTTGGTAATATGGTCATGAAATTTTTGTCGGTGTGAATAGTGGCCTTTAATTCCTTAAGGGTGTCGTTCCCTATTATTCCGTGGAAGGAGGATAATGTAGGCAAAATATAAAATTTTAGATTGTTCTTGGGCCGAAAATATTCAAATATGTATGATACTTTATTTCTATCTCTCCTGCAACAGAGCAAACTTTAAAAGGGGTTTCGTTCTTAAAAAAATTCCTAATTCTAGTGGATTGAATGTAATTTTTATTCGATCCTGTATCGATTAAAAATTCTATCTTGCCTCCGCTTCTAGTCGTGTATTCAACACATGGAAGTGAAGACGGGCTTATTCTAAAAAATTAACATTATCTTTTTCAGGAAAAATGTTATTTGGATCGTCGTTAGGTTGTATATCATTTTCTTGTTCATTATTTGGACAACTTGCATTAAGATGAAATTCGTTGTGGTTATCTGGTTCGATTGGATAACCTGTGTATAAATTCGGATAATAATTTGGACAATTTGCATTATAATCGAACTCAATGTTGTTACCTGACTCACGTGGTTAGATAATAGTTGCGTTGTATTTTCCTCGGTGTCGGATGCGTCATCTGACTAACTCCTGAACGCTTTTGAGGGAAATTCTGCTGTGGCCTATTTTGATAATTTACTTGTTTTGTTTGTATAGAACTATCGATGTCCATTGGGTCCGATGGCTTGGGTGGTAGGTTGGGTCGATTGTTAAATCCAACAGGATTTGCTTGGAAATGTCGATTGTTTCCAAACCTATTGTAATTTGCTTGTGGTGAGTAATTTTGTTGGAACGGGATAGGTCGGTTATAGTTAAATCTATTATTGAATTGATTAAAATGTTGTTGAGATCTATGGGAACGTGGTGGAGGAGGTGGAGCGTTGGCTAGTTCTGGATAAAAACGTTGTCCTTTAAAGTTTATTGGTTGCCGTGGAGGTCGTTGGGGTGTTGGCATGTTAGTAAGGTGTCTGTTTGCGCCGTGCGCATAGTTTAACCTGAAGATCATATTTTCCAGTTTTCCAGACAAAGGTGCAGTGCCTGTGGCAAAGTAGAGGGTTCACGAATACTTAGCAATCGTGGTAAGTCGCCGTTAAGCCCACGAATAAAGGTGTCCAAAGCCTTCTCTCTATAAGAGTTGGTCATGGCACGAATTGCTTCTTCGCTAATGTCAAGGCATGATATTTTATCAAGGATCAGCGACAGATGCTGATATACCATCTGAGAGAATGTCGCTATATCCTGGTGACGCTGAGTCAAGGTCGTTAATTGGTACTCAAGTGTACCTATATCCCGCTTGTCGGAATAATGTAGCATCAGACACTTCCTAATTTGTGGCCAATCTAATGGAGTCCGATAGGATTCCAAAGCCGTGTCGGCATCACCGATAATTTTGTGTCTTATTGTGTGCAGGATTGCAAAATATCTTGGAGTATTTTGAAAACTTCTGTAAACATCGAGAATTCGGTCTACTGTTTTGCGCCAGGAGGTGAATTCTCCTGGTCGGCCGGAAAATTCCCTCAAGCACTTTACCATGTCCGGTATCCTGTCAAGTTCGTTAACGTTCGTCGCGTTTACGGTTATTTCTGTATTACGCATGTTCCCATCGTCACTGTTGGTCATGCGATTCATGACTTGCTGTACTATTTCCTGAATAAATTGAGTGTTTGATAGTTGGGCGTTTGGTTGGGAGGTTTGTGGAGGATTAGGTTGTTGGGAAGTTGTTTGATCAGTTGAAATTCCTAATCTCCTAAATCCCTCTAGGATTTCTTCCTCCATTTTTATAAATGTTTTATTTATGGTTATTTATAAATATATATAAAAAAAATTTAAATTCTATCCTTTAATAGTTTACTAATATTCAATAATAAGAAATATTTAATTAATTTGTTTCCTCAAATTTCTTTTCAATAAAAGTTTTCTCAAGTTTTCACTAATATTCGTTTAATAAAAAAAAATTTTCATTATTTTTCTTAATTCTAATTTTCAATACATTTTTCTCATGAGATATTCCTTCAATTCAATTTCAATTTGCTTTTACTAATTTGAACACTTTTAAATTTTAATTAATTTCTCTTATTTGATATTTTTTTTAAATTAAACTTTTCTTTCAATGAAATTCTTTCCAAGTCTATTTTTCAAATTTCCTCTAAATAAATTTATTTTCTTATTTTTATAACTTACATGAAACAAATCACTGTTAGTCTTAACATTATTATGTCCAGCGGTGGTCTCCTGGGATTATTAAGTACGTCGGCTCTGGTCCTTTTTGATGATCTCTACTTGGGGGCCTCTTTACTATTTAATTTCCAAGATCTCCAATTAGTGCGTCTGCTCAATAGTTTACTTGGCGCGTGTGCCATGTTAGCGCAAAAGAATGGGAACACAATTTTGTGGAGTTTCGCAAGATGAAATACGAGACTTTTGTTTTTCGGTTTATCATCAAAGTTTAAATGTGAGGTGTGTTAACTTATATATATATATATATATATATATATATATATATATATATATATATATATATATATATATATATATATATATATATATATATATATATATATATATATATATAGGTAGGTAGGTAGGTAGGAGTGGCAGCCTTAGTCGCAAAAAGCACACTTAAGCACATACAATGGCTGGTTGTGGTACCACACTAAGACGACGCGACTCCCCCGTCTAGAGTTTTGGGAACCACAGTGATTCCGAAATGAACCTGGCTATGTCCTTAATTTTGATGGAAGATAGTTCGGTTAAGGAAGTGAAGAAAGGTGAGCCTAGGAATTTGAATCTTCGCCTGGCCAGAGCTGGGCA
Organism: Clusia tigrina; assembly: GCA_920105625.2. Classification (NCBI taxonomy): domain Eukaryota; kingdom Metazoa; phylum Arthropoda; class Insecta; order Diptera; family Clusiidae; genus Clusia; species Clusia tigrina. The sequence goes on along the minus strand of OV050030.1, from coordinate 82,606,671 downwards.
ATGACACATGAATTGAAGTACTGTTTCTTCCTCCTCCTCAGAGCCACAGCTGCGACAGAAGTGGTTATGGAGCAGTGCTAGTCTTTCAGCATGTTTCCCGTGAGCACATTTATTATAGTGCCGATGGAGTTCCTGCTAATATTGAGTAGCTGACAAGTACGCCTAATGTCGATAGTGCTCCAGGTTTGTCTGGCAACACTACTGGTATGTTCATTTACCCAGGCTTTTTTAGCTGCCTCAAGGTAGTCATGTTTTATGGCTCATTTGACCGTGGCCAATGGGACACCTACATCAAAGGAGGGGGAGATGTGAGGGAGCAGCCAATTCATCGGCCTCGCAGTCTCCTAGAATGTCGCTATGTCCAGGCACCCAGCAAATGTGAACTTGTGAGTTACCTTTGACGACTTTCAGGGAGGAGCGGCAATCGAGTACAAGCTTGGAGGTAGTGAATACACCAGCCAGTGACTTGATTGCCGCCTGACTGTCCGTGAATATGCGTATCATCACATCGCATACTTCATTGCGAATAAGCCACTTGGACGCTTGGAATATTGCCATTACTTCCGCCTGAAACACGCTGCAATGGTCAGGGAGACGATAGGAGAGCTTGATGCCAAGTTTTCCGGAGAAGTTGCCGCAACCGACCTTATTCTCCAGTTTGGAGCCATCAGTATATATGTCAATGTAACTACCAGTGACCACTTAATTGTTGGACCATTCCTCTCTACTAGGAAGGTAAGTGTCAAACCCGTGGTTTAGATTAGGTGTAGAGCACGTATATTCAACGTCCGTTTGTACGGGCGTGTCCTGCATCAGAATATTGGCGTGGCCCAGGTTCAGCTTAGTCCAGCGCGATATAGCATTGAGTGTCGTTGCCGAGCATTCTGCTTGTTGCCTGACCGGAAGCCTAGTGGGCAACCAATGTAGGAATGCAAATAGAGCTTTGGTAGAGGTGGTACGCAGAGCCCCTGTTATCAGAACCGCGGCTGTTCTTCTAACCTTGTCAAGAAGTTTTAGGTTCTCCGCCTTGTCAGCTGCGGGCCACCAGAAGACAGCGCCGTAGAGAAAGTACGGCTCAACCAACGCCGCATAGATCCAGGATATGGTTCGAGGTTGGGCGCCCCATGTTGTTCCCATGGATCTCTTGCAACAGTAGAGAGCACACGTGGCTTTCCGTACCCTCTCCGCCAAATTTGCTTTCCAATGGAGCTTCGGGTTGAGGACCTACGAGGGCGGATTGATATTGAAGCTACCTAGCGCTAGATGGCAGCACAAACACAAAAACTTTTTTTTGGAAATTGTGATCTGTCAAACGTCAGCTGTTAAATTTCACCCAAATTCATCGATTAGTTTATTTGTTGTAGTCGTTTGAAGTAAGCAACTTTTGTGTTTCTTGAAAAATGAAAAAAAGCGAATTTCGTGCAGTGATTAAACACTATTTTTCGAAAGGGAAAACGGCGAAAGAGACAAAAGAAAAGCTCGATAAACATTACGGTGAGTCTGCTCCGTCAGATTACATGGTAAAATATTGGATTGCTGAATTTAAACGCGGCCGAACAAGCACTGCAACAATACCATCAACAGGGAGGCCAAAAGAGGTGGTTACTGAAGAAAATATCAAGAAAATCCTCGATTTCGTTATGAAGATCGCCGAGTCAGGTTGCGTGAGATTATTGAAATGGTAAACATATCATATGAACGTATGCTCACCATTTTGCATGAACATTTGCATATGAAAAAGCTATCGGCAAGATGGGTGCCGCGTTTGCTCAGTGTCGAACAAAAACGAGTTCGACAGACCACTTCACAGCGGTGTTTGGACATGATAAAGCGTAAGTTGATTTTTGGCGTCGATTAATAACTGTTGATTAAACGTGGGTCCACCACTATACACCTGAAACCAAAAATCAATCGAAACAATGGGTGGAAGCTGGTGGAAGTGCTCCGAAGAAGGCGAAGGTAGTGAAATCGGCTGGCAAGGTTATGGCCACTGTATTTTGGGATGCACACGGAATATTGCTCATCGATTATCTTGAAAAGGGATCCACAATCACAGGAAAGTATTATCGTGCATTATTGGATCAACGACCACATTTAAAGAAGACAAAAATGCTCTTTCTTCAAGACAACGCACCGGTTCAGACAGCATTAGATACGATGCTAAAATTACGTGAAATACACTTCGAATTGGTTAATCATCCACCTTAAAGTCCAGATTTAGCTCCTAGTGACATTTTCCTGGTCCCAAACTTGAGAAAAGGGCTCGAAGGAAAAATATTAATCTCAAACGAAGAAGTGATTACCGAAACTAACGCGTATTTTGAGGTGTTCCCGAAATCGTATTTTTCAGATGGTATAAAAAATCGTCTTACTAAGTGTGTCGAAGTAAAAGGAGACTATGTTGAGAAATAAATGGTTAAAAAAAAAAAAAATGTTTTTTTCCTACTTAGGTAGCTTCAATATCAATCCGCCCTCGTAGATACTTTACGCTATTGCTTAGGCTAAGCGAATTCCCATTGAGTTTGGGTAAGTCAAAACTTGGTTATTTGTGCTTCTTGGTGAAGAACATAACCTCAGTTTTGGAAGGGTTGACATCTTGGCCAACTTCAAGACACAATTGGGACAAAATGCCAAGAGTTTAGCTTAGCTTTTCTGATAGTGTTGACAGATACTTACCGGAAACAGAGATATCAATGTCGTCCACATAAGCTATAGTGTTGCAGCCGGTCTGATCTAATCTCCTAAGTAGTGTGTTCACCGTCAGATTCCATATGAGGGGTGAGAGCACACCGCCTTGTGGAGTTCCTCTCTTGACAGTCCTTTTAGCCTGCACGTTTGCTATTAAGGAGCAAATGACGCGTGTTTTCAGTAGCTGTTCGATGAACCTAACCAAGCTTGGGTCCAGGTTCAGGTTTACTAAGGATTTCGTGATGGCGGAGGGACAAATATTGTTGAATGTCCCTTCTATGTCGAGATATACTGCAAGAGTATATTCTTTGTTGGCAAGAGATTTCTCTACTTGCTCAATGAGCACGTGAAGCGCTGTTTCCACAGACTTGCCTTTAGTATAGGCATGTTGTGATTTGGATAGGCACGTGGAATTAATAGAGCTCCTGATTTGTATATCAAGGACTCTTTCCAGTGTTTTCAAAAGAAAGAAGGACAAACTAATTGGTCTATAGTCCTTAGGCTTGGTGTGGGTCGACTTTCCCGCTTTAGGGATGAATACTACTCGAGTTTCTAGGCATGCATTATAAATATACAGTAGCCAAGGCGCAACCGCACCTGCAGGTTGGATCTCCAAACCATATACTTGAGTTCCCTTTGTTTGTCTTTGAAAGGGAGCCAGTCATTTGTAGCTTTGCTCTGTTGAATAGCTTGCGGCATTCTTTTCGTAGCTCAGCAATTTCCGAATTCCACCAAGGGGGTTTGGGTTTCCCTCTTGGCTTCGGGGAGTTGCAGGCTGATTTGGCAGCAGCGTTAAATAGTGCTGTAATGTTTTCAACCGCTCGATCTATATCGAGATGATTGTTGATAATGGGAGGAGTCAACTGCAGGCCCGACTCCATAATGGTCTGGAATTTTGCCAGTCAGTTCTTTTCCTGTTAATGTGCATTTTGCGCTCTGCCGTATCTGACGTATCAGAGAACGCAATTCTAAAACAGATGTAACAATGGTCCGAGAAGGAGCACTCCTGCAAAACGCGCCAGCTCGAAATAAGGAGAGACGAGTGATTATTGCCAAGGGTCAGATCGAGAACCTCCCTTCTATTTTAGGTAATGAAGGTTTGGCTCTCTCCCCCTGTTAGCAATGACTAGGTCCTTAGTAAGAATGAAATCAAAGAGTGACTCACCCCGCTCGTTGGTGTCCGTGCTGCCCCACACCTCGTGTTGGGCATTGGCATCGACCCCGATGAATACCGGGATGCGCTTTGTATTAGCCTCCGCTACCAGCAGCTTTAAAGTATCTGGAGGCGGCGTCAGCCCATGGTCGTGCGCCATGTAGCTGCTGACGATCCATGTAGGCATGTTGTTGATGGAAATAACCATGGCTACATTATCCTTGTCGCTGAACCTGTGATGAAGAAGAGCGTTAATGTTGTTCTTAACAAGAATACAGGTTCAATATAGGTTTACCTCGATCCTGCACGAATACTGTGCAGTATCCGCTTATAGTGAGTCCGCGAACCTGATCATTTACGACCCACGGTTCTTGGAACGGTTTTTTAAAGGAAAGCTAAAAGACATTTAAGGCGGTGGTAGAAAAAAATGGGGCTGTACAGTTTTGATTTTTTTGTCGGATGCTTCTGGTAGTGGGAGTGGTATTGGAAGTGTTTAACAATTTGGTTTATTTGTGTACGGAGTGCGTCCAGACGTTGCGTTTAACTTTTGCGAGGAAAAACTTTATTCTTCTTTTGTTTTTTCTTTGTGTCTTTACTTTTAAAATAAATTAAATATATATATATATATATATATATATATATATATATATATATATGTAATTTTAGAGATACAAGTTATTTAATTATAAAAACGTTAGTGTAAATACAGCCTCGTTTGACTGTAGTAATGTATTCCTTATTGACGTCTCATACAGGTACTTGAACCAATATGAGACTAGGAATAATAATTTGATTGTTCAAGCACTTGAACCTGAACAATCCGTCGCTGCAATAAAAGACTCAGTTTTCTTGTTGATAAAGAATGAAAGAGTGATTTGTTTATTGAAATTTGTTATAAAAAGATATGCACAGGTTATAAAAATTGTGTGATTGAAAACGCGTGTTTCTAAGTTGGCTTACAAAACGGAGAAGAATTTTTATAGTTTGACATTATATACATACTGTCATTCTCTGTATTTATATTTACAGGGTTGCATTTATCATAAAATATTATATTCATTCAACAAAATTCATAGTCTTAAATAATAACTTACTGCTAACATCATCAGTAATAATTAATAAGTACTAAAAGTAAATATCAGCAGAATATAAAGCAGCGCATAGCAGCATGTGCAAGTTCAATGAACATACGTTTCAATGCCACCTAAATGCTTATGTTGCATTTTTGGGAATGCACCTAATGCTTGTGCATATGTCATTTGAGCCACAATGCTACTGCACGCGCAGACTGCATAACCCTTGTTTTTTCTTGTGAGTACAACGTACGGATACATACAAATATACTTTGCATATTAAAAATTATATTACAGTTGAAGGTTGTGCGATTGATATTTATATGAATTCGTACAGTTAAGATTTAAGTTATTAAGTAAGTATTATATATTTAAGTAGAAAAGTAAGTAAGCTAAGGCGGAAAGTATGGGGCGGGCTCACTTGTCGTCGAGGAGGAGGATGCCCGGCGGAAAAAAAATGGTGAGTTGGATGTTTTTTTTTTGTAGTGTTGCCCTACTCCGTGCAGTGTGGCGGGTTGAGGAACACGACCGTTGCTGTGAGCTAGCCGCGGCCACCACACTGCATCATAGTGGTAGCACCAGCATGCGAAAAATGGCGTTCACATAGAACGGAAAATGCCAATGTTCAAAGATTTTCTTGCGCTACTATCGAAACATTTGGATACTTTGTTTTATTGTTCCGCCACCATAATAAAGGATGTTGCGGAATTAAGTCATCTTCCAAATATCTATAAACTTCTCTATTATCTGTGCGCAAATGTTAACATATAAAGCGATTCGTGTGAATATTCAAGCTTTGCATAAATAGTCACTCTGTCCAGCAATGGGATAATTTAACAGCAACAACTACATAGATAAATTTGATACATATAGTGATTGATATATTCATTCGTTACCAAAATAGTGAAATCACCATTCGCTGTTATCTCACGCTTTTATTAAAAGTAGCGATTTTCAATCACTGGTGGATTACAGCTGTCTGCTAAAAATCGCGCTTTTCGCTGTTACTTTGCATATTTGATAACAGTTTGGTTGACTGCATACATATATGTATATGTATGAACGCAATGGAGACAGCGATCGCAGTTACTGTTTAAAATCACGGTGATTGAAAAATAGCAATCACAGGTCACGACGATACTCAAAAATCACTGGATCGCTCATCACTACTTGGGCACCTTCACCATTGCGTTGTTGTTATCGTGTTTTGTCCTTGGGGGACCTTCACTGCAGTGTTGTTGTTATCTCGTTTTAAAGGTTTTAATAATACATTTACTTCTGCATTCCTCCTTGTGGTTTATTCGTATTGGCGAATATACAAAAATTTATCAATATAAAAATATATTACTAATTTTAAATATATAAATATAGCAAACAAATAAAAATATATTGCAATTGTTAATATACATATACCAGAAATATATTTCTCTAAATAATTTTTATATTCACAATGAAAGGAATTTACTAATTATAAATAATAACAATATTAATATTTACTAACAACAAATATATCATAAACTATAAATATAACAGAATATTTCACTACTTCGAAATATATACTTACAAAAATATATTACTCCATAAATTATAAATATTTACTAATACAAAAAATTTTTATTCACCCTTCGCCGCCCCCTCTTGTCTTTGAAATTGACGTTACTCATTGGCACGTCAAGCCACCGGCAAGAGTGGAGGATATTAACTCAACACAAAAGTTATATACACACAAAAAAAAAAAAATAAATAAATAAAAAATAAAAAAAAATATATATATATATATATATATATATATATATATATATATATATATAAGGGTTTTTCAAAAGAAAGGCTACAAAAGTAAATCGATAATGACAGCAAACGACGCCATATTTTTTCCCGCTCTTTTGACATTTCTCTTCAGTAAGGTTTGCCATTTTATCATGCAAAGACATACGAGCCAACAACGAGTCGAAATTATTAAAATTTACTACCGAAGTTCGGAGTCAGTCGCCTCAACTTTAAGAGCGCTACGTCCAATTTATGGTCGTCATAATTGTCCTAGCAGATCAACAATTGAGCGTCTAGTGGAAAAATTTGAATCCACAGGCACAGTACAAAATAAATGAAATGAAGAAGTGCCCGTAGTGTCGAGAATATTGCTGCCGCTGAGGCTTCAGTTCAAGAAAGCCCAAATGTGTCTCTCACACGTCGTTCTCAAGCGTTGGGCACCTCTGTGACCTCGTTGTGGCGAATTTTGCGAAAAGATCTCGGCCTACATCCTTACAAGATCAAATTGATGCAAGAACTGAAGCCGCTTGACCACCATAAGCGTCGTATGTTCGTGAATTGGGCTGAGCAACAATTTGAAAATGATTCGGATTTTCATCGGAAAATCATCTTCAGTGATAAGGCTCATTCTGGCTGAATGGCTTCGTCAATAAGCAAAATATACGTTATTGGTTAGACAGCAATCCACACGTACTCCATGAGTCATCATTGCATCCCGAAAAAATTACGGTTTGGTGCGGTTTATGGGCCGTCAGCGTCATTGGGCCGTACTTCTTCCGTGATGATCAAGACCGGCACATTACTGTGAATGCTAATCGCTACCGTTCAATGATAACCGAGACATGTGGTTCCAACAGGACGGCGCCACAAGCCACACAGCGAATGCCACAATCAATATACTGCAAACCAAGTTAGGTAAACGTGTTATCTCACGAAATGGCCCAGTCGATTGGCCGCCTCGGTCTTGCGATTTGACGCCGTTAGATTATTTCCTGTGGGCTACGTCAAGTCTATGGTCTATGCCAACAAGCCAGCGACGATTGATGAACTTGCGAACGTGAAATTGCAGCAGTATCGGCCGATTTATGCTTGAAAACCGTTGAAAATTGGGTTCAGCGTCTGGACTTCTGCAAGCGTGCCCGTGGTGGCCATGCAAAAGAAATCGAGTTGCATACATAATGGCATCGAACGTAATTTCACAGGAATAAAGAATTTCATTGATATCTAAAACCGGTTTTGTTTTATTTAAAAAAACTTTTGTAGCGCTCTTATTGAAAAACCCGATATATATATATATATATATATATATATATATATATATATATATATATATATATACGAGTATATATATATATATATATATATATATATATATATATATATACGAGTATATATATATATATATATATATATATATATTTTAGAGATACAAGTTATTTAATTATAATAGCGTTAGTTCAGATTTAAGTTATTAAGTATGTATTATATATATGTATAAGCGAAGACTTTAGCTCTAGACAGATGCCATTGAGACTTGTATCAGTGTAGAGCCCATTCTGGTGGACTTCAACAATGAACACTTGGGGAACTTAACGCAGACAGAACATTAGTTTAAGGTTTTTACCGACTCCACTGTGACATTAACTTACGCAGACAGATCCAGTGGTTTAAAGTTTTACCGACTCCACTGGGACACTAGAATACAAAGACAGAGCCAGTGGTTTAAGGTTTTTACCGATTCCACTGTGACATTAACTTACATAGACAGAGCCAGTGGTTTAAGGTTTTTTCCGACTCCACTGGGACATTAACTTACGCAGACAGAGCCAGTGGTTTAAGGTTTTTACCGACTCCACTGGGAAATATTGATGCGGCTAGGTACTACGTTAGCTAGCTATCTATAATATAATTAAATTACTGTAGGAAACTTGATGTTAGTTATTTAAGTAGAATATAATTTCAAATAAAAAACTATTAAAATTCAAAATTCATGTGTACGAGGGCGGATTGATATTGAAGCTACCTAAGTAAGAAAAAATCAATTTTTTTTCCAAAAACCATTTATTTCTCAACATAATCTCCATTTACTTCGACACACTTAGTAAGACGATATTCCAACTTTTTTATACCATCTGAATAATGCGATTTTGGCAACACCTCAAAATACGCGTTAGTTTCGGTAATCACTTCTTCGTTTGAGATGAATCTTTTTCCTGCGAGCCATTTTTTCAAGTTTGGAAACAGGAAAAAGTCAATAGGAGCTACATCTGGACTATAAGGTGCATGATTAACCAATTCGAAGTGTATTTCACGTAATTTTAGCATCGTGCTGTGTGAACCGGCGCGTTGTCTTGAAGAAAGAGCATTTTTTTCTTCTTTAAATGTAGTCGTTGTTCCTTGATTGCATCAATCCATTGATCCAATAATGCACGATAATACTTTCCTGTGATTGTGTATCCTTTTTCAAGATAATCGATGAGCAATATTCCGTGTGCATCCCAAAATACAGTGGCCTTAACCTTGCCAGCCGATTTCACTGCCTTCGCCTTTTTCGGAGCACTTCCACCAGCTTCCACCCATTGTTTCGATTGATTTTTGGTTTCAGGTGTGTAGTGGTGGATCGTCGTTGGATCTTCAAATTGGAATTCATGCTCATCGACGTCTATACTGCTTCTCCAAAACCCTTCTTAACCGCACCTGAAGCTTGAAAATGTCGGAACTGAGCTATTTGATATACGTACGCGATATCAGTTTGTTTACGTTGTTATTGTTGTGTTTACACTTGAGAAACACTGTCAACACTTGTCTTTAATTGTGCGGTCTCATGTGGAACAATTTCAATAAGTTATTATGTAGCTTTGTATGCTTGCCCTTAATTTTTACGACTGTTGTAACTGGGGTGCGGATCTCTGCTACTACATACGAACCTATCCAAACAGGTGAGAATTTGTTTCTCCTAGCCTGATTCTTCATGAATACTTGGTCACCCACATGAAAGACTACTGGGTTTAGTACCTTGTTGTAGGTTTCCCTGGCTACCCGTTTAGCGCTCGCTGTAGCTGATACTTTTGCACTTTATTGGGATCGTCAGCATTGTATACTGGCGCACACTTGCGCTTCAAATTTGCCGGCATGTTGAAATCAAACCCGTAGAGGGTTCTAAATGGAGTTTGCTTCGTTGATACATGCACAGTATTGTTGTGTACATGCATTGCCGTAGTTAACCATTGATCCGAATTCGAGCCGTTTTTCTTGGCAAAACTGCGCAAGCACTCGGCCGATGGTCGATGACTACGTTCCAATGACCCATTCGCCTGGGGATGATATGTTGTTATATGCAATTTCTTGATTCCCAGCATTTTACACGTTTCTGAGCATAGTCTCGATACAAAATTAGAACCATTGTCGGTTATCAAAACCTTAGGTATGTTGTACCGTGCTATAATTTCGTCAAACAATGCCTTGGCTACAGTACTTGCTTTAGCATCGGGTATAGCCACGCACGCTATATATTTTGAGAAATCGTCTTGGAACGTCAAGATATATTTATTTCCCGAAACTGTCTCAGGTAAAATACCTACAATATCCATATGAACTTTATCAAATGGCTGTTTTGGTGTATCAGTTAATACCATTGTCATCTTTGTTAGCTTTGAACTCTTGTTGGCCTGATATTTTGCACAACTCTTTACATAATTTTTTATGTCTCGGAGCATACCTTTCCATCCGTATACTTGCCTAGTTCTGCCATGGGTTTTCCAGAATCCCTGCAGCCCACCTAGGGGTGAATCATGGAAACCGTTTAACACAGCCTGGATATAATTTTATCCTTCAGCCATTCCACACTACTGGCTGCTTGTACATTGGCACAGAAACCCTCATTGCTAACATATCTTGTCGCAACAATTTTATCCCCTTTAATTATCCGGGTCTACTCCTTCTCTGACCTTGCTTTGGCCCTAGTTTGTACTACCGATATCTTCTGTGCCTGCGGTACTCTGCTAAGCGCATTCGCATTTAGATTCTTCTTCCCAGGTTTGTATATGATTTCAAAGTCTTACTCAGATAATTTGTGTCTGAACCTGGCTAGCCTAGTCGCTTGGTCTTTCAAATAGACTATGCTTCTCAACGGCTGGTGATCAGTGTATATCTTAAATGGGCGTCCTAACAGATATGCCCTAAAATTCCTTCCTAATGTGGAGTATATTTTCTCCGTATCGCTAGACGCCCTGCTTGCGAATGCTATTGGTCAGTCATTTCCGACTACCCCCTGTGACAACACTGCCCCAAACGCTTCATTGCTAGCATCAGTGGTCAGAAAAAAGTTTGCTCAAAATCGGGGTACGCCAAAATCATTGGCGAGCTAATTATTTCTTTTAGCCTCTCGAATGCTTGCTGACAGCTCTGTGTCCATTCAATCTTTGCTTCTTTTCGTAGCAACTTATTCACTGGCAACGCAATTCGACTAGTCCTTCCACGAACTTTCTATAATAGTTCACTAGTCCTAGGGATGCTCGCACTTCCTTTCTACTTCTCGGAATCGCTAAATTTCTAACGAATTCCAACTTCTGCGGGTCAGGCAGTGCTCCTGCCTCTGAGCAACGATGGCCTAAATAAATCACCTCTCTTCGCAAAAATTGACACTTCTCCGTGTTCAATTTCAAATTGTGGTCTCGTAATTTCTGGAGCACCTTGCACAAGCGCTGTGAATGCTGCTGCAAGTTGTTCCCATTAATTACAATATCATCTAGATACACAAAAATCTAACCCTTGCAGGCCTGTTAGCACATGATTCATCAACCGGTGGAAGGTAGCCGTTGCTCCTGTTAATCCAAAAGGGATTCTATTAAACTCATAATGCCCCAATATGGTGCTGAACGCGGTTTTCTGCTTATCTTGGGTATCCACCAGAACTTGGTGGTAGCAACTCGCTAAATCAAGTGTAGAAAAATATCTACTGTGTCCTAATTGATCCAGAAATTCTTCTATCCTTGGTATCGGGAACACTTGCTTGATAGTGGCGTCGTTCAATTTCCTAAAATCGACGACCATTCTCCACTTCTTTTGACCCTGAGAACCGCCCTTCTTTGGTACTAAAATTATTGGTGAGTTCCAAGGCGAGATACTCGGTGAAATTATGTTATTCTTTAACATTCCTTCTACTTGTTGCAATCTGCACTGCTTCTGGTTAATTGGTGGTTGATCCACTCTAGTACGTATTTCATGCTCTACCTCTGGTGTATACGTCAGCTGGTCTCCTTCCAGAAAAAATATGTCATGGAATGACGTACAAATGGCTTCTATTGATGCCTTTTCTTCTGAATTTACGCTTGGGTCTAACTTCAGTTATTCTAGCACCCTCTCCATCCTTTTTCTTATATCTACCTGCTTAATCTGATTAACCGATCTATAATTCGGTTCTTTAAAATTATCATAGCTAGTGGCTTAGGCCTAAAATCCTCATCCATTGTTACCGCACCACTAGAATGATGCAGTGTGGTGGCCACGGCTAGCTCACAGCAATGGTCGTGGTCCTTAACCCGCCACACTGCATCGGGTGGGACAACACTACAAAAAAAACTTTAACTCACCATTTTTGCCAGCATCCTCCTCCACGACGACAAGCGAGCCCGCCCCATATTTGCCGCCTTAGCCTAACATTTTCAACATAAATTTACACATAACTAAACATTCTACTTTACACTTAAATAAATAACATACTTATACGCGTATACTTAATAACTTAAATAAATACCATATATACTTATCTCTATGGGGCGGGCGGCAGCCTTCTTTTTCCTCCGATTCTCGAATGGGATGGGCCGGAAACAATCAGTTATCCCTCTATCCAGCACAATCACAACATTTTAATGCGGAAGAAGTATTTGAATTCAAATATTTTATTTTTATTTTATTTTTATTTGGAACCGTTCACACTTTTGCTGTATCAGCACAAATAACAAGAACAACCGTCGAGTCGAGAGACTATCCACACTAAATCAGACACGAATGCAAATAAAAAAATCTTAATTTTCTCTCTCAAAAATCCACCACAGTAAAACACAAATTTTGAACGCGCGCGGCAACCAAAAATTAGTTCGACACAACTTTCTTCCTAAACACTTAACATTCTATAGAGACCGTTTTTTCTCTACCACTGCCTTAAATGATTTTATTTCTTCTCCCCTGAAACCGTATCTTTTCCATTTCCTCGGCCTCTTCCGCTATTCCATCATTGACCGCTCCAGCGGTCGAGTCGGTCAGTTACCTTTCTTTGGAATTTTTACTATTCTGAGGCAGCGCCATCTGTACCTCAGAATCGTCTGGTAGGTTTTAGCTTGGCCGCATTCACTAGTAAATCGGACAAGTGGAAGGAACAAAAGAAGGAGAGAAGCAAAACAAACATATAGACGGTAGACGCCAAAAACAACGATCGCTACACCATGTAGTAATCCTCTTCTGATCCATTTAGTACGCAAGCGTACACCTTACCCTTGTCAACGTGCGTTATGGTTTCTCCCATATATACGCCCTCCGCTAGCTGCTGCTTGTGCAAAACAAGAGTCGTGAGTTTCGTGTTTACATGCATAGTAACTACTCTGTTTGACTTTGCATTTACTACCTCCATACAATTCTTAACCGTATTCACGGTTCCTTCCTGCCATGACTTTAATGGAAGAGTACGGATTCTATTATTATTATTATCATAAAATGATAACTGCTTCTCGAGCGCATCCAGTATGGTGCGGCCCCAAAGATTTTCGCGGCCTATTATCCCATCGGCCGGAATACTTTCCCTATCCAATTCCACTGCATGCACTCTAAAACTCATGCCCTCACTGTGCCATATTTTGAGCGATCCCAGTGTCCTGATGCAACCTCCAAACGCTCCATTAAGCGTTTTTACGTCCATTTGATTAACATCCAGCCCTTTCCGTAAAACACTAGATTTTACGAGGCTGGTGTCCGCCCCTGAATCTACCAAAAACAGTAGGTTTCCACTAGCTGCTTCTTTGCTGGATATCTCGACGAAGGCATCACCTATCCTGCTCATAGTGAAACAACGACCTTTTGTTCCCAACATGGACGCGTATCCACTTCAACTTTTTTCCTCCATGTACCGCAGTTATCCTTTACAATCCTACACTCCCTAAAAAATATCATAAGTATCTTGCCTATGAACTCTCGTACCGCGTTCGCGACGATTGGCCTATATTTTCTAACCTTCTTAAAACTTAACCTAAGAACCCTAGAATCATCACAGTTACCCAAATTAACACGCGAACAAAAATTTTTCCCCGAAGAGACTCTTGCTCCTCCGCATCTTGAACCATTGTTCTTACATTACTTGGTACGTGGTATTGGAGATCCTCTTGCTCCTCCTTCCTACATTATCAGTCACACGTACTTCCGGCCTAATTATTACTTCCTTTCTTTTGGCTTTCCAGTCTACTGGCCTCGACTGGGCCGCTGGGAGTTTCCCTAGTTCCTTTGTTGGAATTGTCTATCCCTGCATTCCGCTGCGCGAGGTCCCATTCGTCCACATGAGAAGCATCTCAACCCTTGTTGGGTGTGGCCTATCCTTGGTTCATTTCTGAAATTCCAATTTGGTCGCTGCTGACCACTCCCAGTGTTGAAGGGATTTCTTCCTTGGTTAATTCCTTACGTTGCATTAACTCGGGGACTACCAAAGTTACCCCTGCTGTCCCTCAAGGGTGGATCCGGGCGCTTCGTGGCTGGCTGCCTTATACTCTGATTCCATTCTGTGTCTCTTTGGCACTGTCTACTTGCCTCATGACCATATGTTTGGCACTCTATACAGTAGGGCGTGTTTTTGCGTTTAATGCACTCGTCCCTTGTATGACTTTGCTTACGGCAGAAAGAACATATAGGTGCCCTCTGTACCGAACCCCGGTACGTATTTCTCGGATTCGTGGCTCTGTTGTCGGAGATACCGGAATTATACGCTCCTCTGTATATTTTTGGGGCGGAATTACATCCCTCTCTATCCATGAGAGCGGCAGTGAAACTGTCCTGTCTGTTTTCGAACATATGTGCCTCCCACAAACCGGCCGTACTCCATTCCACGAGCACTTGTGCTCTAATTGCTTCTTCTACTAACTCCTCCAGATTTCCTGTTCTGCTATTCAGCATATGAATCTTTAGAGCGAAGTTGCGGAGGCCCACTACGAAAGTTGTTAACACCGACTTGTCAACTTCGTATAATAATGCTTTATCTCCAACGCCATTGTACTTTTTTTTTTATTATTTCCGGGGCCATCATCTGAAGTGACTCTAAACGCCAAGCAAAGACGTGTACGTCTTCAACTGCCAGCAGCATCCCGATTCTGATCTCTTGGGATTTGTCTTCCAGAGTTCTCTCCTTTAAATAGGTTCTCTTTAGAAGTCCGTAAAGCTCGTTCACACTGGCGGATTGCTTTGGCAGCACAAGGTTGTATGCATCTCCCAATAACCTTTGTTTAGCACAGTCAAAGAAGTCCTGCAACTCATCAGGGCTTATGCTTCGCTTTGCAAGTTCACAACCTTGAATGAACCTGTTGAGTTCTGACCGTAAGTCTTCTGAAGCAGCACCAGTAAACACAGTTACTAGCCTGGCCACTGCCTTTGAAATCTCCTCTATACCCATTTTTCTTATGTTTATTTTACTTATGGCTGGTAAAACTTGAGCGTTATCTTTTTAGGTGATTTCAAAATTCAATTCTCCCGGATCTGAGAGGTTCTGAACCAGTGGCGGATTCAAACTGATTAATCTTCGACCGTTGGCTCGTACAGGCGAAATACTGTTCACAGTATTGGGGGTTTGCTGCACTGTTACTGGTTCTAGCTCTTTTGGCGGAAATCCCTGATTTTTATTATTTACCGGACTTCCCGGCGAAAAAGGCTTGACACCGATCTCGGATGCGTCAAACAAATATTCCGCTTCCCTCACTTCACTCAATACTAATCTTGTTTTCGCCGCACGACCTATCCCCGTCCGAGTTAAATATTCCGGCCACCGAACTTCTAGGGGCAAAGCTAGTTCTGTTTGTTTATGTATTTGAGAAGTTGATGCCGATCTTACTCTTGCTGGTTTAGCAGCTGTCCCGATTCTTTTCAGTTCTAGATTTTCCACTCCAAATATGATGCGGCTTCCTCGGTGTCTCGGAGTTTCCCAGAAAGTTCTCTAGTTTTATTCTCGAGAAATTTCGTATTTGTCTTCAACTCTTCTGTCTCCTTGAATACTTGACAAAATTTCTCCTCCGTTCGATACTGAATAGTCGCTAATGCTTGGTCTGCTGCTTCCAAAGTTGACAAATTCTCACTATCCCTCGCTAATCTTCAGAGCACCTGGGCTTCACTTTTACTCGTTGCCGCTTCCAATTGTTCAAACAGATTTTCTGTAAGTAACTTTACCTCCGTCTGTAAAGACCTTAGCTTGTCTTGAGCGCTGTCCTCTGGCGAACTAGGACTATCTACTTGTGCTTCCAGCTCTTCTAAATCTAATCTGAACTTGGTGAACCAGTCCCGGGTTAAACCGTTGACATATAACGGATAATCATTGCAAAGTACTCCTTGTCACCACAACACTCCTTAAAGGTAACAACTCCTCGTTGTTATCATTAAATGTGTTCAACAAAGCTTCTAGCTTACGATAATACTCGCTATTCTTTCGTACCTTATTATCCTTTCTACAATTCCTGATTCTATTTTGATTCGCCTCGCTCTGCCGCTTTTGCGCTTCCAGCAATCTTATTGCTTCTTTTGGTGCTTCCATAAACCAAATTATTTTTTACTTATGAACCCGTGAGTAACAATAAATGCTACAACTTAGTGTTGTTTTTTTTTTCTTCTAACTTTACATTAACATTTATATCCTATTTCCCATTTAGTGGCGACACTTATACTAAACTATATTACATATTAATTCGATAAACCGCTACTATTCTAAATGTGTTCCACGTCTCTTTAATTGCTGCTCCTCCAAATGGCACACCTCTTGCCACAATTTATTTACCTGCTCCCACGGGAGAGGGACTTCCACCGTTTCTTGCTCTTTTAGTACCTCTCCAACCGCTTCCATTCCTGCGTCTGTTCTCCTACTCTTTTCCTTATTCCAAAACGCATTCCGACCTTTAATAACGACGTTATGTCCTTTAGATGTCGTTCATTGTTACTTACATTCGTAAGACCGGCTGCGCCAAAATGTTGGGGTCCGTGTTTGCTGGTGTCCTCGGGTAGCGTCCTCTTGCTGCTTGTCCTGGGTGCGCGTGTACCTGCAAACTTAAAACCACTCTTGTTAAATAAAACACTTCATCACTCTTTTACGTTAGAACATCAAGCACCTTTATTCTTAAAATTATAAGTCTTATATACTATTTATAAAGAACACTTTCAGTCTACGTACTGACTTTTCTGGTGTTCCAGTTTCGCACCTGTTAATTGGTGTCAGTTGGTCAAGCCAACTGACCTACTGGATGTAAAAGTGTCGTCGGTGCTTTCTAAATGCCCTTCGTCAGCTTGACGGAACTGTGACACCCATGAAAGTTTACATAATATTTAATACATAAATACTATTCATTTACAATATTTGCACCCTAAAAATATGTGCTTATTGAATTTAATTGCTTAAAGCTAACCACACGAAATGTGCAGTATCTGTTAGGAGTCGGTGCTGTGAGTCAACCACGCGCAGGTAGCTTGATTCTGACTCACAACACATCCTTTGTACCACTGCGCAAGCGCACGGCGCCAACGACTTGTATATATGTATATATATAAATAATATATATATACTCGTATATATATATATATATATATATATATATATATATATATATATATATGTATATATATATATATATATATATATATATATATATATATATATATATATACATATATATATTCATATATATATATAAATAAATATATATATATATATAAATAAATATATATATATATATAAATATATATATATATATATATATATATATATATATATATATATATATATATATATGTATATATATATATATATATATATATATATATATATATATATATATATATGTATATATATATATATATATATATATATATATATATATATATATATACATATATATATATATATATATATATATATATATAAATAAATTACATATATATATATATATATATATATATATATATATATATATACGAGTATATATATATTATTTATATATATACATATATACAAGTCGTTGGCGCCGTGCGCTTGCGCAGTGGTACAAAGGATGTGTTGTGAGTCAGAATCAAGCTACCTGCGCGTGGTTGACTCACAGCACCGACTCCTAACAGATACTACACATTTCGTGTGGTTAGCTTTAAGCAATTAAATTCAATAAGAGAGCACATATTATATATATATATATATATATATATATATATATATATATATATATATATATATATATATATATATATATATATATATATGTATATGTATGTATATTGTGAAGATGAATTTTATCCACTGTCACATTTCACCCACACTAAATATTTTGTTCAAAAATACGAAAGAACTCAAAGTAAGGCGAATCGGATTTTGGCTTCGATTGTTACGTTCTTTTATACGAAACAATTCTCAATAACGTTAATCTTTCGCTAGGTTAAATGTTGATTGAGAAACATCCAGAAGTGTGGAATAACAAGCGTTTGAAATTGAAACAAACATTCAAAGTGGGAATCTAAAATCGCGAAACAAATATTTCAGTCGTAATAATACGAACATTCAGTTCACATCAGGCAATTCCCTCGTATAGGCAACTCTTGTTATACACTCGATGGCTTGTTTACATCTATACTACTATCGTCGTAAAGTCCACTATTTCTAGCAACCTGGAGCTCAAAAGTGTTAGAGAACCAAGTACATCGCGAGATACCCTGCAGACAGCAGTACCCGACTCCCATCATAGAGAAGCCAATCACTGTACGACTGTCATAGAGCATGTACGCAAATGGTCGAACAAGTTCGAAGGCGGTCGTGATCCATTGGGGTTCCTTGGACGAGTGGAAGAGCTGTCAGAAGTGTACAGCCTTATCAAGACATGCTTCCACATACAATGCCGGAACTCCTGAAGGTTTGTACACTGCTCTGGTTCAGGAATTATAACCGCGCCTAGGCTGAGTGGCTTTCATTCAAGGAGGATTTTTTGAAGTTTTTCTTGCCGGCACTTTATTTCGAGAAGTTGGAGGATGAGATCCGACTGCGGTTGCAACGACCGAAGGAAAATTTCAAAGAATGGTGGTGGTGGTTCAAAACCTAATGCGAAATGCTGGTTACACAGAAACACAGGAACTGGAACGGATATTCCGCAACAGTTTGGAGGAGTACCAGTGGTATGTACGTCGCAAGGATTTCGGGACTCTGGAGGAGCCAATTGAGATAGCAGAAGATCTTGAAGGCATACGTAGTGACTGCGACACACACCATGACACACGCCGAATGCCTTTAGCGAAGCCCCGAGTCGAGCGTATACCTCCTCGAGAAACACGGAACAGGCAAGTAGCCCCGTTAAATATGGTGGGAACTGAACAGCGATAGATGTATGCACGGCCTGCAGGCGCTGTGAGGAAACTGGACACTTTGCACGACTTGGATAATATGGACTTGGAGGACATGTAGTTCCAACAGGACGGCGCCACAAGCCACACAGTGAATGCCACAATCAATTTACTGCAAACTAAGTTTGGTGAACGTGTTATCTCACAAAATGGCCCAGTCGATTGGCCGCCTCGGTGGTGCGATTTGACGCCGTTAGATTATTTCCTGTGGGGCTACGTCAAGTCTATGGTCTATGCCAACAAGCCAGCGACGATTGATGAACTTCGTACGAATATCGAACGTGAAATTGCAGCAGTATCGGTCGATTTATGCTTGAAAACCGTTGAAAATTGGGTCCAGCGTCTGGACTTCTGCAAGCATGCCCGTTGTGGCCATGCAAAAGAAATCGAGTTCCATACATAATGGCATCGAACGTACTTTCACAGGACTAAAGAATTTCATTGATATCTAAAACCGGTTTTGTTTTATTTAAAAAAACTTTTGTAGCGCTCTTATTGAAAAACCCGATAAATATATATATATATATATATATATATATATATATATATATATATATATATATATATATATTTTGGTAGTAAATTTTAACAAATATGGCGTCGTTTGCTGTCACTATCGACTTACTTTTGTAGCGTTTCTTTTGAAAAACCCTTTATATATATATATATATATATATATTTATATATATATATATATATATATATATATATATATATATATATATATATATATATATATATACATATATATATAATATGTTGGTTATCGCTATTAAATGAAAAGCACGACTGATCGCAAGTGATTGAAAACAACGTCTATTCTAGTATACTTACAACTAAATACAAAAGCCTATGTAAGTGTTCTTAAAGGTATACCGTGTTTGGGTTGCCTATGTTGCGTATCGCAGATATGCATTTTCTTACAATTTCCGCCTCATCCCAAATCCGATTCACAAAATCATAAAAAATGCAAAAATATTCATAAATTCATTTTTGGTTTTAAACAAAATTGAATGTAACATATTATGCAAAATTTATTTTTAATAGATTACATAAAGTATTATGTTTCTCTCTAGATAAATTTTTTGTAAATATATCTTCGGCGTTTTTCGCTGATGGAACATACGCGATGTCAATCTTCCTTTCCGATATACTTCTCACGTGTGTAATGAAATTTAATATCAATGTGCTTACTACGTTTATGTGCAACAGGATTTTTAACTGCGAATTGTGCACTTTGGTTGTCACATAACATTTTGCATGCCACATTGACATACAGCGCAAATCCCATTTCGGTCAACAAGCTCCGATGGAAAGACACTTCTTTTGCAGCATTGCACATTGCTCATTGCATCAGCTTCCATGGTGCTGAGAAAAACAACGTGCTGCTTCTTGTACTCCCTCGCGATCAAGCCATCCCCATAAAATAGTGCGTAACCGCTAATTGATTTGCGGTCCGTGGAATCTGAAGCCCAATCAGCATCTCAAAAACAAATTAAGATTTCATAGTTGGCCTTATAAGTTAAAATACTCTTCGGCTTTTCCTTCAAATATCTCAGAAAATGCTTGGCTGCGATGAAATGTTCCTTGTGCGAGTGGCTATTGAATTGTGCCAGCTTCAATACAGTATGCGCTATATCTGGTCGAAAAAATTTCGCCAGATACATTAAACCACCAACTAGTGTCATATACTGCTGCGTCATGTAGCCCATGCATTCCTTTTTGATGCATTTTTCAAGAACCATTCCAGTACTATATGGAGTCCTAGCACCTTTGCAATCTGCCATATTCCAACGTTTCAACAGCCCATCTACATAACGCTCTTGATGAAGAGATATGTTGCTACGTAAACCGTCTCCATTCTACTTCCAGGCCAAGATAATACTGAATCGGACCACGATCGATAGCTTCGACCTGCTCGTTCAGCATTCGGATAATTTTCTTCATCGTGTCCTCTGACGAACAAGCCAACACAATGTCATTTACGTAAACGCTCAATATATTGATTACGCCGTGGTTGGACACTGTATAAACACAGTTGTCTGCTTTGCATCTTATAGACCCAATATTATACAAAACTGAGTTTATTTTTTCGTTCCAAGATCATCCAGCCTGCTTAAGGCCGTACAATGATCTTTGAAGCCTGCATACTCTACCAGGTTGATTCGCATCAATGAAACTTTCGGGTTGTCGCATATATAGATCTTCTTGCAATTCTCCATTGAGGTACGCTGCCACGACAAAATATGATTAACTAAAAGGTTGTGTTGTACCGCTAATGCAAGAATTAAACGAATGGTTGAATGTCTTGCAACAGGTGCGTACGTAAGCGAATCATCACCAGGCTTATGCGAGCAACGTTGCGCCACTAAACGTGCTTTATACTTTTCGAGCTTGCCAGTTGCCTCATATTTTTTTACAAACACCCGTCGACACCCAATCACGTTTTTTCCGGGTGGAAGGAATCATATTCCGCCTGCACGGCATTCCTCCACTGCGGACTTTCGTTGGACTGCAATGCATCGGTGACTGACTGATTCTCACATGCCAAATTCAGAACGTCTGGATAGTCCATAAAATACCTTTTACTCGGTCTACCGACTTTTCCCGTTCTACAAATCTTCGGCCTACCCCGTTATTTTTTTTCCCTATACAATTTTACCATCGTCACTCGAACTACTTCTGTCTCAACTTTCAGTTATTTCTGTAGAACCTTCGTCTTTGTTTATAGAGCCTTCTATATCCAACTTTTTACGAACTGAAGACTGTTCCTTTATTGCTTCTTTCTTATTTTCAATTATATTATGATTATCGTATTCTTTTATTTCATTAGAGTTATTGTTTATTAATTCTATATTGATGATATCTTTATTTTCACTGCTTGTTTCGGTCTTTGCAAAAACATTTTCAAAGAATACCACATCGCGTGCTAGTATAATGCTCATTTTTTCGTGCGTAAACATTTCACGTTATTATCAATTTGGTTTTCCGCGCGCGTTATAAATTCATTAAATGCTGCGAATGCATCAGAATTTAGTTTTAAAAATTGTACTCCCGTATACCGAGAAAAATCATCTACGAAGGTTATAAACTACCTAGACCCACCTTGCGACATTATACGCATAGGCCCGCAAATATCAGAATGAATAATTTCTAAGCTCTATGTTGTTTGAACATGAGTGTAACTAGCGAACGTACTCTTTTTTATTTTACACTTTGCGCATATGTTACAGTCTAAATTGTGAGTCTTGTCTAAGCTCAATCCGTGTACCATATTCTTCTGCGAAAGCATAAACAAATCTTTATAATTTACAGGCACGGACCGATGCCACTTTTCAACTATGTCGCTATTATTTAAAATCACTGAATTGATTTTTTCTTCGTTTTTAAGTGAAGGCATATTCACACAAACACTCCGTTGAACATTTTAGCAGAAAATAATATTTCGTTTTCTTGTATTTTTACAACTGCTTTATATTTTATAAAATGTACCTCGTTCCCGTTATTGAGAATCTTGCTAACCGATAAGAAATTATTTTTTAATTTAGGCACGTAGAGTTCATTGTGCAGCACGATTTCATTATAATTTAACTTGATCATAATTTTTCCAATTCCCTCTGCGAAAACTGTTTCTCCAGATGCTAGCAGTACCGTTTGAGAGAATTTGCGCAAAGAAGTAAATAATGACATATCATAGCACATATGTGATGACGCACCCACTATCAAGTATCCATAAATTCTCATTCATTCGAAGGTTTGGTTCGAACAAGCTCAGCAACTTTGGTACTTGCGTGCTTTTACATTGCGCTCTGATGCGGACTCTCTTACCGCATGCATAACACTTGAAGTTACTTGCATTTCGCTGGACATAATTGATTTTGTTACAGTTGGTATTCTCTCGCCTAATAGCGGGTGCCTGTAGTTGATCTCTCTTCTCATACCTCTTGTGCAAATTCGCCGCAAATACTTTTTTCTTTGTCTTTGCTCCTCTTCCAATATTTTTACCTTTAATATTTCCGCTTTCGGCAATGTGTCTCGACTTTCAATTGCAATTAAGAAATTTTCTAGCTCATCTGGCAGACTACATAATAGCAATATACTGAGCAAGTCTTCTTGTACAGTTATGCCTATTTCACCAGCGTTGAATTTTAATTTTACGAGTTTCTTAAAAAAATTGACCTTTCTAGCTGGTCCGTCGGCATTGTAGAGACCACTTAATACAGTCAATGTTAAACACTTAATATGAAATATCTCCGAAGATTTTACGTAAAGATGTATCATCGCCAATGCTTTTTGATCAGCGGTCTTCCACGTCTTTACTTCCAAATCTGACATTCCTGTCTCTAAGTGTCCCTCGACGACAATCCACAAATCCTGCGTTACTAGCGAACTCCGCATCAATAACTCCCACGTTGAGTTATTATCCCTTTTCTATATTTGTTAACGAGGCACTTTTCTATATTTGTTAACGAGGTACTCATTTTTGCGCGTAATCAAACTAAAAAAAATATCGACCAACGATTTTATGCAGACATAAAAATAATAAAATTACTTATTTTTTCGAACAACGTTTTCTGGGCCCATAACCTTTGTTGGTTATCGCTGTTAAATGAAAAACACGACCGATCGCAAGTAATTGAAAAGAACGTCTATTCTAGTATACTTAAAACTAAATACAAAAGCATATGTGTTCTTAAAGGTATACCGCGTTTGGGTTGCCTATGTTGCGTATCGCAGATATACTCGTACATTTTCTTACAATATGTATACATACATATATATATATATATATATATATATATATATATATATATATATATATATATATATATATATATAAATCTATATACATATACATATACATATATATACATAAAAATGAACATATACATATTCATATACATATATATATATATATATATATATATATATATATATATATATATATATATATATATATATATATATATATATTTATATATATTTATATATAATTATATATAATTATATAATGAAAGATAATTAAAAACTTTTTTATTTTATTTTCCTTTTTAATTTTACTTTTTATTAAAGCACTCCGTGCTTATTGTTTGAGTCAATATTATCAACTGAACTACTTAAGACTACGCTTAAGTTGTCGAAATATCACATGATATTCTTTTTTTCTTTTTGTGTTTTTTTATTATTTCCTGCATGCGCATTTGTATTAATGCAGGATTAACAAAAAATATTAAAAGTGTTAAATTGACAGGAAAAATTAAAATATAGCTCAAAGCAGGGATGAGAGTAATATGATTTTAGGCACGTTTAGCTGAACATGCAATTAAACGGCAATAAGTTGGGAAATATTTATCTTTTTTTATCTTTTAATGTGATCAGCGTTAACATATATATATATATATATATATAAATATATATATATATATATATATATATATATATATATATTTACTTATATATATATATATATATTTATTTATATATATATATATATTTATATATATATATGTATATATATATATATATATATATAGATATATATATATATATATATATATATATATATACATATATATATATATATATATATATATATATATATATATATATATATATATACGAGTATATATATATTATTTATATATATACATATATACAAGTCGTTGGCGCCGTGCGCTTGCGCAGTGGTACAAAGGATGTGTTGTGAGTCAGAATCAAGCTACCTGCGCGTGGTTGACTCACAGCACCGACTCCTAACAGATACTACACATTTCGTGTGGTTAGCTTTAAGCAATTAAATTCAATAAGCACATATTTTTAGGGTGCAAATATTGTAAATGAATAGTATTTATGTATTAAATATTATGTAAACTTTCATGGGTGTCACAGTTCCGTCAAGCTGACGAAGGGCATTTAGAAAGCACCGACGACACTTTTACATCCAGTAGGTCAGTTGGCTTGACCAACTGACACCAATTAACAGGTGCGAAGCTGGAACACCAGAAAATTCAGTACGTAGACTGAAAGTGTTCTTTATAAATAGTATATAAGACTTATAATTTTAAGAATAAAGGTGCTTGATGTTCTAACGTAAAAGAGTGATGAAGTGTTTTATTTAACAAGAGTGGTTTTAGGTTTGCAGGTACACGCGCACCCAGGACAAGCAGCAAGAGGACGCTACCCGAGGACACCAGCAAACACGGACCCCAACATTTTGGCGCAGCCGGTCTTACGAATGTAAGCTGGTCGCTGGCAACCCGCTCGGGCGCTTCTCGCCAATGGTTCACATGCTTCGTTCATCACCGAATCCTGCGTCCAAAGCCTTCGTCTACCTAGAAGTTCATCGTCAGCTTGTGTCACAAGTATTGGATCGATTCAAGGAAGTCGTACCAAGGGAGAAGTCAAGGTATGCTTGTCGACGAGGTCATTAGACTAAACTTTTCACGTGAGTGTGCTTATTCTACCCAAAATTACAAATGACCTTCCAACTAGCGCTGTACCCGAATCATATGTGGGCGCATATTTGTGATTTGCCGCTAGCTGATCCAAACTTTTCGAATCCTGGGTCAATAGATGTTTTGATTGGCATGGATGAGATGCACTAGTTCTTGCCGGTCTGAAGAAGGGCCAAAGCGGCATTCCGATGGCGCAGAGCACCGCGTTTGGTTGGGTTTTGTTCGGAAACGCCAGTCCTTCACAAAGGCAACCTGGTTCAATCTAGACGCTGCATTGTGGTATCCAGCTAACTGAAGTTCTCACCAAGTTCTCAGAAAGTTCATGAAAGAGCTTACCGACTTGGGCCATATGGAGCCGGCTGGTCCAGCAACGCAAACAACTAGCAGCAGTTCAACGAGACATTTTACACGTACTTTCTCAGAGTGGTTTCGAGCTCCGAAAGTGGGCGACAAACTGCCAACCATTAAGAGAACAGATACCGCATGCATCCAAACAGGTGTCACACCTTTTAGCTGATGGAAGCGATATTCGAACTCTGGACTGTCTTTGGCATACAGACGACGAATCGCTTTCGATTGCATTTAATTTGGAAGTGCTGCCGATCAAGCTGACGAAGCGCATTTTCCTCTCGGATTGGAGCAAGATTTTCGACCCGCTTGGACTCATCGCCCCATGTACCATCCGCTCAAAGATATGATTGCAGAAGATTTGGCGCTCGAATGTAAACTGGGACGAGTTGGTGCCAACTAACGTAGCTACAGACTGGTTGAAACATAGACGTGAGCTGGCAGCGTTTTCATCGCTCACGCTAAGTCGCTGGGTAGGTATTAGTTCAATTGCAGACGCTGAGTTCCATGTTTTCACTGACTCTTCGGAAGCTGCTTATGCCGCCGCTATTTATTGCCGCACCCAAGTGCCGGACGACGAGGCGAAAGTTGCGCTGATCGCTGCGAAAATTGGGTAACGCCTCTGAAGACTGCTGCCTTGCCCCGATTGGAACTCTGTGCAGCTCATTTAGGCGCAAACCTAGTTCGCCAAATACGAACAAGTTTCGGCCGCAAACGCGAAAGGCTGTATGCTTGGACCGACTCCATGGTAACGTTGGATTGGCTGCAAGCCATCCCCAGTCGTTGGTCAGTGTTTGTCGCAAATCGCGACGTGGATGTACAAGAGGTTCCACCATCACATCAGAACATTGGAGACATGTCGCCTCAGAGCACAACCCCGCTGACTATGCCTCAAGGGGTTTCCCGCCTTCGCAACTACTCACTCACCCCTTGTGGTGGCATGGTCCAAGCTGGCTTCGAGAAGGTAATCGGTTCTGGTTTCAACCTTCCACGCAACACACTACGGAGCTGGAGCAAAAATCCAGCAAGGCTATGTCGCATTTAACACAAACAGCCGAAGAGTGGGATTTGCTAACCCGATTTTACTCTTACAAAAAACTCAAACGAATTACCGCCTATTTGATTCGCTTTGTCAACAACTCGCATATTCGCTCGTCAGTCCTATGCAGCCACGCGGCTATTGGGGCCGTTAACCGGCTCGGAAATTTGCAAAGCTGAGTTCGTATAGGTAAAGTACTCCCAATCTAACGTTTTCATGCAAGAAATTTCTAGTTGCAGATTGAAGAAGCCAATACCCATGCGCAGCAGTCTTGTTCGCCTTCAGCCATTTCTAGATGCCGAAGGCATTCTTCGAGTAGATGGCCGTATTAAGAACGCACCTTGCTCAAACGATATCAAACACAGGATGATATTGCCCAAGAATTCGTCACTCGCCAAAATTATCGCTGCTGAAATCCACGTTGCTATGTTGCACGCCGGGCCGCAAATGATGCAAGCAGCAATTCAACGCCGATTCTGGGTCCCTGGTATCCGAAGCTCCGTTCGAGGAATTCATCGCCATTGCTTACGCTGTAAACGACTGAGTCGCGAACCGCTGCAACAACAGATATCCGATCTACCTTTGATTCGTGCTACCAGTACACGATGTTTCCTTCAAAGTGCAGTTGACTTTGCTGGTCCGTAGAGGATAAAATTTACACATGGAAGAGGCGCGAAGTCAACGATGGCGTACGTATGTTCCTTAATATGCATGAGTACCGACGCAAAGCACTTGGAATTGGCAGTTGATCTCTCCTCAGTTAGTTTTATCGCCGCTTTCAAGCGTTTCACCGAAGAGGATATTGCCAACACATTTATTCCGACAAAGGCACCAATTTTGTCGGAACTGAAAGGGAGTTGCGCGCTACATTTGAACGCTGCATTGGTGACGTCAAGCTGACGTCTTACTTCGCTGACGCTCAAACCACTTGGCACTTTAACCAACCAAGCGCCCCGCACATGGGTGGTTATTGGGAACCTGGTATAAAGCGCATCTAATATCACCTCAAACGTGCCTTAGACTCTACTCTTCTTTCGTATGAAGAATTCGCAACAACTCTAATAGAGGTTGCAGCCTGCGTAAACTCTCGACCTATTTGCTGGATACCCTCTGACGTCAACGATTTTGAAGTGCTAACACCTGGCCATTTTATGGTTGGCGATCCATTAAAAGGTCTACCGGAACCTGACTTGGAAGTTTTTAAAGGAACGCTTCAGCAACGGTGGCAATTAATCACAGCGATAAAACAACATTTCTGGAAGCGTTGGCGATACGAGTATCTCGCGAACCATCGGTGACGATGTGGTGATTGTCCACGACGACGCTACCAGACACACCCGCAAGCGTCTCAAACGGCAACAGTAAAAGTATATGTATAAGTATTTGTATATTTATATAAATATGTAAATGTAAATGTATATCTGTATGTATATGTATATGCATATATATATGTATATGTATATTTATATGTATATATATGTTAATGCATATGCACATACACATATATACATACATATGTGTATGTGTATGCATATGTTTATGTATATGTATATGTTCTTGAGTATGTGTATAGATATGGATATATAAATGTCTATGTATCTGTAATTGGCAATGTATATGTATATGTTTTTTTTTTTGTGTATTGGAGGTGGAAATCTGCAACCAGACACTGGACGACGCGCCAGTAGTGTGGGGCTCTTATCTACTAAAACCACCTCCAAGGACGCCTCCCCGACGGTACATAACCGCTTAGCAATACTTCATTCGGGGAGGGGAATGGTCAAAGGACCCCTCCTATGGATTCCCTGAACGTCGTCGGCACTCCAAGTGGCGGAGGTCTCGCATTATTTCTGCCGAAGCGTCACAGACTACTTCCCATTTCTTGGGGCACTCGAGCATATGGTGCACGATATTGTCAGGGGTCACGGGCTCTCCGCAAACTTTCTAAAGCACCGCTCTGTCACCGCTGTGCCGCGGGCATGCGAAAAGGAAACGCTCCGCGTCCTCTGGCTCCGTGCCTCCACAGTTTCCACAACAGGGGGATTCATCCAGCCGGAATCTGTGCAAATATGCGCGGAAACCTCCGTGCCCGGTCAGCATTTGTGTGACGCGGCAGTTTATGTTGCCATGCGACCTGTTCATCGAACGTTGGAGGTCAGGAATCAGTCTCCACGTCCAACGGCCCTTCTCAGACGCATCCCATCGGGTTTGCTACTCCGGTATGGTGCGCTGCCTGGTGGCTACTACGCGATCTTCCGCACTGGACTCGCGCGTACTTCTGCCGTAGTATAACCTCCACGACTCCTTGGCCAGCAGGTCCACAGGGATCATACCAGCAATCACCAGCGCGGCGTCTGTGGACACAGTGCGATGGGCACAGATCGGTCGAAGTGCACTTCTCCTATAGGCTGCCTCTATGGTGCGAACGTATGCCATGACATTCGCCTTATCAGCCCATATGGGCGCCCATACAGGATTACGGATTTGAAAACTCCTGATATAAGCTGTCTCTTCCGGTGTCTCGGTCCTCCAAGGTTCGGCATTATCCGGCAAAGCGAAGAGCAGATCCGAGCCGACTTTTTGCCTACACGCCTCAAGTGTTCCTTGAATGTCAATCTGGAGTCTATCCAGACGCCTAGTGTGGGATCGTGGTAATGGTGCAGTTTCCAACTCGTATCTCCACGACCTCCTGTACCTTTCGACTCGAAATAAGGATGGCATCCGTTTTCTGCTCCGCAAGTCTAAGTTCTCCATTCGCCAGCCATCTCCCGACAACGGACACTGTGCGATTTGCCTCCGCTACTACTTCTTCCAGATGTTTCGCCGCGATCACTAACGCTATGTCGTCCGCATATCCGATGATTTTTACATCATGGGACACCTGTATGCGGAGAATGCCATCATACATAAGATTCCAGAGTAGTGGACCCAGTACAGACCCCTGGGGAACCCCTCCGGTGACTTTATGCGTTTCCATACCTCGCTCGGACTCGTATAGCAGCGTACTGTCTTTAAAGTAGTCGGCAATCATCCATCTTAGGTAGACGGGCACTCCAAACTCTGCCAGCGAACTCGCTATGCACGCCCAGCTCGCCGAGTTAAAGGCATTCTTGACATCGAGGGTGACCACAAGGTAATACCTCTTGGAGACCCCCTTCCATCTCCCTCCTTGTATCGCCCCCTTTTGGATGACATCGTCAATGGCGTCCACTGTCGATCTTGTTTTCCGGAGTCCATATTGGCATTGCGCCAGTCCTCCAGCCTCCACTAGAGCCTCTTCAATCCGGTTGCAAATAATCCTCTCCAGGTCCTTCCCTACCGTGTCTAGCATGCACAGGGGCGATAGGCTGATGGGTCTTCTGTTGGCTTATCAGCTTTTGACATCAGGACCAGCCGCTGCCTTTTCCACAGATTTGGGAAGACACCTTGTCTAAAGCAGGCCTGGTAAAGAGACCTCAGTGCCTCTGGGTGTAGCGCAGCTGCCGTTTTGAGCACTTGGTTGGGTATTCCATCCGGGCCAGGTGCCTTCTGGTCCCCAAATCCTCCAACAGCCCGCATCACCTCGTCAGTGGTCACACTGGGTAATTCTTCGTGTAACTCGAGGGGGAATTGGCCAGGCACGTAGTCCTGTGCTGGGAAGAGCTCTCCCACAATACGTCTGAGCAAGTTGGGGCAGCGTGGGGCTGGTTGCCTATGGCAAGGGAGCTTTTTCATCACAAGCTTATATGCTGTGCCCCATGGGTTTTCTTCAACCTGTGCACATAGTTCGATGAAACTCCTGCGCGTGCTTGACTTTATGGCCTTTTTTAGCCTCCTCTTGGCCTCCTTGTATACCTGGCATAGCTGCAGATACTCTGGCTTGCCTATTGCCCGCTGGTGTCTTCGTCTTGCGGCATGACATTCTTTACGCAGGCCAGCGATCTCATCTGTCCACCAGTAGACGGATTTTTGGCATCCGCCTTATGCCCTTCTGGGCATCGCCGCGTCGCATGCACTCTCTAGATGCCTTGCTAGCTGACTTGCCATTTCGTCCGCACCACCTTCCAACTTCATGTAATCCAACATGACTTTAAGGGCGCCGTCATCGAGCTTATCCGCCCTCTAGCCTGTTAATCTTGCACATATCTTTGGCCTTCTCCCTGGTAACTTTAGATCGATCGTAATGGCATTGTGATCGCTGTGAGTATATATGGCACTCACAATCCACTTAGCTCCTCTCACCAGTCTGCTGCTCAGGAACGTAAGGTCGATCACGGAGCTGGCTCCTCCTCTGGCGAATGTCGCCTCTCCCGTGTTGATGAGAACTACGTCAACTGCCGTGAACGAGTCCATGAGGATATGACATTTTGGCGTTGTTCGGGCGCAGCCCCATTCATTTGCCCATGCGTTGAAGTCGCCAGCAATCACTACGGGGTGCCTGCCTCGCGCACCCAGGGTAAGTCTGTTCAGCACTGACTCGAACTCATTCGTAGTGAGGCTTGGTGAAAGGTAGCAACTGTAGACCGTGGTACCTCCAATGGTCGCTCTGACGTAGCCGTCGCTACTATGTTTGTTGCTCAGCTGTAAGGCTGTGGGTCCACACACCCACAATGCGGCTCCGCCAGTATTGGTACCGTTATGGCTCGCTAAGCACCGCAACATCAGTCTTTTGTTCCCTTACTGTCTGCTCCAAGAGATCCTGTGCAGCCTCGCAGTGGTTGAGATTGAGCTGGAGCAACCTCATCTCCTACGTCTGGATTTTCCCGCGGCTTGTTTGTAGGACGGGCATGAGCTGCATCCTGTCGGATGCTCCACGTCCTTACGACCCTTGGCTGTGCAGAGTGCGCACGCAGGCGTCCTGTCGCACTCACGGGCGCTGTGTGCTTTTCCACCACATCTGTAGCACTTGTGGCGCCAGTCCTCTTTGCTAGTGCACTTCTGTGAGATGTGACCAAACGACATACACTTGTAGCAGCGCACTGGTGTCACCTCCACACGCACACGACAAGAAGTCCATCCAACTCTAAGCCTGCCGATTTTTACAAGGGTTGCGGCTACCTGGGGCGGTAAGCTGATGGTCGCCGTCTGCGTTCCCCCATATGCTTTGCGGAGGTCTCTCTGAGACATTCAGCTGTATACATAGCGCCTCATTAACATCTTCAACGATGGTAACCTCATCTAGATCCTTTACCTCCACCAGCGTCTTCTGCGTGAGATTACGCACCTCCGCACTGGATCCTAGGACACTCACCACTGCCTTACTGTACTGCAGGGTCTTTGGATCTGCCGCTGCCCTCAGCTCCAGCCGCAATTCACCTTTTGCCGTTTTGCGAATTCGCTACACGCTCTCTCCCAGTTCAGAGAGCTGCGTATCCGTCTTGAGCTTCCGGAAGATTTCCGCATAATTCGCCATCCCAGTTTCCTTTATCACTATAGCATCTGGGCGCACTTGCCTGGGCTTCAGGTCCTTAGGCATGGCACGGGCGGGAGTACCGACCGTGATCCACCATGCTTTTGCCACCTCTGGCTTGTCCGATTTGGGTTTAATCGCCTTGGACTTTGGCTTCGGCCGGGCTACCGCTGTTTCGGTTGTCACCTTCCGCTCCTCTCTGTTAGGATTCGCCGGTTCCACCTCCCCTTCTTGTCCACCAGGTGACTACCCGCCTGAACCTCTTTGTTCAGCATTTTGTTGTCAGTCTGGGTCCCCTTACCGACTCGCTCCGATTGTGATGGCTTTTCAATCATCACCACGTCCTGCTCCTGATGGATCTTGAGGCAAATGTCCCGGATTTTTGCCGTCTTCCGCTTGATATCCGCGTGGACATTATGCCGTGGCCCCACGAAGGCAAATAAAGCCTCAACGTGCCACTGCAACACCGCCATCTTGCCTTTAGCAACGAATTCGTCGGGATGAAGCGCCATTGCATCGGTTTTCGTAGCCGATGTAGGTCGGAGATCACTGGGGTCTGCCAGTAAATTTAACGGTTTTGTTTTTGGCCAAAAACAGCTCCTGAGCGATGTCCATGCGAGTTGTTTTTGCTCAAAATTTAGCAAATTTTGGAACAATCTTCGCTGCCGCACGTTTCATGCCTAAAACATCCGTAAAAATTGCTTGGCATGAGCCGAACGATATGCCAACATCATCAGCAACCTCTCTGATAGTGATTCGACGATTATCCAAAATCATTTTCTTCACTGCGTCAATGTTTTTATCGGTTGTTGACGTGCTCGGGCGACCAGGACGAGCATCGTCATTGACATCTTCTCGGCCTTCCTTAAACCGGTTATACCACAATTGAACTTGTGTTCTGATCAGAGTAGACTCGCCAAAGGCCACAGTCAACATTTCAAATGTCTTTGCGCATTTAATTTCATTTTTTAAACAAAACTGAATACAGTTTCTTTGATCCATTTTTTCAAATAGTACAAAATCGAAGAGCACACCAAAACACGACTAACCTTTTTATCTGTCAAAAACAAACTGACAATTCAAAATGGTTGGTATTGCCAACATATATAACAGACATGTGTACCAACATAACAGAAAAAAAATGCGAACATCGAACATACGTAACTCACGAAAAGATAAAAATAACGGTTATTTTTTTATCACACCTCGTATATGGATATGTAAATGTATAAGTATATGTATATTTATATGTATATGAATATGCATATGAAATTGTATATGTATATGTTTATTTGTATTTATATTTATATGTATTGTATCGTATATGGCAACGATTAGTTTTGCGTCGTGTCTGAAGGAAACGCAGGGATCTGTTTTGGATTTCATCAAACCGAAATCTCGCAATGTTTTATCTAACAATAGGTTCCACTGTCGGCCACTTTGCTTTAGCCCATAGATAGCTTTGCATAATTTGCAAATTTTCCGCTATTTTCACCGCAGCTCTATAAAAATTTCTTCCGTCAAGTCGCTTTGTAGGTATGCGGTGACAGCGTCTAACTGATCAATTTTGAGCCCCAGTTTGACGGATAGAGCGATCAAATAGCGTATCGACTTGTAGCGCAGTACAGGGGAGAAGGTTTCGCTGTAGTCTATCCCGAATTGCTGGGAACAACCTTTGGCAACAAGGCGAGCTTTATAGCGAATAACGTTACCTTTTTCGTCGCGTTTGTGTGAAAAACCCACTTTGATTTAATCGCCTTTCGATTAACAGGCAGATTGCATATAGCCCATTTTTGATTTTCGGCGTGAGAGCTTAACTCGCATTGCATAGCGGACTTCCAGCTTTCGCAGTCGGCGTTAGACAAAGCTTCGTGTACAGTGAGTGGATCGTCACACGTGTCTCTTGTTGCTGCGAAATTCGCAACATAACCCTGACTGCCAAAGTCGCGCGAAACAGCAGGCCTCGTTGATTTTCGCAATGATTCTGGTATCGATATTTCAATGTCTGGAACGAACGTATCGTCTGTAGCATCGTCGAAAGTCTCTTCGCTTGCGTCTTCATCAAAGTCTTCGCTCTTTACGCTTTGTGTTCTTCCTCCAATGCCCTCACTGAAGGTGAATCGTCTTCAACATCGACCGGAACAAATGAAACGATTCTGGGCTCGGTTTCCATGAAGACTACATCGCGGTTCGCTGTAATTTTCTTCGTTTGCGGATTTTTACAACGGTACCCTTTTACAAGTCGCTATACCCAACAAACATCAGCTTCTGCGCCTTTGGATCCCATTTGTGTGTGCGTTGTTTAGGTATGTGAACCATCACGGGAGATCCAAAAATTCGTATTCCATTTAAATCGACGTCACGACCTGTCCAAAGCTTTTCCGGAATTTGCCCATTTAATGCTGAACTAGGTGAACGGTTTATAATATATACCGCCGTATTTACCGCCTCTCCCCAATACGATTTAGATAAGTCAGCATCAAATAACATGCATTTGGCACGTTCTAAAATCGTGCGGTTGTATTGTTCGGCGACTCCGTTTTGCTGGGGAGTGTAAGCAGCTGATTTTTGGTGTAATATGCCGAACGAACGACAGTGCGAATCAAACTGCTCACAGACAAATTCGGTCCCGTTGTCCGTTCGTATTACTTTAATGCTCTTATCGCACTGTTTTTCGGCATACCGCTTAAAGCTTTTGAAGCAATCGGAATCTTCGGATTTCTGTTTTATTAAATAGAGAAAAACTTTCCGGGAATAGTCATCCACAAAGGAGAGGAAACATCGCGAGCCTCCTAAAGAGGTTGTCCCCATTGGACAAGCTGAAGCAATTCATTAGCTCGTGTTCAAATCTTTACTAAAATGGCCTTTTGGTCCACAATTATAGCACTTTAGATTTTGTTTGTTAAGTTTAGGGTATTTTTTCTTCACACTTAAAAATGCACTTCCACCGTTTGCTGTTTTTTCATAGTCTCCATCTAGCAGCTTCATTTTAATGTTTTCACCGGTAATTTTTGTTCCACTACTTTCTATGCCCTTTATGAACGGCTTCAAGTCATCGCTTAACTCCGCAAGCATTATGGCACCTAACCATTCGTCGCTTATATCGAAACCGATACCCGATAGCTTATTCGCGGTATTGACGAGCTGATTAACATAAATGGCCATTGATTCACAATTTTCAAGGCACGCCGTGATCAGTTTTCGCAATAGACCGATTTTTCGCGTGAGTCTAGAATCTTCGTATAGATGTTGATGGGTTTGCCAAATGTTGGCCGCAGTTTCCTGATTTTGTATATGAACGTATATTGATTCATACACGGACAAGATAATTTTAGCACGCGCTCTACGCAACTTCTTCTCCTCGGTTTCTTTCACAGGATCCGTAATGCAATTATGTAGATCGCTCAGTTCCAATATACTTTCCATGGCAAACATCCACGTGTCGAAGTTTTCACTACCGCGAAGTTTTTCTATCGCGTGCGTGTCCGAACCGGCCATCTTGTTTAATTTATTTACAACGAATGTATTTATTAAACACGCTACTTGCACAAACTTCTCGCTGTTAATAAAATAAGCAACATATGCTTTTATTTAAACGTCTTAACCACGACACGTATCAAATCAGATTTGGCTACTTGCAGACGCGCTGTTGTCTGGGCCCATAACCTGTTGAGAAAGAACGCAGAGTCTTGGAATTCACGTGTGCTTTATTCAACGGCTTAGAAGCGAGAGAGATAATATATGTGGATAATGAAAGCAGGAAGTTAAGAAGAAAGTAAATTAGGTAGGGTTGCCAGAGTTATATTTCTAACAATATGTAAATGCATATGCATATGTATATGTATATGTATATGAATGTATATATATATATATATATATATATATATATATATATATATATATAAATATATATATATATATATATATATATATATATATATATATATATATATATATATATATATATACTAGCGTACCCTGTGCACACTTCGTAGTGCATTGAAATAAAATTAATTGAAACAATACTAAAAATGAAACACATTTTTGTTGAAATGAAAATGATTAATACTGATTTTATTGAAGTGCTCTATGATAAACAACGTTCTTCGTTTTCGAATTTGTATTGTTCGTGAATACATAGAGAACAGATGGCTTTCCAATGCGGAAACATGCAACATAAAGTTGTCCATGTGAAAATACTTGATATTTTAAATACACACCGCAAACTCCAAACGACTGGCCTTGTGATTTATTGATAGTCATTGCAAACGCGAGACGCACTGGAAACTGCAATCGCCTGAACTCGAATGGCATATGGTTTCATTGGTATTCGTGCTATCAATACATCTTCCCCTTTGAATTTTCCAGTTAAAATGGTCACTTCAATCACATTTGGCATTAAATTTTTCACTGCGAGTCTCGTACCATTACATAAACGCGGCTGGTTGATATTACGCAACATAATAATGGTCACACCAACTTTCAATTGTAGATTATGTGGTGGTAATCCAGGCAATTCCAAAGAATTCAAGAATTCAGTTGGATAGTGAACCACATTTTCTTCCTCAACAACCGTATCCAATGACTTGTACGAAACCAATTCGCCAGGAATCTTAGACTGTATAACCATGTTCAATTCACTGACGTCTTTGTTTTTCGCCGCTAAAATTGCCCTTTCACTTAACCAAATATGACATTTATACTGTTGTCCTATGTTTGGAAATACACTTTCAATCAATTCTTCATTGGTTTGAGCAAAACGGCAAAAATCATTAGGGAAAGTTATCAATCCATTTTCATCGACTGGCATAGCACCATTTCCAATTTTCAACAATTGCTTGGAAAATGTATCAGCAGATGGATCATTCTGGAACTGAACACGAACGTTGGTGGTTAACTTCATTGTTTCAACGTGTCTCCATAAATATGATGATTTTAAGCAAGCATTAATTTCATCAGCAGGTGTTGACTTTGGAATGACAGGCAATGTTTGGCGAAAATCACCAGCCAATAGAATCAATGCGCCACCAAATAACTCCGAATTACCTCGAAGATCTTTCAAAGTTCTATCCAAAGCTCAGACTGATTTCTTGTGTGCCATCGTACATTCATCCCAAATAATAATGGAGCATTGCTGCAACACTTTAGCTGTGCCAGATCCGTTTGATATATTACACGTTGGAGTTTCGTTCACGTTGTAATTCAATGGTAGTTTCAAAGCCGAATGAGCCGTTCGACCACCATCTAACAAAGTAACAGCAATACCGGAAGAAGCTAACGCCAATCCAATTTTACTTTTGGCACGTAATGTTGCCAGTAACAATGAAATTAAAAACTTTTTTCCAGTTCCACCCGGAGCATCCAGAAAATAAAATCCACCAACACCATTGCTAACAACTTGCATGATTTTATCATAAACCGTTTTCTGTTCAGCATTCAATTTCGTTACATTTGCTTGAACAAATGCATTCAAATCGTTCCGATCGTACTGCTGCTCACGTCGAAATTCTAAGTCGCGTACATCGTTCATTGATCGATTTGGAGATGGCATCCCTAATTGTATCAATGCCTTATTTGCAATTGCTAAACATAAATCCTCAATTTGAATTAAAGCTTCATTGTAAATTTCCGGTGTATATTCCATATCTAGATTAGCACGTATTTGACGAACTCGATACAAAATATCTTCAGATAAATAATCCTGATATTTAATCCACAATTCGGGAGGATTGGACGGAAAACATGTTGACAAAATGATTGCAAATAAAACACGTATTTGATGTGGATGGGCCGAAACAGCTAGATCAGCCAGAGTTTGATCCCATTGCGTATCACTTTCCAACAAATTCAATTTTTGACATGCTTCACGATACGTTGCACACACTACTCCATCTACTGTTCTCAATGATTGAAACGATTTTGGACCACGAACATTTACTAAAAGCAATCGCAAATAATAACATTCGGCATTATTTGGATGAATAGTATAGACACGTCCCAATGCATCACTTGAAAAGAGATTTGAATAACCTTCAACTCGATTTCCTTGCTTGCGTCGCTGAAATTCTTTTTTCGATGCATTCCATGTGAAATATGCAGGTAAACGTTATAAATAGATCCGGCCGACCATAGTTACGCACATACGTCATTGCATCCTGTGCGTACTCGTGCATATGACGTGGACTTCCTGTGTACGATGAAGGCAATATGATCATTTTACCAAGATCTGGAACATTACCATCACTTTTGATTGCATCACGCAAATGGATATATTCTTCCGATCTCAACTTTTTCTGGTTGAAGTGAATAAAATTCAACCGTTCAGTTTCAATTTTGGCATACATGTCAACCACATACCGATGGAAAAGCCGACGACAATTAAAAATGTGATTGACTTGATTTTGACGAATTATGAGCCGGTATGAATAATAGTTCATTGCGGTGACCTTTTTATTCGTTTCCATTCCTAAAATAATGAATTGAAACCAAACTATTTAAAAAATTACCATAACAAAATAGAAATTTAAAATACTAACCGGTGGAAGTGTTGATCATTTTAATGTTAAAGTGATATCCATCTTCACCACGTGAAAACAGCAATGGATACTGTAATCCATCGTAACAACGATGAGTTTCAGAAACTCGCTGAAGCCCCGTATTTCGTCGATGTAACACAATATCACGTGAATTAAATTCATCTCCAACAATTACAATGGCTACTTCATCAATTGTCGGTGCATTGAATCTTCTAATATGCTGACCTGGTGGTGTTTTATCAGCATGAATGACAATGGAATAGCACGGCATTCGATCAAGAGCCATTTGAAATAAACGGAACAATTCATTTTCTTCGTGCAACATGGTTTGCAAGTCTTGAACAAAGTATCTTTTCAAATCTGATGAAATATTGCAACGTTGATTTGCTGCAGCAGATGCGTCACCCACAAAGTATAATTGCAGGAATTGATAACTTTGATCAGTTAAGGGTTACAAAGAACCAAGTCGATGGTATACTTTGCCTTGAATCTGTTGAAAATCGAAATCAAAGTCGAACGTTGCGTTATTACCAAAAAAATCGTTATTTTTTAATTCATGTAAAATTACCTTAAACGTTGGCATAAAGTTAAATCGAATAATGTTCGTTGCACCGAATGACGTCATTTGAAAGCATGAATTATACTTTTGAATATTCTTCAAGAAATGACTTGAATTCGGTGCGCCACCCAATATCAAAGACAGCAACGGTTCTGGCGGTGCCATCAAATCAAGTGACTTTACTTGCCCATTTGCACAACATTCTCCAGGTGTTTCAGATTTGAATTTCAATGCTTTACAATGCTTGCATACAATATCCATTCCACCAATCGAAACACTTTGATGTGAAGCATAATCAATACTGGAGTCATACGCAAATGCTGCTCTTTCAAGCAAGCACCACATGACGAATAGGATTTTGTTGCATTCGAATAGCTGCACGACGACGATTAGCAGAAGTAGCAAAAGCAGAATTCGTAGCCGCACTCTGCTCATCGCTTTGAGAAGCCCTTAATAAAGCAACTGCTCTCGCTCTTCGAGTACGACGTCCCAAATTACTACGTGGCCGTACCATATTACACTGAATTTAAGTCACACGAAAATATCAATGTTATTGTTCTTGTTGTTTTTCCCTTGTGTATTTATGAAAATGATAATCAATTTTTTTTAAAATGAAAATAATTTAACCGGCTTTATTCACTGTGTATCACACGGAGTCAAGTTGAAATGTGACATTATAAGAAACACTGAGATATATATACGCACATAAGAAGGTACGCAATGCTCTGCAATTCTGTTTTGTTGTTATTCGCAATGAAGTCGGCTGTAAAGTTATTTGACGTTTCTCTTTAAACTTCATACAATTCAAACAATTCATATTACAGAGTTGCAATTTTATATTAGTCAAACAGGGATTAGTCAAACAGTAGTGAAGCGATTCCACCACCATTTGTGTACATAAGCAGGTACGCACATTCAAACGCACATAACTAACGTACCAAAAGAGATACAGATGTTGCATATATAAAAGAACCACCGCATTGATGCAACCTTTCAAAAAAAACACAAATTCGAAAATCCGTCAACGCATTAAGGCTAACATCGGTTACATACACTTTTTACAACTTTTTTTATATATATATATATATATATATATATATATATATATATATATATATATATATATATATATATATATATATATATATATATATATATATATATATATATATATATATATATATATATATATATATATATATATATATATATATATATATATATATATATATATATATATATATATATATATATATATATATATATATATATATATATATATATATATATATATATATATATATATATATATATATATATATATATATATATATATATATATATATATATATATATATATATATATATATATATATATATATATATATATATATATATATATATATATATATATATATATATATATATATATATATATATATATATATATATATATATATATATATATATATATATATATATATATATATATATATATATATATATATATATATATATATATATATATATATATATATATATATATATATATATATATATATATATATATATATATATATATATATATATATATATAAAACGTATAATACATTGTATTTGTCCACACACGAGCATACAACGCAGACATTGTGTCAGCACCAACATTCCAGCTGGATCCTATTGCACTTGGGAACGGGTAAAGGTATTTAGCAATGTTCCCACACTCGGCGCGTGGACTACGTCAGCAGTTTATGTCTTTAGTTAAGTTATGTTAAGATCATTATTGTTTGTAAACTTCAGTCCGGTTTTGTTCATAAATAAAGTAAGACGTGTTGCTAATCCAACACGCAACCTTTTTTAAAAATTAAATTAAATTAATATTTTGTTAATTGGCGCCCGAGCAGGGACCTCTTTTGTACCCTTGCACACATTTGCCTGAGACGATAGGCAAGTAAGGACGAAGAGGTTTAACCCAGAAAAAGGTCCAACAATTCCGGCTCACCGTTTATAGTGAGAAAAGGACGCGCCCTAGTAGTCAACGCAAACGGGAGGTGATCACGGGATCATCAGCAGTCTCACTGTAGTGGTTAAGAACTTTAAAAAATAAGGAAATTGTGATGTAAATGCTTAAATTGTTTGTGAAAATAAATTATAGAATCCTAAGAATATAAAATTGTGACTTTATTAAAGAAAAAATAATAATCTAAGAAAGTGAGGAAATTTATTTAAAAGAAAGAAATTATTATTAAAAGGAAAAGAATTAAATATTATTTAGAAAAAAAGAAGATTAAAAATAAGTTATAAGTGTGAAGAAATTGAAAGAAATTATCATTGACAAAAAGAATTATTAAATGAAAAGGAAAATTAAAAATAAATTATAAGTGTGAAGAAATTAAAAGAAATTATCATTGAAAGAAAGAATTATTAAATGAAAAGGAAAATTAAACATAAACAAGTGTGAAGAAATTAAAAAAATTATCATTGAAAAAAAAAAGAATTAGTAAATAAAAAATAAAATTAAAAATAAATGATAAATGTGAAGAAATATTAAGAAATTATTATTAAAAAGAAAAAAAACAGAAATTGGAAAAAAGTTGTTAAAAAAGAATAGTGAAATTGTAATTTTCGAAAGAAAAAATTCATACGAAGCAAACAGCATCAACGGCATCAGTGGAAAAAAGGTCATGGTGATTGTAAGGTGAGTGGCAGATTGTAAGAATATATATTGATTGCTATTTTATATTTATTCGCGAAACAAAACGTTCCTTAGTCCATCCTATTCCTTTCCTTTTTTTGTGAAAAAGTTCCAAAAAAATATTGTTAAAAGAGAGTATGCCAGTTGACAGTATCGAAAAGATTACGGACAGACTAAGTAGAACCCTCACAATGAGCCAACCACAGAGGCCTAGCACTAGTTCCAGTGGACTCTCTCAAGCTCAAAAGGAGGAAGTTAGAACTATAGTGTTGGATTACTTCAAACAGGACACCCCTGATGAAGGAGGGGATCAACCTATAGGAGCAATTCGTATCGACGAATTGGACAAAATTCCCGATATTGTTAGATCACTAAGAGAATTTTCGGGAATTGCGGGCGAATTCGGTTCATGGCGGAAATCGGTAGAAAGGGTACTGGAGCTTTTCGAAAGCATTAAAGGTACTGGAAGATATTTTGCCATTCTCCATACAATACGAACAAAAATTACTGGGGAAGCAGACACTACTCTTGATTCATACAGAACACCTCTAGACTAGGTCAAGATAAGAAAGTGTCTAATGATGCATTACTCCGATAGGAGAGATATTGGTACACTTGAATATCAGATGA
This sequence comes from Clusia tigrina, assembly GCA_920105625.2. Classification (NCBI taxonomy): domain Eukaryota; kingdom Metazoa; phylum Arthropoda; class Insecta; order Diptera; family Clusiidae; genus Clusia; species Clusia tigrina. The sequence continues at coordinate 82,563,727 of OV050030.1, read as the reverse complement.
CAACCATGTGTCAAGGACACAAAACCATAACAGAATTCTATCAAGCGGTGTACCAACACCTATCACTAATATTGGACAAGATAACTTGTCTTGAACTGGACACAGGTAGCCTTTCTTCAATGACAAACGCTTATAGAGAAAAAGCACTTGATACCTTCGTGCGTGGGCTGAAAGGCGATTTGCCAAGACTATTAAGCGTCAAGGAACCCACATCTTTGCCACAGGCATTACACATCTGTTTAAAATTGGACAATATGACTTATCGGATGCATCATGCTCACGGGCAGATACCTAAGCCAAACGCGCAGGGATACAAACCAAATCCTCAGGTATTCACCAGAAATATTTTTTATCCTGAACTCGCTCATGGGGGAGCTCCAACCAGACCACAATTGCCAGCACGATTCATACCAAGGCCAAGGAATGGGCGGAATATTCAGTATCAACCCCGTCAAAAAAATTACCAGTTCACTAACATGAATCAAAGACCTCAAGGATATCCGCGAAACTATCAACAATATCCTACAAATCCGGAACCGATGGAAATTGATCGGTCCATTTAATCTAGGCAGATAAATTATGCCAACAGACCGCCGGTCAATAATGGTTATAAGAGGCCTTATGAAGGTACGTTCCAAGGACCAATCAACAAGACTCAACGAAACTTTCATTTAAGAACAGAGGGTAATTGCAACAGAGGAGGCAGCGAAGTGGATAATCCAAAAATTGACAAAGAAATTGAAGCACTCGAAGGAGCTGTAGGAGGTGTACCGGATATAAATGAATACATGGATGTGGCCAATAATGAATATATTAATGAACTAACACACTATTCAGGAGAGGACGTAAAAACCTCGGACAGTCTAGTGGAAGATTTTTCTACTGAAGATCTTAAAGCGGATCTTAATTTGTTTGGTTAAACAGTTCCTCGTTACCATACTTTAAGATAAGAACGGGGAACGGAAAAATACTGAAATTCCTTCTGGACACTGGTAGCAATAAGAATTATATTAAGTCTGATCTGGCAAATAATCCTCAAAAAAATTGCGACTACTTCTGCGCTAAAACAATATCTGGCAATGTTCAAATTACACACCACACCTTACTAAGGATATTTGGTGATTCTATTAAACCTATTAAATTTTTCCTTCTACCTGGATTGCGGACTTTTGATGCAATACTAGGTAATGATACCTTGAAGGAACTTTCTGCAATCATTCACACAGCTGATAATTACTTTACAATAACGAATGGTATGAAAATACCAATTTACCAATATATGTCGCAGGACGTGAACAGTCTGGAAATACGAGTTGAACACCTTTCTGAGAACCTAACATCAACTATGATGAAAATCATAGAATCTCACAAGAATCTTTTTGCAGATCCTATGAAAAATTAACTTACACAACGAGAGTACAGGGTGAAATTCGTACAACCACGGACGAGCCTACTTACACAAGAAACTATCCTTACCCAAAGGCTCTGAAAAATGTTGTCGAGGAAGAAATAAGCAAATTATTAAAAGACGGGATCATAAGACCATCTCATTCTCCCTATAATTCACCCATATGGGTCGTGCCGAAAAAAGAGGATGCATCTGGAAAGAGGAAGTACAGAGTCGTAGTGGATTTTAGAAAATTGAATGCGGTTACTGTAGCAGACAAATATCCAATACCAGAAGTTGGGGAAGTTTTATCTCAACTGGGCGGCAACAAATTCTTTACGGTAATTGATCTGAAAAGTGGTTTTCATCAAATACCGCTCAGGCAAGAAGACATCGAGAAAACGGCATTCTCAGTGAACAATGGGAAGTACGTGTTCACAAGGCTTCCGTTTGGATTAAAAAATGCCCCATCAATATTCCAGAGAGCATTGGATGATATTCTAAGAAACTTCATCGGAAGGACTTGTTATGTCTATATCGATGACATAATTATATTCAGTAAAGACGAAGAATCACATTTTAAACATTTGAAGGAAATCTTTTGTACGTTGGCAGAGGCAAATATGAGAGTGCAGTTAGATAAATGCGTCTTCTTTAAAAGAGAAGTTGAATTTCTTGGTTTCAAAGTATCTGAGGGTGGCATAAGTACAATAAAGGACAGAGTGGATGCCATGGTAAGAATTCCTTACCCTAAAACTTTGAGGCAATTAAGATCTTTTTTGGGGCTTTGCAATTACTATAGAAGATTCATAAAGTGTTATGCCGATATAGCTAAACCCCTAACTGCTATGCTGAGGGGCCCAAATGGTTCAATTCCCAGGTCCGAGTCCAGCAAAGTAAAAATAGTACTCGGGCAATGGATTATTTAAAGGAGGCTTTATTATCTCGAGAAGTTATGCTTTTTTACCCAAACTACGAGAAAGAATTTCATCTAACGACCGATGCCTCCAACGTAGCCCTCGGAGCCGTGCTTAGCCAGGACGATAGGCCAATAGCATTTATTTCCATAGTATTGTCGGAAACGGGGGAAAACTATGCTACAAATGAGAGAGAGATGCTAGCTATAGTATGGGCCCTACATATCTTCAGAAACTACCTATATGGAACTGCTAGAATTATAATTTACACTGACCACCAGCCCCTAACATATGCACTGAGTAACAAAAATAGTAATGTCAAGATGAAAAGGTGGAAGGCGATTCTCGAGGAATATAACTATGAAATTAGGTACAAACCAGGGAAATCTAACGTGGTAGCAGATGCTCTCTCTAGAACACCAATGACCAACGTGAACTCTTTAACTGGAACCGTTCATAGCCATGAAAGTTCTGCAGAAAATTTGGTACCCAGCGTGGAGGGTCCTATAAATGCATTCAAAAATCAGATATTCCTTTGTGTGGACGAAGTGCCGTCATATCAATTCCAAATTATATTCCCTGGGTATCATAGACATACAATTGTAGAAAGGGATTATGATCAGAATAACCTCCTAGCCTTATTGAAAAGATACTTAAACCCCTCTGTGAATAATGGTATAAAGGCACCAGAATTTGTAATGGGTAAAATCCAGGAAATCTATCCTCTGCACTTGTTGAATTATAAGGTTCGCTTCACACAAACATTCGTGGAGGACGTGACCTCAGAAAATGACCAGAAAAATGTCATTATTGATACTCACAACAGGGCCCACACAAATGCAGCGGAAAATAAATTACAGATTTTGGAGAAGTGTTATTTCCCAGGCATGTTTGCCAAGATAAAGAGAATAGTGAAACTTTGCTCAACATGTAAGAAGAACAAATACGATAGGCACCCCAATGATCCGAAGTTAGGGGAAACGCCTATACCTTCATATCCCGGCCAGGTAGTGCATATTGACATATTTTCAACAGACAAAAAATTGGTAATGACAGCCTTGGATAAATTCACCAAGTACGCACAAGTTAAATTGTTAACGGGAAAATCTATTGAGGATGTGAGAAGACCCCTAAGAGAACTCCTATTCTTCTTTGGCGTACCAAAAACTATCGTCATTGATAATGAGAAGTCTCTGAATTCCGCCACTCTTCTGTTTATGATGAGGGATGAATTGAACATCGAAGTGTTCACTACTCCTCCTTACAGAAGCGAAGCAAACGGTCAAGTCGAAAGATTTCATTCAACCCTTGCTGAATTGTTAAGATGTTTAAAGGACGAAGGGGTATGCAGAAATTTCGAAGAACTCCTTGAAAAAGCAGTGAACGAGTATAATCATTCGATACACTCGACTGTTGAGAGGAAACCTGTTGATTTGTTTTTTGGGAGAACTGTAGATTTTTCTCCAGGTAGCTATGACAGAACTAGACAGTTGAATATGGAGAAAATCCAAGAAAAACAGAAACGTAGTTTAGAATATCATAACAAACGGAAACAAAACGACCAACAATACATTCCAGGCCAGACAGTCTTCGTTAAAATCAATAAGAGATTAGGGACAAAGTTATCAGAGCGATTTAAAGAAGAAATAGTAAAAGAAAACAGGAATTCTACAATAGTCACCGAAAGCGTATTAGAAATTAATTCACAACTCCTATTTTACAGATTATTAATCTTGACGGCATTATGTGCTGGCGAAATACAAATATTGGATTACTCGAATTCAAAATTATTGGCAATGCATTCCGGATTGGCTAAAGTCCAGACCGGAACTTTCAAGTTAGTTCATACGATTGATTTACGGAGCTACGATAACCTGATCCATGAAATGGAAGATAATATTGTTCGGAATATCACCTTAAACCATCCCCTGATCCCTTACCTTAAATACACAATATCCCAAATTAAATCCTACATATCACGATTAAAACCAAATGTAAAGTCTAAACGATCACTGGATTTCCTCGGTAGTGCATGGAAATGGATTGCTGGAAGTCCAGACCGTCAGGACTTTGAGATAATTCAGAAAAAGATAGATGACGTTTTGGAAAATAATAGCAATCAAATTGTGATAAATCGTCTGTCACTAGAGAAAATAAGTAAACTCACGAACACCACAAACGAAATAATAAAAATCTTAAAAACAGAACAAAATCTTCATGATGAAAGAATATTAGAATGGAAATATAAACTTGAACTTCTAAAAGAAGATGTTGCGAATATTGAATTTGCAATTCATTTGGCAAAAGTAAATATAGTTAATTCATTTATCCTTTCATCTTTCGAAGTCGAAATCCTAAATGACATATTTAGTAAAAGTAATATTCCATTTTCTAGTACTGATGAACTACTGCAATTTGCAGAAGTAAAAATTGCTCTCGAAGGTTACAATATACCTTACATATTAAGTGTTCCGACAACAGATACTGAAAATTGTATTAGATTACTTATTAAGGCTATCAAAAGGGAAAATATTGTAACTAGGCTAGATTATGAATACGTCCTAGACTGTAAGAATAAGAAAAGAATATTTGGATTAAAAAAGAAATGTAATACATACAATAGTTTATCAATATGTAGTCCTGAAACTTATGACGATATCACTTGAACTTCTAAAAGAAGATGTTGCGAATATTGAATTTGCAATTCATTTGGCAAAAGTAAATATAGTTAATTCATTTATCCTTTCATCTTTCGAAGTCGAAATCCTAAATGACATATTTAGTAAAAGTAATATTCCATTTTCTAGTACTGATGAACTACTGCAATTTGCAGAAGTAAAAATTGCTCTCGAAGGTTACAATATACCTTACATATTAAGTGTTCCGACAACAGATACTGAAAATTGTATTAGATTACTTATTAAGGCTATCAAAAGGGAAAATATTGTAACTAGGCTAGATTATGAATACGTCCTAGACTGTAAGAATAAGAAAAGAATATTTGGATTAAAAAAGAAATGTAATACATACAATAGTTTATCAATATGTAGTCCTGAAACTTATGACGATATCACAGATTCCCCGTGCATCCCGAAACTTTTGGCGAGTCAGATATCAAAGTGCACCACCACCAATAACGAACACATTTTTACAACAGAAGAAATTGAGGATGGCATATTATTTTTGAACCAATTCAGTGGACAAATTGATGTTGACAACTCAACCATGTGGCTCAATGGATCGTATGTAATTCACCACTACTTATCCAGAAAAATCACTACAACAAAACCTCTTCCTGCCTTAATTCAACCCATGAGCTCCAACGCTGAAGAGAGAACATTATCTCTGGAACTAATCAATGACATCAATATCAAAAATTCTTTGGCAATCCGTAAACTTAAATCGATAAACCAAATAAGTCTATCATTGAACTTGGGAATGGTATCGACTTTCCTGCTAATTGGGGTTTTCGTTCTTGCAAAATACTGGAAGAAATGGAGAAACATCAGACCTAAACCAGTTGAAAATGTTATCGAAGAGCCTCAACAAGATAATCAACCTACAAATGATTTTACCAGGATATCGAGTAGTGACAAGAAAAAGAGATTCCACAGCCTGCCATTCTTTTGATGTTCCATTCGAGGACGTATGGAACTTAGAGGGGGAGGAGTTAACGTATAATACATTGTATTTGTCCACACACGAGCATACAACGCAGACATTGTGTCAGCACCAACATTCCAGCGGGATCCTATTGCACTTGGGAACGGGTAAAGGTATTTAGCAACGTTCCCACACTCATCACTCGGCGCGTGGACTACGTCAGCAGTTTATGTCTTTAGTTAAGTTATGTTAAGATCATTATTGTTTGTAAACTTCAGTCCGGTTTTGTTCATAAATAAAGTAAGACGTGTTGCTAATCCAACACGCAACCTTTTTTAAAAATTAAATTAAATTAATATTTTGTATATATATTTTATATATATATATATATATATATATATATATATATATATATATATATATATATATATATATATATATATATATATATATATATATACTATATATATATATATATATATACTATATATATATATATATATATATATATATATATATATATATATATATATATATATATATATATATACTCGTATTAAGTCGCATAAAAATTCCGCATAAAAAATTTCTTTACTTTCATTCAAAAACTGGGGATGCGTTCCAGCATTTTCAAAAACTGCATAAATTTAGATGTTTCATGTAAAAAGCCAAAAAAAACCGCAAAAAAATCCTGTGAAGCAATATTAAGCAGAAAAAAAACAAACTTATTTTTTCACCTCAACACATATTATTCCATTTAAAACTAAGCAAAACTATTTTGATTTAATCATAAATTAAATAAGTAAAATTTGAATCTTGTAAAAAATTGTGATTATCTTTTAAGTAACTGCATTTTTAGACACTTTCTGCTGCTCTCGATAAACAGACATAAGACGATTTAAATCTTGATTTATTTTTAAGTCTTCTTCCGTGTCAGGCTCGATTTACAAAATTTTTTCTTGCAATGTATCGCACGTTTGGGGAATTTCTGAAATCGATTTTGACGTAAAACTAGAAACAACTTCTTCATCGCTATGACCATCAGAAATTTCTACATCTTTCAAGGCTATTTCAATAATTTCTTCATCGGGCAATGGCATGTCCACAACCAATTCATTGACATCATCATAGTTGAAATTGTCGAATTCTACTCCTCCTCTTTGATGGGCATTTGATATTACATCTTCCATAAGTCCTTCTTCTTCAATATAGATTTCGTTTTCTACACACTCAGGCCAGACATTCTTCCAACATGCCTTTAATGTGTGTTTTCTTAGAGTTCCAATGGCATATGTAGCTTGGACAATGCAGTCAAGATTTGGAACATTTCTCCTACTGTTTCATTAATCTTTAATTTTAATTTTCCAAATTGCAAATTTTTTTTATAAATTTTTTTTTAAATGTAGAAATAAAGCCTTTATCCAAAGGCTGGATAAGGCTTGTAGGATTTGGGGGAAAATATACTAATTTAACGTTGGGATATTCTGTTACAGAAGGACAGATTGCTATCCAAATCAACATCCATCATTCTAAACTCACCTCACCGCGAATTTGATGGTCCGCCTGGGTTCCGGTGGTTTTGACGTGGCCCTCATCTAAGAGCAGTGCATATGCGGCAACAAAATCTGCAGTCTAAAGATGAGAGGTTTCAAGCTGCTAGCCGCTCAGAACACAGGTAAGCCTCGTGCTTGTATATAAGCAAAGGATACCATTAACATCTTCTTGCTCCCACAGTTAAATAATGGCAATACAGTGGCGGCAATAATTGGGCTGCAAAATAGCAGTTTGTGGGTAGCCTCAGCATATATGCCCCATGATAAGGACGCCCCACCGAAGGAAGTTCGGGCATTGGTGATGGAGGCAGCCCCAGCCAACAGTAACTTGATTGTCTCCAGCGATGTAAACGCTCACAATACATTGTGGGTAAGTACGGGCACTAATGCAAGAGTTGACTAAATTTTAGACTTTATTATAGAAAATAAGCTTAGTGTCCTGAATTTAGGCTAAGAGCCGACATTTATAACACAGTATAGAAAGAAAGTTTTGGATATTACCCTGACCTTCGATCATTTCGCGAATAATGTAAAAAGAGTTTCGAATGAAAATTTATACTCTGACCATCGTTGTATAGAATACGAATTTATCTTCCCAGTATATCCAGTTAAGATGTATAGACATATACGGAGAACGGACTTGGGAAAGTATAGGAAGACTCTCAGGGCCTAACTACCAAGGAATCCCCCATCTGACCCCACAGACCCTGTGGAATTAGACTGGCCGATAATTCAGGTAGACAGGGCCTTAAATAATTCACTGACAGCCGGGTGCCCCTGTTGTGAGTTAAAATCAAGCTACCTACGCGTAGTTGGCTCAAAGCACCGGCTCCTAACCGATACTACACATTTGGTGTGGTTAGCTTTACGCAATTTAATTCATTAAGAGAGCACATATTTCTAGGGTGCAAATATTGTAAATGATTAGTATTTATTATTTTATTATTATGGAAACTTTTAGGGTGTCACAGTTCCGCAGTCAAGCTAACGAAGGGCATTTAGAATGCATCGACGACACTTTTACATTCAGTAGGTCAGTTGGCTTGAGCCACTGACACCAATCAATAATTGCGTAACTGGAACACCAGAAAAGTCAATACGCAGACTGTAATGTTTACTCGTAAATTGTATATAAGAACTAGTATTTTAAGAATAAAGTTTCTTGTTGTTTTTAAACCAAAAGTGATGTAGTGTTTATTGAAAGAGTGATTTAGGTTTACAGGTACACGCGCAGGACAAGCACAAGAGGACGTTTCCGACAGCAACCGAATACGGTCTCCAACATTTTGGCGCAGCCGGTCTAAAGGACCTACAGGAGAAATCCCAGGGCAAGGAACCCTGAAGCAGTGAAGCATCCAGCAATGAATTCGAAGGACTCTAGGCAAAAAGATGTGATCAGACAAGATAATGGTGAGGAGAGTGTATAGTAGCGTAATTTAAGTAGATACTTCTGCGACCCTGAAGGCGCCGTAGCGCTGGTCAAAGAAATCGCAACCTATAGGCGCGTTCGCGCTGTTGCACGCAGCTTTGTATGGGCAACCATAAACCATCAGTATGATCGGACGGTCTATGTATGCCGTCTTAGCTGTGAGGATTTTTTTTGTAGGGGATTTGTGTTTGGTTGTCGATAGGGACATTTATTTTGATTATTAAATTGTTTTAATTGTTTTCAAATTGATCTGAATATTTGACATTGTAAGCTTAGGGTATTAGGTAAACATTTTTCAAGAGGTGCAGACAACACGGAAGCTACGGTTTGCAAAGGGAAAGAAAATCGTTGTTTAATATTTTGCACGGAAAGCAAAACAGTTCAACAAAGCATTTTACTGAAATAGGGATGTGTCAGTAGTGCTATAATTATTTTTTATGTTTGGAAATTTTATTTGATGGGGAGAAAAATATGGAGAATAATTTCGTGAAACCCATAAGATTGTCGAAATGGGTCCATAGAAAAACAATAACGAAATCGTAAGTACCTATTATTGTAAATGATCTGAATTTATCTTCAGTAGTTGTGAAATTAAATAAGTATAATTTTTATACTTATATAATTCAAGTAATTTTATTTTCTCCATGGCATTAAGATACAGTTTTCTTTCTATGTGGAATACTGTTTGTTTCGTTAAGTAATAAAACTTAAAACTTGTTGGTATACTATTACTCGGTTTAGTAGATGAAATCGTAAATTTTCGCGTCAAATGATAAGGTTAATGAAAAATAGTATAAGCGGGAGCAGGAAAACGAAATCGGGTTTAGTAAGAAAGTAATTGAGGCAAAGTGCGAGTTAGGTGTCTAGTAGTATGTGGCAAAGTTCAGTTGTAGTACTTTGTAGTTTATGTTGGATATAGTATTGCTACATTGATTATACCTGAAAGAGTTACATGTTAAAACTAAATTTTTCTTTGATTTTAAAGAAAACAAGTTTGGGAATTGAACCTCGGAACAATGAACGACAGCTGCAGGACATAACGTCGTTACTAAAGGGCGGAAAGCGTTTTGGCACAAGGAAAAGAGGAGCAGTAGAGAAACGGGGACGGAAGCGATTGGCGTATCTAAGAGAGGTACTAAAGGAGCAAGAAACGGTGAATGTCCCTATGCCATGGGAGCAGGCAAATAAATTGTGGCAAGAGGTATGCCAATTGGAGGAGCAGCAATTCAGGAGACGTGGGATGCTATAAGAATAATATCAGTGTTATGGAATTAATTTGGTAGTTTAAGTGTCACCACTAATTAAAACAAGTATTTAATAATTAATAATGTTTAAATATAAAAAAGGAAAACAACTTTGTAGCATTTATTATTTATGGAATTTGATTTTGGAATTCACGGCTTCATAGATAAGAATTTGTTCGGTCTATGGAAACGCCAAGAGAACCTATAAGATTGCTGGAAGCTCAAAAGCTGCAGAGCAAGGCAATCCATAAGAGAATCAGGAATTGTAGGAAGGATAATAAGGCACGAAAGAATAGCGAGTACTACCATAAGCGCATAGCGGAACTAGAGGCCTTATTGAAGACATTTAATGATAACAACGAGGAGTTGTTTGCTTTTAAGGACTGCTTTGGTGACAAGGAGTCAACGGTTTAACACGGGACTGGTTGAACAAATTCAGATTGGATGTGGAAGAGCTGGAAGCACAAGGAAATAGTTCTAATTCGCAAGAGGACAAGGCTCAAGACAAGTTAAGGTCTTTACAGACGGAGGTAAAATTATTTACGGAAAAACTGTTTGAACAATTGGAAGCGGCAACGAGCAAGAGTGAAGCCCAGGTGCTCTGGAGATTGGCGAGGGATGGTGAAAACTTGTCAACTTTGGAAGCAGCAGACTAGGCATTAGCGACTATTCAGAGTCGAACGGGGGAGAAATTTTTCCAAGTCTTCAAGGATACAGAAGAGTAGAAGACAAATACGGAATTTCTCGAGAAAGAAACTAGAGAACTTTCTAGGCAACTGCGAGAAACCGAGGAAGCCGCATCGTATCTGGAGACGGAAAATCTAGAGCTTAAGAGAATCGGTGCAACTGCTAAGCCAGAAAGAGTAAGATCGACATCAACCTCTCAAATACATACGCAGACAGTACTAGTTTTGCCACCAGAAGTTCGCTGGCCGGAATATTTAACTCCGGAAGGGATAGGTCATGTGGTAAAGCCCAGATTAGTATTGAGTGAAGAGAGGGAAGCGAAATTTTTGTTTGGCGCATCCGAGATCGGTGTCTAGCCTTTTTTACCGGAAGTCCGGTACAAAATAAAAGCAAGGAATATCTGCCAAAGGAATCAGAGCCAGTAACTGTGCAGCAAACCTCCAATACGGTAGACAGTATTTCGCCTGCGCGAGCGAGCGTGCGAAGACTAATTAGTTTGCGTCCGTCATTGGTCAAGTACCCCTCAGATTCGGGAGAAGAGAATCTGGAAACCCCCACAGAGATTACCGCTAACTTTTTATCAGGAATTACGAAAGCACGTAGGAGTAAAATGGGTATTCTGGTAGTTGCTCATGTGGTGGAGAAGCTGGTGCCCATGTTCTCAGGAGTCGAGTTGTATGACCTGAGAACTGAGATACGGTGCTTCAAAGAAGGTTGTGAGCTAGCGCAACAGAGTCTTCCGGAAGCGGAAAGGGAACACTTAATAAAGTGTATTAGACAAAGAACCACAGGTGATGCGTTTGATTTACTGGTGCATAGCTCAGTAAGCACCCTGGCAGAGTTATACGCACTTTTTGATCGGACATATTTAAAACAAAAGTCGTACGACTGTCTGGTACGGGAACTCAGAAACCAGGGGAGGAGTTGAGAGCCTGGGGACGAAGGCTCCAGTCTCTGGGGAACGCTGCTGAGACAGAAGGTTCCAGGAAACGTTGCAGTATACAAGGCTCCAGTAGAACGAGTTATGATTTCTGTGTTTAAGGCAAGTCTGATAAATAGGGACTTAGCTAATTATACTCTTAATCTCACGCAGAGGAGTATGGCAGAGCTACTGGAAGCGGTCTCTTCTGCTGAAGCAGAAATACAACAACTAACGACAACAGGTGGAATCTGCTGGACTAATGCTCCTGCAGAGGTACGACCAGTTCAGCAGCAGCGGGACCCAAGTGGAGTCGGCAGATTGATGAGCCAAGTTTCGCAACAAAGAGCCCAAGGATTCCTAGTCGAGAGATTCCAGTCGAGGAAATCCATTTGCTCATTCTGCCGTAAGCAAGGTAATACAAGGGATGAGTGCATTACACGTAAAAACACGCCCAACTGTATGGAGTGCCAAACATATGGTCATGAGGCAAGTAGACAGTGCCAAGGAGACACACAATGGAATCAAAGTAGAAGGCAACCAGGTACGAGGCACCCGGATCCACCCTTGAGGGATGGTTTCAACACTAGTATTTAGATTAAGTTTTAATAAGGTTAGAAAGTATGGGCCAATCGCCGCATACATGGAACGAGGATGTATAGTTAAGATATTCACTGTAGTTTTGAGGGAGGATAGGATCGTAAAAGATAACTGCGGTATATGGAGGAAAAAGTTTGAAGAGTTAGGAAGTGGATACGCGTCCATGTTGGGACGCGTCATCGAGATATCCTGCAAGGAAACAGCTAGTGGAAACCTAGTGCTTTTGGTAGATTCAGGGGTGGACACCAGCCTCGTAAAATCTAGTGTTTTACGGAAAGGAATGGATATTAATTAAATGGACGTAAGAACGCTTACCGGAGCGTTTGGAGGTTGCATCAGGACACTGGGATCGCTCAGAATATGGCACAGTGAGGGCATGAATTTTAGACTGCATGCAGTGGAATTGGATACGGAAGGTATCTCGGCCGTGATAATTGGGAGGTATATTGCCGCGATAATCATTGGGGCCGCACGATACTGGATGCGCTCGAGAAGCAGTTATAATTTTATGATGATAATAAGAATAAAATTCTTACTCTTCCATTAAAGTCATGGCAGGAAGGAACCGTGAATAGGGTTAAGTATTGTATGAAGGTGGTGAATGCAAGGTCAACCAGAGTAGTAACTATGCATGTAAATACGAAACTTAGGACTGTTGTTTTGCACAAGCAGCTGCTAGCGGAGGGCGTATATATGGGAGAGACCATAACGCACGTTGACAAGGGTAAGGTGTACGCTTGCGTACTCAACGCTTCGGAAAATGACTACCTGATAGATGAGGATTTTAGGCCCAAGTTCACTAGTTACGATAATTATAAGGAACCGAATTATAGATCGGTAAATCAGATTAAACAAGTTGATATAAGAAAAAGAATGGAGAGAGTGCTAGAATCACTGAAGTTAGACCCAAGCGTAAATTCAGAAGAGAAGGCATCAATAGAAACCATTTGTACGTCATTCCATGACATATTTTTTCTGGAAGGAGACCAGCTGGCATATACATCAGAGGTAGAGCATTAAATACCTACTAGAGTGGATCAACCACCAATTATCCAGAAACAATACAGATTGCCACAAGCTCACAAAGATGAGGTAAATAGGCAAGTGGAAGGAATGTTAAGAGATAACATAATTTCACCGAGTATCTCGCCTTGGAATTCACCAATAATTTTGGTACCAAAGAAGGGGGGTGCTCAGGGACAAAAGAAGTGGAGAATGGTCGTCGATTTTGGAAATTAAACGACGCCACTATCAAGCAGGTGTTCCCGATACCAAGGATAGAAGAGATACTGGATCAATTGGGACACAGTAGATATTTTTCTACACTTGATTTAGCGAGTGGCTACCACCAAGTTCTGGTGGATACCCAAGATAAGCAGAAAACCGCGTTCAGCACCGGCTTAGGGTCTTATGAGTTTAACAGAATGCCGTTTGGATTAACAGGAGCACCGGCTGACTTCCAACGGCTAAAGAACCATCTGCTAACAGGCTTGCAAAGTTTAGATTGTTTTGTGTATCTCGATGATATTGTAATTTATGGGAAGAACTTGCAGCAGCATTCGCAACGCTTGTGCAAGGTGCTCCAGATATTACGAGAACACAATTTGAAATTAAACACGGAGAAATGTCAATTTTTGCGAAAAGAGGTCGTAAATTTAGGCCATCGGTGCTCAGAGGCAGGAGTACTGCCTGACCCGCAGAAGGTGGAATGCGTTGAAAATTGAGCGATTCCGAGAAATAGAAAGGAAGTGCAAGCGTTCCTAGGACTAGGGAACTATTACAGAAAGTCCGTAGAAGGAAGCAGCCGGAATTGCGTTGCCAGTGAATAAGTAGCTACGAAAAGAAGCAAAGTTCGAATGGACAGAGAGCTGTCAGCAAGCGCTCGAGAAGCTAAAAGAAATAATTAGCTCGCCACCGATTTTTGCGTACCCCGACTTTGAGCAAACTTTTTTGTTGATCACCGATGCTAGCAATGAAGCATTAGGGGCAGTATTGTCACAAGGGGAAGTCGGTAATGACCGACCGATCGCATTCGCAAACAGGGCGCTTAGCGATACGGAGAAAAGATACTCCACAATAGAGAAGAAATTCCTAGCCATAGTGTGGGCTACGAAGAATTTTAGGGCATATCTGTTAGGTCCCCCATTTAAAATATATACTGATCACCAGCCGTTGAGAGGCATAGCCAATTTGAAAGACCAAATGTCTAGGCTAGCCAGGTTCAGACACAAATTGTCTGAGTATGATTTTGAAATCATATACAAACCTGGGAAGAAGAATCTAAGTGCGGATGCGCTCAGTAGAGTACCGGAGGCACAGAAGGTATCGGTAGTTCAAACTCAGAGAGTGAGAAGGCCGAGAGAAATCAAGAGGATAAAATTGATGCGACAAATGATTTTAGCAATGCGGGTTTCGATGCCAATGAACAAACAGCCAGTAGTGTAGAATGGCTGGAGGATAAAAAAGATATCCAGGCTGTGTTAAAGGGTTTCCATGATTCACCTATAGGTGGACATCAGGGATTTTGGAAAACCCATGACAGAATTAGGCGAGTATACGGATGGAAAGATATGCTCAGAAACATAAATAAATATATACGGAGTTGTTCAAAATGTCAGGCCAACAAGAGTTCAAGGCTAACAAAGATGCCAATGGTGTTGACTGACACACCAAAACAGCCATTTGACAAAGTTCATATGGATATTGTCGGTATTTTACCTGAGACAGTTTCGGGAAATAAATACATTTTGACGTTCCAAGGCGATTTCTCAAAGTATATGGCGTGCGTGGCTATACCCGATGCTGAGTACGGCGGCCCAGGCATTCTTTGATGAAATTAGAGCACGGTACAACATACCTAAGGTCTTGATAACCGACAATGTTTCAAATTTTGTATTGAAACTATTCTCAGAAACGTGTAAAATGCTGGGAATCAAGAAATTGCATATAACAACATATCATCCCCAGGCGAATGGGTCATTGGAGCGTAGTCATCGACGTCTGGCCGAGTTCATGCGCAGTTTTGCCAAGAAATACGGCTCGAATTAGCATCAATGGTTGACCACTGCAATGTATGTACACAACAATACTGTGCATGTATCAACGAAGCAAACTCCGTTTACTACGCTCTACGGGTTTGATTTCAACATGCCAGCAAATTTGAAGTGCAAATGTGCGCCAGTGTACAATGCTGATGTCACGAATAAAGTGCAAAAATATCAGCTACAGCGAGCTCACGAATTAGTTAGAGAAATCCAGGATTGTGCTAAACGAGTAGCCAGGGAAGCCTATAATAAGGTACTAAACCCAGTAATCTTTCATGTGGGTGACCAGGTGCTAATGAAGAATCTGGCTAGAAGAAACAAATTCTCACCTGTTTGGATAGGTCCATATGTAGTAGCAGAGATCCGCAGCCCAGTTACAACAGTCGCAAGCATAAAAAGCTACATAATAATTTATTGAAATTGTTCCACATTAGACCACACAACTAAAGATATGTGTTAACAGTGTTTTACAAAAATAACAACGTAAACATGTACGTGTATATATCAAATAACACACACAGCTCTGATTTTCAAAGTCAATGCCAGTAGAAGTGTGCCACTTAAACTCGGTCGAATAAAATTGACATAATTAAAATATGCTTATTGGGCACTGTAGCCGAATGAGGCACCATAGAGAAGAATACTCTTTAAGCTAGTTAAGAGGAATGGGTATGTACGTATGTGTATTTTTGCAGATATTTACGTACTGTAGTAGGCTACATGTAAATATGCATAGATTTTTTCGGTTTATCGCTTAGGAAATTAGCGTGTGGGGAATTGAAATGTATATATATATATTGAATTAGACCAATATATATAGCTTACCATAACAAATTAGGTAATATCAGTAGGATTAACAGCCAGGATGCCAACATTTTAAAGGTGACAATTAATTATAAAATGCCTTGGATGTATGTATGTATTCATGTAAGAACAGGTTACATGGTGTAGGGAAATACACTTGTTAATGGATATATACATACCAGGCTAGTATTAAATTTAAATATATAGAGTAGTATATGCAATGAAAACTTCAGTCATGCAATTGACAATTTTTTCACATGAATGGGTTTATCTTTTATATACTCGCTTATGTGAGGTGGGCAGCTAGTTTTGCCCAGAATTGATATAGCCATTTTTGTTTTTCGGGCGGCATGTAATTTAATATAGTAAATAATTGTTATGTATGAATCAAATTATTATAAAATGTATATTCATTGAGAAGAATTTAAATTTTGAATGCCGCTAACAATTTAAAGAAAATTGTATCATAGTTAATTAATAATATTTGTGAAGAAAATGTTTTTTTTTACTTATTTATAGTTTGTTTATTAAGGCGTATTAGATATACGATATATACATTTAAATAATACATAAAATTTACTATTTCGGTTAGCGAAAATATTAAAAATTAAATAAATTTAATAGCCAGTAAGAATAATTAAAACTCGGCAAGTCCGATAAAAGTATAAAAGTATAGTTTTTAGGTATTCAGGCGTTGGTGAACAGACAAGGGCATCTGGATGGTTCAATTTTGTGCAGCATGAACCGGGAAGGGACTTCCTGCAGCATCGAAGGCAGAATAAGAGATTAACCAACATCCAGGAGACTGGTAGATGAAATACAAGAGCAGCGAACAAAAATCCGACTGGATAAAAGAAGTGAGAAGGCTAATCAACAAGCCGCAAAGGAATAAATACGAGGTTTGCAACGAAGATGTCCCGATATATTTTTTGGTTCGGAAAAAAAACAATAGAAAACAAAATTAGTGGGAATTCATTTTTATATGAAAGAGTGGAAGAGCTTCCAACTTCCCATGTGCGAGATGACTACGATTTAAGCTTATGAAAAAATTGAGATGGTACCGGCTGAATACAACAATCTCTATCTGACAAGTAAAAGTATAAAAATACTTGAGTTTAATTGAATAACTGACAAAATGGAATGAAAACACTAACGTGTACGTTGTCCCTATATAAAATCCAACGTGTCTGCCATTCTTACATGTCAGTATGTATATGTTATTATTGTCTAGAAAGAAGAAGAGATAATTTTAGCCAAGACCCGAGGTTACTCCGTAATTTTAGCGAAAAACGGCTACAACAACAATAACAGCCACAACAACCATCGTTCAATTACCTTCGCAGAATAATCTCTGGGCGCAAAAAATCTTTTTAACCACGAAAAGATCGAGCATAACATATCCAAGCTTTATCGGCTAAATTCGTAACGATTTCTGCAATGAGAAAATATCCACTGTCACTGACTAAGCGAATATCGAATATTTATTTTGACTTCGTCAGAAATGCATATAGTCGCACAAGCTTGCATCATCTTTGTACGTATCGGTCCAAAAAGAAGGGAGTTCATCGAGGGACTTCACTCCGACAACGACGGTCGTCAACTGGACCAGCAGGTACCAGAGGGCGCAGTATAATATAAGATTTTTAGTATAGAATAGAATTGTGTTATTGTATAGATGGTTGTATATACGCCAATGAGAAGAGAGTTAATGAAAGACCAAATTATAAAAAAGGGAGTATAAAAAAATGATAGATAAAAATAGGAAAAAAGAAAAGCAAAATAAAAAAAATAAAAGCGAGAGAAGAAAAAAAATAATATGGAAAAGAAAAGAATAAAAAAGCAAAAAAAAAAAGAAAAAAAAACCGTGATAGAACCCAAATAAGGCAGTTTTAAGAAAAAAAAATAAAACAAATTATATGTATGTACTAAAGAGTTAAATCGATGCCCATAATTGTTTGCAGTGCAAGAAAAATATTGTAAAGATTTAATGGAAATTAGTTGCACTAACTTCTTTTAGAAAGAGGGGAGGGATGTTGTGAGTTAGAATCAAGCTACCTACGCGTAGTTGACTCACAGCACCGGCTCCTAACCAATACTACACATTTGGTGTGGTTAGCTTTACGCAATTAAATTCATTAAGAGAGCACATATTTCTAGAGTGCAAATATTGTTAATGATTAGTATTTATTATTTTATTATTATGGAAACTTTTAGGGTGTTACAGTTCCGCAGTCAAGCTAACGAAGGGCATTTAGAATGCATCGACGACATTTTTACATTCAGTAGGTCAGTTGGCTTGAGCCACTGACACCAATCAATAATTGCGTAAATGGAACACCAGAAAAGTCAATACGTAGCCTGTAATGTTTACTCGTAAATTGTATATAAGAACTAGTATTTTAAGAATAAAGTTTCTTGTTGTTTTTAAACCAAAAGTGATGTAGTGTTTATTGAGAGAATGATTTAGGTTTACAGGTACACGCGCAGGACAAGCAGCAAGAGGACGTTCCCGACAACAACCGAATACGATCTCCAACACCCGGTTGTAAAATTGAGAGGCAAGAATAAACCACCTTGGTGGTCAATGGATCTAGGCCTTCTCCGGAAGTCTAATAGGCGGTTATTGAACATTGCTAAAACTTCGGGTCTACCCTCGGACTGGGAAGCCTACAAGGCTGAGTTCAAAATATACAAAAAAGCAACCAGAACTGGGCAACGAGAGTCCTGGCAAAATTATTGTAGGGTTCTGGAAAAAACATCGGATGCAGCTAGACTAAGAATTATCCTAGTGATGTTGTGGTATTGTCCTTGTTTGGCGGGGGACGTCCTTCTGCTGTGCGCGTGTATCTGAAAACCCTAAATCACTCTTTGGAAAAGTCACTACATTACACTTTTAGTTTTTAAATCACAAGCCTTTATTTCTTAGAATACTAACTCTTATATACTATTTACAATTCACAATTACAATACAAAAACTGACCTTTCTGGTGTTCCAGTTTCGCACCTGTTAATTGGTGTCAGTTGGTCAAGCCAACTGACCTACGCCATTCTGAAATGTTGATGGTGCATTCTGACTTTCAATGCCCTTCAGTGGCTCGACTGCAAACCTGTAGCACCTTAAAAGTTTACATAATAAATATTACATAGGTAATATTAATTCTAAATACTCGCACCCTAAAAATATGTGCTTTCTTAAGTAACGTTAACACATGCTAATCACACAGAATGTGTGGCATCTGTTAGGAGTCGATGATGTGAGACACTACGCGCAGGTAGCTTGATTCTAACTCACAACATCCCTCCCCTCTTTCTAAAAGAAGTTAGTGCAACTAACTTCTAATGAATCTTTACAATATTTTTCTCTTTTCTGCACTTTAAACAATCTGTGCATTTTCTTAATCCTATAGTACATATGTATAGTTTTTCTTTTTTCAAATTCGCCTTATTTGGGTTCAAATGTTGTATTCTGTTCTTTTTACTATTGTGTTCTTTTCTTTTTCCTCTTTTGTTTTATTTTGTTATTTTATTTCCATTCTTTTTTCTACTTTTTTTTCCTTTTGTTTTATTTTGTTCTTTTATTTCCATCTTTTTTTTATATTACCCTTTTTATATTTGGCCTTTCATCGACTCTTTTCTCAGTGGCGTATATACAATTTTCAACAACTAGCGATAATACAATTTAATCCTATACTTAAGATCTTATATTCTCCTATGATATTTATATCTAAAATCTTACGTTATACTTCTGCTAATTGCTGATCTGGTTGACGGCTGCCGTTGACGGAGTGAAATCCCTCGATGAACTCTGCATACCCCCACTTCTTTCTGGATCGGTACGTACAAAGATGTTATAGGTTGGCGATTTGGTTTGCCATTAAAACTTTGCTTTTAGTGGCCTTCTTCTTTCCATTTATCTAGCGTGCCCCACGGCTGTAGGTGGTACTGCCTCTGCTTATAGTATTCAACTTGTAAAAAACATTTGGAATACATGAGAGATTACAATACTCCTTCTTAATGTGCAGCAATGCGTTTTGTGGTGGAAGTGTTTCTCTTGAGCTTCCTCATAATGGTATTTGACATCGTTTGGCTTTGATGTGGAGAGAATCGGTATTTTTCTGAGATACACGTTTAATGATGTAATTTGTGTACTCTGTTTCCTCTTGTATTAAATCATATGTAAATCACATTTCATATGTTCATACCCTAGATTGGACATATAATTCAATGAAGCAATTAACTTCCGTGAGCCAAATCTCCGCTGCTTATTTTATTTGGTGGTGGTTTCAGTCACCCACCTTAAGCTTTTACCCAAGAACTCATCCACAACCCGTTCAAATGCTGCGGCCATATCCCGCTTCGCAAAATTAAAATTACATCCGTCGCCATTCATCCCCAATCTAATATGTTGGCATCCTTGGGGTCACAAACCTTAGATAACCGCCAAAAATCTCTGTTTTTCAAAAACGCATATTTCCGAATACTACGTTGGTCTTTTAGTCCGCACCGTCTTCCGATATCCGCTGTTCCCGGAACTTCCTGCTTCGCTTCACATCATCAGAGCTATATAGAGAACACCTATAATAATTTTCTTAATTTTCTAGTATACATTTTAGTTTGATATTTCTTCTATGTTTAATTTTTGTCAAACATTTCATAAGTCAATTTAATAAATGAATTTCAAAATTATATAATATTTAAATAAATACACTATATGTACTATATATACTCTTGGGTATAATTTTCTATTTAGTATGATTTGTATTTTTTTTATTATAACACTTATTTCATTATTAAGTTAGATTTTAAATAATTAATTATTTTCTAAAGTATCTTTAATTTTAAGCTGAACTTTTACACAGATTATAATTTTGTTAATCTTTAACTTCTCTTAAACATACGCTATTCCTGAATATATAAACAAAAAACAATATTTCTACAACATGCTTTTTCTATAATTGAATGCTATATCATTCAATTTGCGTCCACTCGTCTTTTCCCCCTACATTCTTGGATTCGCTACTGCATCCTAGAGGAAAAGAGGACTGGACTATGTGTTTTCATAGCCATATAGGACATCAGTTTTGCTCTGATTAATTTTTCGTGCTCTTTTTCAACACGTGAGTTATCACTCATTTCAGTTTTGAACCAATTCATTGGTCCTCCGACAAAAACCAGATTATATAAAATAGTCCCGTTTGTGTCAAAACTTTGTCCATTGCATGACTATATCTTTCATCGCATACAATTACTTTTTATTTAAATTTACTTCTAGCCTGATATGTATATATCCATTAACAATTCTATTTTCCATCCTGTAATTAGCTCGTATATGAATACATACATACATTTATATCCCAACATATACATTTATTCAAATTTCCATACGCTAATTTCCTAATCAATAAACAGTTAAAACCTATGTATATCTACATATAGCCTGCTGCAGTATCTGCAAATTCCCAATTCGTATTCATATGTCCCTACATACTTACTTATATGGCCATACCCATTCCTATAACTAGAATACTTACTTCTTTAAATATTCCCTCGTACATTCATTCTGTACATTATACAGTTACATACATATATATTTACTTCACCAACGGTGCCGGCGCTACTGCTTTCATTTAATTAACCGCCGTATGTATGTATGAACATATTCGAAGTCTTATATTACTTACCCACGACTGTCTTATTATTTTATTTTATTTTTTAAATACGTGCAATGAACCCGCTTATTATTATTTCATATTTAAAACAAAAAAAATATTTTTCTCTACTGTCTTCATTCGGCAATAGTGCTTAATAAGCAGATTTTCATTACGTCAATTTTACTTGCCCGAGTTTAAGTGGCACACTTTTACTGGCATTGGCTCTGAAAATCGGCGCTGGGTGTGTTATTTGATACACACACGTACATGTTTACATTGTTACTCTTGTGTTAACATTTGTAAAACACTATTAACACATGTCTTTAGTCGCGTGGTCTAATGTGGAATGATTTCAACAAATTATTATGTACCTTTTTATTTTTGCCCTTAATGGTTACGACTGTTGTAACTGGGCTTCGGATCTCTGCTACTACATACGGACCTATCCACACAGGTGAGAATTTGTTTCTCCTAGCCTGATTCTTCATTAGTACCTGGTCACCCACTTTAAAAACTAGTGGGTTTAGTAGCTTATTGTAGGCTTCCCTGGCTACTCGTTTAGCGCTATCCTAGTTTTCTCTAACCAATTCGTGCGCTCGCTGTAACTGATACTTTTGCACTTTATTCGGGTCAACAGTATTGTATACAGGCGCACATTTGCGCTTCAAATTTGCTGGCATGTTAAAATCAAACCCGTAGAATGTTCTAAACGGAGTTTCCTTCGTTGATACATGTACAGTATTGTTGTGTACATGCATTGCAGTGGTCAACCATTGATCCCAATTCGAGCCGTCTTCCTTGGCAAAACTGCGCAAGTACTCGGCCAGAGGTCGATGACTACGTTCCAATGAGCCATTCGCCTGTGGATGATATGGTGTTATGTGCACCTTCTTGATTCCCAGCATTTTACAAGTTTCTGAGAATAATTTCGATACAAAATTGGAACCATTGTCGGTTATCAAAACCTTAGGTATGTTGTACCGTGCTATTATTTCATCAAAGAATGCCTTGGCCACCGTACTTGCTTCAGCATCGGGTATAGCCACGCACGCCATATACTTTCAGAAATCAATTTGGAACGTCAAAATGTATTTATTTCCCGAAACTGTCTCAGGTAAAATACCTACAATATCCATATGAACTTTATCAAATGGCTGTTTTGGTGTATCAGGTAACACCATTGGCATCTTTGTCAGCCATGAACTTTTGTTGGCCTGACATTTTGTACAACTCTTTATATATTTTTTAATGTCCTTGAGCATACCTTTCCATCCGTATACTCGCCTAATTCTGTCATGGGTTCTCCAGAATCCCTGGTGTCCACCTAGAGGTGAATCATGGAAACCCTTTAACACAGCCTGGATATCTTTTTTATACTCCAGCCATTCCACACTACTGGCTGTTTGCTCATTGGCATCGAAACCCGCATTGCTAACATCTCTTGTAGCATCTGTTTTATCCCCTTGAATTCTCTCGGCCTTCTCCTTATCTGACCGTGCTTTGGCCCTCGTTTGTACTACTGATACCTTCTGTGCCTGCGGTACTCTGCTGAGTGCGTCCGCATTCAGATTCTTCTTCCCAGGTTTGTACATGATTTCAAAATCATACTCAGACAACTTGTGTCTGAACCTGGCTAGCCTTCACGTTTGGTCTTTCAAATTGGCTATGCCTCTCAACGGCTGGTGATCAGTGTATATCTCAAATGGGCGTCCCACAGTGGGGATGGCTTCATACATTACTGGGAAAAAATTATAAGGAATGATCGTAGAGTGATAAAACTTGGCTGCTAGCACTTAATTAACGTTATTAAGAAAAATATAAATTTTCATTAAAATCGGCCACGCCCATCATATACCGCCCATATAACTCAAAATGAATTTTTCATACAAAATTTTTTCTTTTGCTCCGAACAGGTTGAAATTTAGCACAGACATTACAATTAACAAAATGAAAGAGTAGTGAAAGTTTCATTAAAATCGGCCACGCCCATCATATACCGCCCATATAAAAACAAACGAATTTTTCATACAAAATTTTTTCTTTTGCTCCGAACATGTTGAAATTTAGCACAGACATTACAATTAACAAAATGAAAAAATTGTGAAAGTTTCATTAAAATCGGCCACGCCCATCATATACCGCCCATATAAAAACAAACGAATTTTTCATATAAATTTAATTATTATTATGTATTATTATTCTAACATAGCCTTCACTTCGTCGCTTATATCACTATGCCTTTTGTGGATAAACGAAGGAGTCAAATGTGAGATCATGGGATCAGACGTTAGCATCATTCGGTGCATAATATCTGTGTTCGTGGCAATTCGACTGCATTTTCTGGAGTGTCTGAGGCGATATTTTTTATAGTCTTTGTGCCTCTTCGGATAGTAAGCCTACAGGAAAAATACAGTTTTCAATTATATCTTTCCCATGAATGAGAATTTTGTGGAGTGTAGCTGGCATATTGTACCACTCGTACAGTGCAACAAACTCTTTTGCCGTCTCCAGACAAAAATCACCAAATTTTTTGGGATCCATTGCCTCGGTGATTGTTATTGCTTCGAGAATTATTGAAAACCTTTTGACTATGCCTGCATCTAGACCCGTGATTTCGGAAATCAAAGCAGGATTACCAAAGAATCTTCGTGACGTATTTCCTGAATTTGTCGTACCAGTGCCTTGCTTAACAGTATCAACCTGTATGCCAATTTTATCTTTAAGTTCACGGTTTATCAAACCTTTTCGGGCTTCTCTTATCGGACGAGTATTTAAGTCGACTCTCCCACGTTTAAATTCAATATTATATACTACATGCAAAAGACACTCCATCAGCTTAATACGCGCATGAAGAGGTGACATACCAAATTGCAGTGCTTGTTCATTTACGGGCATAGCTTGAACTTCTTGGATTTTATTCATCTTGGATGTTGTGGCTCCACAAATAAAACAAGAAGATGCTGCTGGTGTTTCTGTTACTGATTGTGCTGTCTTGCCGTCAATCATTGTAAAATATAGTTGATGTTTTACCTTAAAGTTACGATTATTTACTGTTAACTCAAATTGTTTTAGTTGCGATATCTCCTCATCGACTCTTCCCTTTTCTTCTCTTATAACTTGAGGTGTCTCTTTAATGCATGCAAACTGTGGTGTTCTGCAATACTGTGTGGAAGAAGGTTTATTGTTGTTCCATACTACTTTATTAATGTCATCACTTAATGATAATTTAAGTGGTACAACTGATGTCATATATAAATGGGAGTCAGAAATTTTATCATCTGAAAAGGTCTGTTGGTATTCGCTTTGACTAGATGCCCCATCACAGCCCCATTTACAGTACATTGTTAGATTTCCGCTTTCAATTTTGTTTATTTCTTGTACTGACTTGGTCTCTAGGATTCTTTTAGCGGTATGGTCCAACCAATTTTGCAGAGGTACACTACCTGAACTTTCAGTAATAGAAATTCCTTGAGGACAACTGTTAGTTTTTTGGTTCGTGAGTTCTTTGTATGGTACAAGTATGTTATACCCTTCACTTTGTAACCAATGCATTAGATACTCGTATTTCTCTTTTGTAAGTTCAAGCTTTTTAAACATCCCCAAAGTTTTTAATGCACAAGTTTTGTGGTTAGATTTTGAAATACTAGAAGCAAAATCAATTACTTCTTGAGGAAACGTAGCACGTACTTCATCCCTTTTGTATCGTTTGGCGCGATCACAGCACTCCTCAAACGATTTGCGTGGCCGACCAAGTCCCGAACTGGTAGAACATTCAGCCTCAGAAAACTTAATTGTAAATGTGCCTTCAACCCAATTTGCATATTTTGTTTCAAATCGGGAGATCTTACGATAACAATCCTGCCATTTTTGTTTAAATACAGAGTAAAATATTTTATATATTGCATCCAAAATTTCACATGCTCTATTTTCGTTTAAGCCAATGTACGATTGTTGCAAACACTGTTTTAATTTTGTTCTGTCTTTGTCAAATTCCCGAAGCATCGAGCATAAAACCCCATGTGAAATAGAAAAAATTTCCATTGTCGTTGTTTATTGTTAATTGTTTTTTGTTTGTTATAATGTAAATTATTTTTATTTCGAAATCACTTGTAACTATTTAGATTGTGTTTGACTTTCAATTTTCTTTTCACTGTTACTTATCACACACTTCAAGAAGGGAGAGAAAAAAATTTTATGTATGTCAATCAACTGCTGTCAATAGTTTACAGCTGTGTGAACGTTTTATAGCAATGGACATGGGGCAAAAAATTAGCGCAATCATGAACAGTCGTAAAACTCTTTTAATAACACAACTTCTTTTAACACGTTCTCTTTGAATTAAAAAAAAATAAATAAATATAAAAAAAGATATAAAAAATATAATATACAATATAAAAAATATAAGTTTTATTGAAAGGCGCACCTGGCCGCAGTTGAAATTGATTAAAAATGTAAGAACAGATATGAATCAATGTATTAGTAGTGATTTCCAAACATAGGCAAGTACAGCTAAAATTTCAGATCGAAATGTTTGGAAAAAACGGGATTTTAGTTATAAGTTCATAAAAAAAAAACTTTTAAATTAAGTCTCTGCAGAGTTTATTTTTTCAATTTTAGTATATTGATATATCCTACTTTAAATAAAAGATTAAAAAAACACGTTAGCTCACATAGTAAAATAATATTCGTCTTGAAATTCTTAGGTTTATATTAAGTTAGTTCGGTAAAACATACAAGTTCGGAGTTTGAAACGGCATAAAAAGAAAACTACCAGTCAGATTGAAGTAATTGTTTTTTATTTGACTGTACCATTCAGTCTTTAATTTCAAAATACCACATCATATTGCATGAAGACAATATGACTTTTTTCCGCGAAATCCCCAGTGTGCGTCCTAGCAGATATGCCCTAAAATTCTTCGTAGCCCACACTATGGCTAGAAATTCCTTCTCTATTGTGGAGTATCTCTTCTCCGTTTCGCTAAGCGCTCTGCTTGCGAATGCTATTGGTCGGTCATTACCGACTTCCCCTTGTGACAATACTGCCCCTAATGCTTCATTGCTAGCATCAGTGGTCAACAAAAAAGTTTGCTCAAAGTCGGGGTACGCCAAAATCGGTGGCGAGTTAATTATTTCCTGTAGCCTCTCGAATGCTTGCTGACATCCCTCTGTCCATTCGAACTTTGCTTCTTTTCGTAGCAACTTATTAATTGGCAACGCAATTCCAGCTAGTCCTTCCACGAACTTTCTATAATAGTTCACTAGTCCTAGGAATGCTTGCACTTCCTTTCTGTTTCTCGGAATCGCTAGATTTTTAACGCATTCCACCTTCTGCGGGTCTGGCAGTGCGCCTGCCTCTGAGCAACGATGGCCTAAAGAAACCACTTCTCTTCGCAAAAATTGACACTTCTCCGTGTTCAATTTCAAATTGTGTTCTCGTAATTCCTGGAGCACCTTGCAAAAGCGTTGCGAATGCTGCTGCAAGTTCTTCCCATAAATTACAATATCATCCAGATACACAAAACAATCTAACCCTTGCAAGCCTGCCAGCACATGGCTCATTAGCCGTTGGAAGGTAGCCGGTGCTCCTGTTAATCCAAACGGCATTCTATTAAACTCATAATGCCCCAAACCGGTGCTGAACGCGGTTTTCTGCTTATCTTGGGTATCCACCAGAACTTGGTGGTAGCCACTCGCTAAATCAAGTGTAGAAAAATATCTACTGTGTCCCAATTGATCCAGTATCTCTTCTATCTTTGGTATCGGGAACACCTGCTTGATAGTGGCGTCGTTCAATTTCCTAAAATCAACGACCATTCTCCACTTCTTCTGACCCTGAGCACCTCCCTTCTTTGGTACCAAAATTATTGGCGAGTTCCAAGGCGAAATACTCGGTGAAATTATGTTATCTTTTAACATTTCTTCCACTTGCCTATTTACCTCATCTTTGTGAGCTTGCGGCAATCTGTACTGTTTCTGGTTAATTGGTGCTTGATCCATTCTAGTGGGTATTTGATGCTCTACCTCTGGTGTATATGTCAACTGGTCTCCTTCCAGCAAAAATATTTCATGGAATGACGCACAAATAGCTTCTATTGATGGCTTCTCTTCTGAATTTACGCTTGGGTCTAACTTCAGTGATTCTATCACTCTCTCCATTCTTTTCCTTATATCTACTTGCTTAATTTCTTTAACCGATCTATAAATCGGTTCTTTAATATTATCATAGCTAGTGAAGTTGGGCCTAAAATCCTCATCCATCAGGTAGTCCTTTTCCGATGCGTTGAGTACGCAAGCGTACACCTTACCCTTGTCAACGTGCGTTATGGTCTCCCCTATATATACGCCCACCGCTAGCTGCTGCTTGTGTAAAACAACAGTCCTAAGTTTCGTATTTACATGCATAGTAACTACTCTGGTTGACCTTGCATTCACCACCTCCATACAATACTTAACCCTATTCACGGTTCCTTCCTGCCATGACTTTAATGGAAGAGTAAGAATTTTATTCTTATTATCATCATAAAATGATAACTGCTTCTCGGGCGCATCCAGTATGGTGCGGCCCCAATGATTATCGCGGCAATATACCTCCCAATTATCGCGGCCGGGATACCTTCCCTATCCAATTCCACTGCATGCACTCTAAAACTCATGCCCTTAACTTCACTCTGCCCTATTCTGAGCGATCCCAGTGTCCTGATGCAACCTTCAAACGCTCCGTTAAGCGTTCTTAAGTCCATTTGATTAATGTCTAGCCCCTTCCGTAAAACACTAGATTTTACGAGGCTAGTTTCCGCCCCTGAATCTACTAATAGCACTAGCTTTCCACTCACCGCCTCCTCGCAGGGCATCTCGATGAAGGCATCACCTATCCTGCTCATAGCGAAGCAACCACCTTTTGTTACCAATATGGACGTGTATCCATTCCCTAACTCTTCGTGATACTGGAGAGCCTCTTGCTCCTCCTTCTCCTGGACTGTAGTTCCTACATTACTAGTCCCACGTACTTCCGGCCTAATTATTACTCTCTTTCTTTTGGCTTTCCAGTCTACTGGCCTCGACTGGGCCGCTGGAAGTTTCCTTGGTTCCTTTGTTGGGATTGTCTATCCCTGCATTCCGCTGCCCGATGTCCCATCTGTCCACATGAGAAGCATCTTAACCCCTGTTTGGTGTTGCTTATCCTTTGTTCACTTCTGGAATCCCAATTTGGTCGCTGCTGACCACTCCCAGTTTTGAAAAAATTTCTTCTTTGGTTAACGCGGGGACTACTGAAATTACGCCTACTGTCCCTCAAGGGTGGAACCGGGCATCCCGTTGCTGGCTACCTTCTACTTTGATCCCATTTAGTGTCTACTTGGCACTGTCTACTTGCCTCATGACCATATGTTTGGCACTCCATAAAATAGGACGTGTTTTTGCGTGTAACACATTCATCCCTTGTATGACCTGGCTTATGGCAGAATGAGCAAATGGGTTTCCTTGGCTGAAACCTCTCAACCAAGAATTCTTGGTCTCTTTGTTGCGGAAATTGGACCATCAATCTACAGACTCCACATCTGTTTTGCTGGTGTACTGTTCCTACCTCTGCTGGAGCATTCGTCCAGCAGATTCCACCTGTTGTCGTTCGTTGTTGTATTGCTGCTTCAGCGGACGAGACCGCTTCCACTAGCTCTGCCATACTCCTCGGCGTGAGAGTAAGAGTATAATTAGCTAAATCCCTATTTATCAGGCCTGCCTTGAACACAGAAATCATAGTCCGTTCTACTTGAGCCTTGTATGCTGCAACATTTTCTGGAAACTGCCTGTTGGCTTCCGTCTCAGCAGCGTTCCCCAGAGACTGGAGCCTTCGTCCCCAGGCTCTCAATTCCTCCCCCGGTGTCTGAGTTGATTCCTGAATTTCCCGAACGAGACAGTCGTATGACTTTTGTTTTAAATACGTCCTATCCAAAAGTACATATAAATCTGCCAGGGTGCTTACTGAGCTATGCACCAGTAAATCAATCGCATCACCTGTGGTTCTTTGCCTAATACACTTTATTAAATGTTCCCCGTCCGCTTCCGGAACACTCTGTTGCGCTAGCTCACAGCCTTATTTGAAGCGCCGGATCTCAGTTCTCAGGTCATACAACTCGACTCCTGAGAACATGGGCACCAACTTCTCCACCGCATGAGCAACTTGCGGAATGCCCATTTTATAGCTTTGTGTTTTCTCAATTGCTGGTAAAACCTTAGCTTTATTAATCTCTTTGGTAGTTTCCAAATTCTCTTCTCCCAAATCTGAGACGTAATTGGCCAGTGACGGATTCAAACTAATTAGTCTTCGATCGTTTGTTCGTACAGGCGAAATACTGTCCACAGTATCGGAACTTTGCTGAACTATTACTGCTTCCGGCTCCTTTGGCGGATATCCCTGATTTTTATTATTTATCGGGCTTCCCGGAGAAAAACGCTCGACACCGATTTCAGATGCGCCAAACAAAAATTCCGCTTGCCTTTCTTCATTAAGTACTAATTTTGGCTTTACCATGCGGCTTATCCCTTCTGGTGTTAGATACTCCGGCCAACGTACTTCCGGAGGTAATGTCAATACTGTCTGCGTAAATCCAGCTGATGCTGATTTTGATCTCTCCCTATTCAGTGAGGTCCTATTGGTCGCCCGTCCTTTTTCAATTCCGCACATTCCTTTTCCAACAGCGATGCTGCTTCCTCTGTTTCCGTCAATCTCTGAGAAAGTTCCTTTACCTTCTTCTCAAGATACTCTTTTTGTGCTCTCAAATCTTCTGTTTTCTTATGAAAACTGAATAACTTTTCTTCTGTTCTTCTTTGGATTGCCGTAAAGGCTTGATCCGCTACTTCTAATGGTGACACAGCTCCTCCGGCATTCGCCTGCTTCCACAATTCCTGAGCTTCTTCCCTACTCGTACTCGCTTCGAACTGGTCAACTATTTTCCCAGTAAACAGTTCCACCTCTGACTGCATTGATTGCAATCTGTTCCTTACTTCCTCGTCTGGCGAAACCAAACTCACAGTTTGTTGTCCTAATTCCTCTAATTCAGAACTAAATGTATCTGCCCATTCGTTGACCAGACTATTTATGTAGTCTGCGTAATTTTCCGTAAAATATTTTCCTTTGCCTTACTCAACTGCGTGAGGCAACAACAGTCCGTGATTATTGTTGAACTCTCTCCCCAGATTTTGCAACTGTGTTATTCGCTTGCGGTAATACACGTTGTCCTTACGTAACCTGCCGTCTTTCTTAAAATTACGGACAAATTTTTCAATCGCCTCTCCAATTTGCTCCTGCATCAGCAGTAATCCTTGCGCTTCCTTCGTCATATCCCAAATGCCAGAACAGATGGCATATCCCAATTACAAATAAAAATCCAATAATTGTTAAAACTTGTTACAATATTCTATTCGATCTTACTTAATGATTCAAAACAGAGTTATTAAAAAAAACATTCCACCGTAAATTCTATCTTTATATACATATTCTGCTATACTTGTTTTCCATCACAAAGTTCCGCTGTCTACCGGCGTCCATTAAGTCCTTCCATCAATGCAAATTGGTCCTTGATTTCCTCACAGATACTCCTTGATTTCCTCTCACCATCTTTAATACTCCAAAAATCCACAGAAAAGGCCATATATTTGTAAAAACCGAAATTTGATTTACCGGCAAAAGTGTCTTGATTTATTCCCGGAAATTTGAATCCATATTTAAAAATAAACCCGTAACGTATGCGCCACATAATAATTGCATTTAGATGTTTTCCTCAACATTGCTACGCAAAATCGTAGTTTCCGAACTACAAAAACTTTGATGCAACAACACGTGTTGTATGCACCTCTTCACCTAATACCCTAAACTCAAAATGCCAAATATTTAAATCAATCTTTATTTTGATTTCAAAACAATATAAATTGAATCATATAAATGTCCCTACCGACAATCAAACACAAATCCCCTATCATAACCGAACGTTGGTACGTTCCGAACCAAACCAACCGGTATACACAAGTTCGCAATTCAATAAAGCAAAATCCGTGAATTAACAGACACGTTCCACATCCCCCGAGAATGCTGAAACAAAATGTATTAAAAAGTATGAGCCTAATCTCAGTGGAACAACCCTATACAACCTCACCGTAAGTAAAAATTTTTCTTTTGGATCGACCTATTGTCACCTAACCGCAGCGGCTAATCAGCCCCGATGCTGCTTCTTCTGCATGACCGGCGCAAAAGCGACCACACGGCCACCGAAGAATCGTCGACAAAATTCACTTAGATACTAGAATGTCCTACTATAAGCATACTCACCATTTTTGTTCCCTCCATTGAACTCGTTTGGGATGGTTATCCTGATGGTTTCCTGTTAGTGGATTCCCGCGTAGGAGTGCTCTTTTCCTGGCACTCGACGTTGGATCCTACCGGCTGCGCCAAAATGTTGTGGTATTGTCCTTGTTTGACGGGGGACGTCCTTCTGCTGTGCGCGTGTATCTGAAAACCCTAAATCACTCTTTGGAAAAGTCACTACATTACACTTTTAGTTTTTAAATCACAAGCCTTTATTTCTTAGAATACTAACTCTTATATACTATTTACAATTCACAATTACAATACAAAAACTGACCTTTCTGGTGTTCCAGTTTCGCACCTGTTAATTGGTGTCAGTTGGTCAAGCCAACTGACCTACGCCATTCTGAAATGTTGATGGTGCATTCTGACTTTCAATGCCCTTCAGTGGCTCGACTGCAAAACTGTAGCACCTTAAAAGTTTACATAATAAATATTACATAGGTAATATTAATTCTAAGTACTCGCACCCTAAAAATATGTGCTTTCTTAAGTAACGTTAACACAATAGATATTTATAATATTCTTTGTTACGGCATGTCTATTTAAGTAGACGGCTACCTTCTTTATGGCTAGGACCTCTGCTTGATAAACACTGCAGTGGTCGGGGAGACGGAATGAAAACTCCAGTCCCAGTTCGTTTGAGAAAAGTCCAAAACCGACTCTATCGTCAAGTTTAGATCCATCAGTGTAGAAATTCAGTTCCCCCTGATCCATGAGATTAGATATAGTGGGCTTTTGTTGGGGTGGTCCTTAAAGCACCAGAAATGCACAGAAAAGCCGTTCTTTGGATCTTGCTCAGAAGATTCAAATAGCTTTGTTTCTGCGTGGCTGGCCATCATACAAGTATTCCAAATAGCAATAAAGGTCTAACCTCCGAAATGTACAGCCAGTGCATGATTCATCTGGGTAACCCCCCCCCCCCCGCCGGTTTTTTACATGTATGCAAAGCAATATAGGCTTTCTAACTCTTTCTTCAATATTTGGTTTCCAGTAAGTTTCCTATCTAGTACTAGTCCCAAATATCTAACTGTCTCCTTCATCGGAATTTCTACACCTTTGTATGTTAGCGGGGAGACATTAGGCGATCTAAGTTTTTTTTGGAAAAGACGATTAATTCCATTTTATAGGGAACTACTACTAATCCCATTCTTCCCGTCCAAAAATTAGGCGTGGCCATGCTAGAGCACAAAATATCCATAAAAGCGTTTGGATATTTCTCTCTAATCACAATTGCTAAAGCGATGACGGGGCAACTCCACCTCTCTAGGGGTAGCAGTAATGAATTTTCCGCCAAATTCCAGAGCAGGGGGAGAGAACTCCTCCCTGAGAAGTGCCTCTGCAGACCTTTGCTTACAGGCTGGTAGTTACCTTACTGCTGACGAGTATAGTCTCTATCAGCGCAACCACATTAAGATCAACGCTCATAGCTTCTAACGCTCCCATAATGGCGTTTGCAGTTATGTTGTTAAAAGCGCCTTATATGTCAATGAACGCCGCCAGTGCAAAATCCATCTTCTGAATGCCTTTTTCCAATATACCAATGAGTACGTGTAATGCCGTCTATTTCGATTTACCCTTCGTGTATGCATGCTGTGCCGACGAGATTCAACCAGTTGATATAACTTCCCGTAAGTGTGCATCCATCAATCAATACAATGTTTTTAGGAGGAAAGACGTGAGAATGATTTGTCTGAAGTCTTTAAGATTTAAATGTGAGGACCTGCCCGCTTTGGGTATGAAAGAAACCTTCGTTTCTCTCCATCACAGCGGAATATAGCCCAAGTTAAGACAGCTTCTAGTTCCAGCCACAGCCTAGGGTGTAATTATTTCCCGTGATTGTTTGAATTCTGCTGGGTAAATTCCATCCGGACCCGGAGATTTGTATGGACCAAAAGTGCTAATGGCCCACTCACCTTTATCGACTGCATCGATTGCATTTCCTATCTCAGACTGCCTGCCCCTAGCTGTCGAGTTATTACCCTTCACCGAGCTACTACCTGGAAAATGCGTATCTGAGAGAAGAGCCAAATAATCCTCGCTCGATTCGCTCCACACATCACCCGCACCTTTTAGGTAGCCCAGGGTGTGTGGTGTCATCACTGTTGTGAGTTAGAATCAAGCTACCTGCGCGTAGTGTCTCACATCATCGACTCCTAACAGATGCCACACATTCTGTGTGATTAGCATGTGTTAACCTTACTTAAGAAAGCACATATTTTTAGGGTGCGAGTACTTAGAATTAATATTACCTATGTAATATTTATTATGTAAACTTTTAAGGTGCTACAGTTTTGCAGTCGAGCCACTGAAGGGCATTGAAAGTCAGAATGCACCATCAACATTTCAGAATGGCGTAGGTCAGTTGGCTTGACCAACTGACACCAATTAACAGGTGCGAAACTGGAACACCAGAAAGGTCAGTTTTTGTATTGTAATTGTGAATTGTAAATAGTATATAAGAGTTAGTATTCTAAGAAATAAAGGCTTGTGATTTAAAAACTAAAAGTGTAATGTAGTGACTTTTCCAAAGAGTGATTTAGGGTTTTCAGATACACGCGCACAGCAGAAGGACGTCCCCCGTCAAACAAGGACAATACCACAACATTTTGGCGCAGCCGGTACGATCCAACGTCGAGTGCCAGGAAAAGAGCACTCCTACGCGGGAATCCACTAACAGGAAACCATCAGGATAACCATCCCAAACGAGTTCAATGGAGGGAACAAAAATGGTGAGTATGCTTATAGTAGGACATTCTAGTATCTAAGTGAATTTTGTCGACGATTCTTCGGTGGCCGTGTGGGCGCTTTTGCGCCGGTCATGCAGAAGAAGCAGCATCGGGGCTGATTAGCCGCTGCTGTTAGGTGACAATAGGTCGATCCAAAAGAAAAATGTTTACTTATGGTGAGGTTGTATAAGGTTGTTCCACTGAGATTAGGCTCATACTTTTCAATACATTTTGTTTCAGCATTCTCGGGGGATGTGGAACGTGTCTGTTAATTCACGGATTTTGCTTTATTGAATTGCGAACTTGTGTATACCGGTTGGTTTGGTTCGGAACGTACCAACGTTCGGTTATGATAGGGGATTTGTGTTTGATTGTCGGTAGGGACATTTATATGATTCAATTTATATTGTTTTGAAATCAAAATAAAGATTGATTTAAATATTTGGCATTTTGAGTTTAGGGTATTAGGTGAAGAGGTGCATACAACACGTGTTGTTGCATCAAAGTTTTTGTAGTTCGGAAACTACGATTTTGCGTAGCAATGTTGAGGAAAACATCTAAATGCAATTATTATGTGGCGCATACGTTACGGGTTTATTTTTAAATATGGATTCAAATTTCCGGGAATAAATCAAGACACTTTTGCCGGTAAATCAAATTTCGGTTTTTACAAATATATGGCCTTTTCTATGGATTTTTGGAGTATTAAAGATGGTGAGAGGAAATCAAGGAGTATCTGTGAGGAAATCAAGGACCAATTTGCATTGATGGAAGGACTTAATGGACGCCGGTAGACAGCGGAACTTTGTGATGGAAAACAAGTATAGCAGAATATGTATATAAAGATAGAATTTACGGTGGAATGTTTTTTTTAATAACTCTGTTTTGAATCATTAAGTAAGATCGAATAGAATATTGTAACAAGTTTTAACAATTATTGGATTTTTATTTGTAATTGGGATATGCCATCTGTTCTGGCATTTGGGATATGACGAAGGAAGCGCAAGGATTACTGCTGATGCAGGAGCAAATTGGAGAGGCGATTGAAAAATTTGTCCGTAATTTTAAGAAAGACGGCAGGTTACGTAAGGACAACGTGTATTACCGCAAGCGAATAACACAGTTGCAAAATCTGGGGAGAGAGTTCAACAATAATCACGGACTGTTGTTGCCTCACGCAGTTGAGTAAGGCAAAGGAAAATATTTTACGGAAAATTACGCAGACTACATAAATAGTCTGGTCAACGAATGGGCAGATACATTTAGTTCTGAATTAGAGGAATTAGGACAACAAACTGTGAGTTTGGTTTCGCCAGACGAGGAAGTAAGGAACAGATTGCAATCAATGCAGTCAGAGGTGGAACTGTTTACTGGGAAAATAGTTGACCAGTTCGAAGCGAGTACGAGTAGGGAAGAAGCTCAGGAATTGTGGAAGCAGGCGAATGCCGGAGGAGCTGTGTCACCATTAGAAGTAGCGGATCAAGCCTTTACGGCAATCCAAAGAAGAACAGAAGAAAAGTTATTCAGTTTTCATAAGAAAACAGAAGATTTGAAAGCACAAAAAGAGTATCTTGAGAAGAAGGTAAAGGAACTTTCTCAGAGATTGACGGAAACAGAGGAAGCAGCATCGCTGTTGGAAAAGGAATGTGCGGAATTGAAAAAGGACGGGCGACCAATAGGACCTCACTGAATAGGGAGAGATCAAAATCAGCATCAGCTGGATTTACGCAGACAGTATTGACATTGCCTCCGGAAGTACGTTGGCCGGAGTATCTAACACCAGAAGGGATAAGCCGCATGGTAAAGCCAAAATTAGTACTTAATGAAGAAAGGCAAGCGGAATTTTTGTTTGGCGCATCTGAAATCGGTGTCGAGCGTTTTTCTCCGGGAAGCCCGATAAATAATAAAAATCAGGGATATCCGCCAAAGGAGCCGGAAGCAGTAATAGTTCAGCAAAGTTCCGATACTGTGGACAGTATTTCGCCTGTACGAACAAACGATCGAAGACTAATTAGTTTGAATCCGTCACTGGCCAATTACGTCTCAGATTTGGGAGAAGAGAATTTGGAAACTACCAAAGAGATTAATAAAGCTAAGGTTTTACCAGCAATTGAGAAAACACAAAGCTATAAAATGGGCATTCCGCAAGTTGCTCATGCGGTGGAGAAGTTGGTGCCCATGTTCTCAGGAGTCGAGTTGTATGACCTGAGAACTGAGATCCGGCGCTTCAAATAAGGCTGTGAGCTAGCGCAACAGAGTGTTCCGGAAGCGGACGGGGAACATTTAATA
The DNA here is from genome assembly GCA_920105625.2 of Clusia tigrina. Taxonomy (NCBI): domain Eukaryota; kingdom Metazoa; phylum Arthropoda; class Insecta; order Diptera; family Clusiidae; genus Clusia; species Clusia tigrina. Next base: position 82,526,514 of record OV050030.1, on the reverse strand, counting down.
AAGTGTATTAGGCAAAGAACCACAGGTGATGCGATTGATTTACTGGTGCATAGCTCAGTAAGCACCCTGGCAGATTTATATGTACTTTTGGATAGGACGTATTTAAAACAAAAGTCATACGACTGTCTCGTTCGGGAAATTCAGGAATCAACTCAGACACCGGGGGAGGAATTGAAAGCCTGGGGACGAAGGCTCCAGTCTCTGGGGAACGCTGCTGAGACGGAAGCCAACAGGCAGTTTCCAGAAAATCTTGCAGCATACAAGGCTCAAGTAGAACGGACTATGATTTCTGTGTTCAAGGCAGGCCTGATAAATAGGGATTTAGCTAATTATACTCTTACTCTCACGCCGAGGAGTATGGCAGAGCTAGTGGAAGCGGTCTCGTCCGCTGAAGCAGCAATACAACAACGAACGACAACAGGTGGAATCTGCTGGACGAATGCTCCAGCAGAGGTAGGAACAGTACACCAGCAAAACAGATGTGGAGTCTGTAGATTGATGGTCCAATTTCCGCAACAAAGAGACCAAGAATTCTTGGTTGAGAGGTTTCAGCCAAGGAAACCCATTTGCTGATTCTGCCATAAGCCAGGTCATACAAGGGATGAATGTGTTACACGCAAAAACACGTCCTATTTTATGGAGTGCCAAACATATGGTCATGAGGCAAGTAGACAGTGCCAAGTAGACACTAAATGGGATCAAAGTAGAAGGTAGCCAGCAACGGGATGCCCGGTTCCACCCTTGAGGGACAGTAGGCGTAATTTCAGTAGTCCCCGCGTTAACCAAGGAAGAAATTTTTTCAAAACTGGGAGTGGTCAGCAGCACCAAATTGGGATTCCAGAAGTGAACAAAGGATAAGCAACACCAAACAGGGGTTAAGATGCTTCTCATGTGGACAGATGGGACATCGGGCAGCGGAATGCAGGGATAGACAATCCCAACAAAGGAACCAAGGAAACTTCCAGCGGCCCAGTCGAGGCCTGTAGACTGGAAAGCCAAAAGAAAGAGAGTAATAATTAGGCCGGAAGTACGTGGGACTAGTAATGTAGGACCTACAGTCCAGGAGAAGGAGGAGCAAGAGGCTCTCCAGTATCACGAAGAGTTAGGGAATGGATACACGTCCATATTGGGAACAAAAGGTGGTTGCTTCGCTATGAGCAGGATAGGTGATGCCTTCATCGAGATGCCCTGCGAGGAGGCGGTGAGTGGAAAGCTAGTGCTATTAGTAGATTCAGGGGCGGAAACTAGCCTCGTAAAATCTAGTGTTTTACGGAAGGGGCTAGACATTAATCAAATGGACTTAAGAACGCTTAACGGAGCGTTTGAAGGTTGCATCAGGACACTGGGATCGCTCAGAATAGGGCAGAGTGAAGTTAAGGGCATGAGTTTTAGAGTGCATGCAGTGGAATTGGATAGGGAAGGTATCCCGGCCGCGATAATTGGGAGGTATATTGCCGCGATAATCATTGGGGCCGCACCATACTGGATGCGCCCGAGAAGCAGTTATCATTTTATGATGATAATAAGAATAAAATTCTTACTCTTCCATTAAAGTCATGGCAGGAAGGAACCGTGAATAGGGTTAAGTATTGTATGGAGGTGGTGAATGCAAGGTCAACCAGAGTAGTTACTATGCATGTAAATACGAAACTTAGGACTGTTGTTTATATATATATATATATATATATATATATATAGATATATATATATATATATATATATATATATATATATATATATATATATATATATATATATATAGATATATATATATATATATATATATATATATATATATATATATATATATATAGATATATATATATATATATATATATATATATATATATATATATATATATATATATATATATATATATATATATATATATATATATATATATATATATATATATATATATATATATATATATATATATATATATATATATATATATATATATATATATATATATATAGATATACTCGTATATATATAAAATGGGAAAAAATGGGACGCAAAAACAAAAAAAATATTTCTAGTTGGTTATGCACCGTCAACAAAAAACTTTCGTTTGTACGATCAAGAGACAGCTAAGGTGGTTGTTAGCTGGGACGTTGTTTTTAAAGAAAAACTAATTAAAGGTGGGCTATTTCATGACGAAGACTACGAACACACAAATAATGAACAACAAAATGCAACCGAACAACAAAATGCAACCGAGTGTTAATTTTTTGGACAGCATATCTCCAGCACATCGAAGACTTCGATGAAAATGGAAGCATCGACATCCGATAGATAAACTACACCTACCAATTCTGCATCTAGAAATTATGTTAATGATGCAAGGGAGCACAAGCGGTATGGTCTACGGAGAGAAGTTATACCCCCTCAACGATTTGGTTACGATTACTTGTGCTGTTTGGCAAGTATCTCAGAACCTGATTCAAATGATTATGTAGTGAATTCGGAATATGTAGAGGATTGGAAATCGGCGATAAATGATGAAATAAATTCCCTTGAGCTGAATAAAACTTGGGAGTTGGTTGAAATACCCCATGATAAAAATATTGTGGGATGCAAATTGGTGTTTAAAATTAAATCAAATCCAATTCAAAAACCAGTATTTAAAGCGCTATTAGTGGCCAAAGGCTATTCGCAAGAACCTGGTATAGACTATAAGGAGACAGTAGTCAGTAGTGAGATATGATTCAGTGAGAGTTGCCATGGCGATAGGTGCCTATGAAGACATGGAAATGATGGAATTTGATGTAAAAGTTGCGTTTTTATATGGCAACCTCAGTGAGGAAATTATATGAGCCTTCAAAAAGGCATCAATGTTACTCCAGGTAAAAGTTTAGTTTTTCGCCTCAAAAAGGGTCGTTATGGCCTTAAACAAGCTTCTCGCAAATTGGAACTAAAAATTTACTGAATTTTTACAAACATTTAAAATACGCGCTGACCATCGTGTCTTTTATGGGAATATTCAAAATATTAAGATTATTTTGCTTCTATTCAATGATGATGGGTTGATAATAACTCCAATCAAAGCTGTTTTACAATTATTTATTAACAAACTATCAAACAATTTTCGTATCACTTGTGGTGAAAACAATTAATATGTTGGACTTGAAATTCAGCGAGATAGATTTAACAAATCTATAAAAATTAGCCAGCATTCCTATGTAATTAAAATACTTAAACGATTTAATATGGATAATGCAAAAGCTATTTCAACACCAAGTGACAGAAACGTGTAACTATCGAAGTCGAGTGAGGAAGACAATATAAGATATCCATTGACTCTGCAGTAGCTATATCTGCAAGTCTTGTCCTGGGACCCACATAATTTTTATTTTCTTGGAGTACGAGGGCGGATTGATATTGAAGCTACCTAAGTTTTTTTTTTCAAAAACCATTTATTTCTCAACATAGTCTCCTTTTACTTCGACACACTTAGTAAGACGATATTCCAACTTTTTTATACCATCTGAATAATGCGATTTCGGGAACCCCTGAGAATACGAGTTAGTTTCGGTAATCACTTCTTCGTTTAAGATGAATCTTTTTCCTGCGAGCCATTTTTTCAAGTTTGGCAACAGGAAAAAATCACTAGGAGCTAAATCTGGACTATAAGGTGGATGATTAACCAATTCTAAGTGTATTTCACGTAATTTTAGCATCGTATCTAATGCTGTGTGAACCGGTGCGTTGTCTTGAAGAAAGAGCATTTTTTTCTGCTTTAAATGTGGTCGTTTTTCCTTGATTGCATCAACCAATTGATCCAATAATGCACGATAATACTTTGCTGTGATTGTGGATCCTTTTTCAAGATAATCGATGAGCAATATTCTGTGTGCATCCCAAAATACAGTGGCAATAACCTTGCCAGCCGATTTCACTGCCTTCGCCTTCTACGGAGCACTTCCATCAGCTTCCACCCATTGTTTCGATTGATTTTTGGTTTCAGGTGTGTAGTGGTGGACCCACGTTTCATCAACAGTTTTAATCGACGCCAAAAATCAACAGGATTACTCTTTATTATGTCCAAACACCGCTGTGAAGTGGTCTGTCGAACTCGTTTTTGTTCGACACTAAGCAAACGCGGCACCCATCTTGCCGATAACTTTTTCATATGCAAATGTTCATGCAAAATGGTGAAGACACGTTCATATGATATGTTTACCATTTCAATAATCTCACGCAACTTGACTCGGCGATCATTCATAACGATATCGAGGATTTTCTCGATATTTTCTTCAGTAACCACCTCTTTTGGCCTTCCTGTTGATGGTATTGTTGCAGTGCTTGTTCGGCCGCGTTTAAATTCAGCAGTCCAATATTTTACCATGTAATCTGACGGAGCAGACTCACCGTAATGTTTATCGAGCTTTTCCTTTGTCTCTTTTCCCTTTCAAATAATAGTGTTTAATCACTGCACGAAATTCGCTGTTTTCCATTTTTCAAGAAACACAAAAGTTGCTTACTTCAAACGACTACAACAAATAAACTAATCGATGAATTTGGGTGAAATTTTAACAGCTGACGTTTGACAGATCGCAATTTCTAAAAAAAAGGTTTTGTGTTTGTGCTGCCATCTAGCGCTAGGTAGCTTCAATATCAATCCGCCTTCGTATTTAATACACGAGTTACGGACATTATTTATGGTCCTGCTGCTAACAATATTGAAGTTTCGAATGGCTTCAATAGTCGATTTGCTGTCTGTACATATGAGGAAGTTCCCTTTATTATTGTGAGCAAAGTTGATGGCTCATTTAACAGCAAAAGCTATATTAAAATCGAGTTGAAGGCCCTGGTAGCTATGACTCTTCCTCTCAAATTGGTTATAATAATTTATTATTGTGATTAATCATTTTAAATAAATAAGATATCCATTCAAAGAAGCTGTTGGCTGTTTGCTGTTTGCTGCCCAGTATCCAGAGCTGATATTTCGTATGCAGTTGGATAAGTTAGAAAATTCACCGAAAATCATAAAAACTGTCAAGAGGATATTTCGCTACTTGAAAGCAACCTTAGACTATTTCATATAAGACATATCAGGCAATTCTTTATATATATAAAAATATGTATGTATATGTATAAATATACAGGGGGATCCTTTGAGGTCCACTACACTTCTGGATCTTATGGGTTTTACAATGGCAAACTTGGAGAACTTATCCATGCATGTGAGGAAGTGGTGACCTGCCGTGGAATATATATCCAGATGCGTGGGAATAGGGGCTTTTCCTATTTGGGTTGCGTGTGGGTGTGGGCATTCACAACATTGACGTTAACGGACTCGTTCAGCAGCTGGGGCAAGTCCGAAGGTGAGGCATAAGTTAGGACATGCCTGAGATGTTTCTGGAATACTATGGAGGAAGTTTTCCTCGACTTCTCGCCAGCTTGGAAAATAAGCTGATTTCTGAAGCAATTGAAGGGGTTATCGATAGTCGGGATAGGTGATACCAGCGACTTTTCAGCGATGCTCTTGGATTCACATTGCTTAGGTTTCTTCATTATTACATTTATGTGCTGTCATGAAAGCGCGTCCGCGACAACATTGAGTCTTCCTGGCTTGTAATGGAACCTCGGGGCGAACTCCTCAATGAAGGATCGCCATCGTTTCATCTTTGAGTTAATATTTCTGTCCGAGAGAGCGAAGGTAAGACGTTGATTGTCTGTAAAAATATTTAGGTTCTTGACTGCCTATAGGTAGTTTCTCAGCTTCTGCAATGACCAAACAATTGCAAGCAGCTCTCGCTCATTAGTTGCATAGTTCGCCTCTGTATCGGAGAGTGCGCGAGATCATAGTAATGGTCCGACCTCCCTGCGATAGTACAGCCCCTAAGGCATGGGATGAAGCATCCGTGGTAAGATCGAATGGTTTTCCGAAATCCGGATAGAGAAATAAAACAGCCTCTGATGCTAGTGCTGACCTCACACGCCGAAAGGCGTCTAATGTATCCGCGTCGAGGACAATCGAAGTGTTTTTAGACTTTGATGCGCTTATATGCCTATTCTTCCCCCTCAGATACCTAGTTAGTGGCTTGGTAATTTGAGCATAATCCTTGATGAACTTTCTATACCTAAGAATGACCTTAAGGCGCGAAGGCTGTGGGGCTGCTCAAAATCAACGATATCCCTCACCTTGTTTTGCCAAGTTTTTATGCCCATGTTGGAAGAACAAATCCCACGAACCCTGCCTCCTTTTTAAAGAACCTAGACTTTTCTCTAGTGACTCGCATATTAGCCTGGAATAACCTATCCAAAACCCTGCGTAGATCCATAAGATGTGTTATCGCATCTGGCGAAAATATGATCACGTCATCCATATAAACATACCTTCTTCCAATCTCCTCCCGGAGTACGTCATCAATAGCTCTTTGGAAGATGCTAGGGGCGTTCTTAAGGCCCATGGGTAGGCGGCAATATTCATACTTGCCGTTATTTATTAAAAAGCAGTTTTCTCCCGGTCCTCCTCTGCTAAAGCGATCTGGTAGAAGCCATTTTTTAGATCGATATTTGAGAAATATGTAGATTTTCATAAGTTTGCGAGAATGACCGAAGTGTCGGGTATTGGATATCGGTCGCTGATGGTTTTATCATTTAATCGCATAAAATCCAAAACCAATCGCAGTTTATTGTCCCAGTTTTCATTTACTCCTTTCTTGGTTACTACTAAACTGGATCATTGTCTGTAGTTCGGATGGTTCCAAGGATGTTTGTGTTGAACGGCAGGCCTTCTCTGGGATCCGCCAACACCCCATTCATATCAATCATGAGTTGCTGGAATTCCGTAGTGGCCTCAGAGGGAATTTCCGAGTGAGCGGATGTGTTTTTTTTTCGGGCTCCGTAATTTTTAGAGTATTTAAAAAAACATTTGTTCAAATCAAGTGCGATAAGGTGATAAGCCAAATCTGGCAATCAATATTTAAATCTGAGACAGAGACTCAAATAAAAAATAAAATTAAACAAAAAACTTAAATATAAAATAAATAAAAGGTGCTTCGAGTAAGTATTGAAACGAAAAATCGCACACATAAACATAAACATAAACTATAAACAAACAATAGCTGAGAGGGCCTGCTTATGAGCACGCTCTCCCCAACCAGAAAGTAAGCTCGCTAAAGCAGATAACGCAGCGTACAATGTGAGCAAAGATCTGATGCTCTCTAACGACACAGACAATTTGATGCTTGAGGAGTCACCCGAACGTTTGGTGATGAAAGCTCAGCGTACACTAAACAATAAAGAAATCAGCATAGTTTCAAAAACTGAAACTACGCGCTAATTCACTATCTGCTCTCTCCACAGCAAACACATTAACCGCTACAGCCACCAACAAAGCATTAACCAACAACATTAAACAAACTGCAAAACAGAATAGTTCGGCAATACAGACTGGCATGGACCGCTATATGAATATTAAGCGAAAGCTAAGTCCGTTTAAAAACATGACAAAATCCCAAAAAAAATGTACAAACCAAATAAATATGAAGAATGCACCAACACAGTACCGAGCCAAAATCGCTTTGCCTTGCTTGCCGTTAATCTAGCAGATCCAGACCAAAAATTGGAGGTACAGAAATATTTAAAGAAGTCAAACCTCCCCCAATTTATCTGCGCGAACGCAGCACTAATATGCTGGTCTCTAGACTATCTAGCTTGATAGGGCAAAATAACTACCATATAGTTGCACTAAAGAAGGGTGACTTACAGGAAACAAAAATTCAGATCCATACTGACAAAAATTATCGCTTGGCAATCAACTACCTTGACAGTGGTAAAACAAACTATTATACGTATCAACTGAAAAGCAGTAAAGGTTTGATTGTCGTATTAAAAGGAATAGAATCAGATGTCGACCAATCTGAGATGAAAGAAGCATTGATCGAAGCCGGTTTCAACCCAAAATCCATATTTAACATAAAAAATAAGAATAATATCCCACAACCAATGTTCCGAGTTTAGCTTGAGCCAGAATCAAGAAAGCTGCAAAAAAACGAAGTCCATCCAATCTATAATATGCGATGCCTTATGCACCGCCGAATTACAGTTGAAGAGCCCCACAAAATCAACGGCCCTCATCATTCCCCAGTTATAATGCACCTAAGGAAATACCCAGAAGACACAAACCAAAATTTTCGGAAACTGAAAGAGGTATACAGGTTATAGGACTTATAGATGGAAGATGGGCAAGAAGCAATCAGGAGAAGGGGCAAGCTTTTGCTCAACATCTTAAAATGGCATTCCAACCAAATCCTCCTAGTAACAACTTTAAAATACCTACATTAAACAACCTAATTCCCCAGATGGACCTACGGTTGAGGCCTAAAGAAGTGTGGCATTTTATCTCAACTCATGTTGATGGAGCTACCTCCGCTTACAGTAAAGCATTTAACAATATTATTTAACACAATTCTTAGACAAGGTTACTTTCCCCAAGTTTAGAAACTATCCCACGTAATCATGATACCCAAACCTGACAAAACTCCAACGCAAGTCTCGTCATACAGAACAATAAGCCTGTTATCCGTCGTCTCGAAACTATTCGAGAATTTATTGCTATTAAAATTAACCCCATATCTGGTACAAAATAAAGTAATACCTAATCCAATTTGGCTTTCGAAAAAAGCATGGCACTATTGAACAAGTACACCGACTAGTGTCCCAAATCAGAAAGGAGTTCGAGGGGAAACAATACTGCTCTGCAGTGTTCCTTGATGTCGCACAAGCCTTTGACAAAGTGTGGCACGAGGGCCTCGTCTACAAAATAAGAAAACTTTTGCCTTCAAATATCCATAGTATCCTGGAATCATACTTAAAGGGTAGGCGATTTCAAGTCAAATGTGAAGATTACATTTCACCAGAAATGGATGTATTGGCTGGAGTACCTCAAGGAATTGTTCTTGGACCGATACTGTACACACTATTGACCTCAGACTTACCAACAAACAAATATCTGCTCACCTCAACTTTTGCCGATGACACTGCGATTTTAACTTGCCACAAGCACCGTCATATAGCATCGCGTGATCTCAACGAACATTTACACGTGGTTGAAAATTGGCTTTTGAAATGGCGCATCACAGTAAATGAACAAAAAACACACACATAACATTTACACTCAACAAACACACGTGTCCTCCAATCATACTCAACAACAAAACTATCCCACAGGAGATAGAAGTGAAATAATTAGGCATTCACCTCGACAGACGCCTTACCTGGAGAACACACATAGAAAAGAAAAGAACGCACATCAAACTAAAAGCTGCAAGCCTTAACTGGCCTTTAAATTCAAACTCAAAATTAAGCCTTGACTACAATGTACTCTTATACAAAGCCATAATAGTACCCATCTGGACATATGGAATTCAGCTGTGGGGAGAAGCAAAAACATCAAACACCGAACTGTAGCAAAGGACCCAGTCTAGAATAACCTAAACATTCACCGAGATCTAGGTGTGCCTCTAATAGGTCAGAGGCATTCAGATGTCAAAAAGAAGTACCAACTAAAATTAACGAACCACCCCAATATACTAGCTAGGAATTTACTACAAACAAGCCAATGACCCGCTTGAAGAGAGCAGACTTATTACCATTGAAACTATTATTAAATAAGCCATCATTACTAATTTCTATAATTACTTTTATTTTTATTGTTTTTCTAAAATAATAAGTGTTCACTAATATTTTCTCCATACAGTCGCCAGGAGCAGTGATACATTGTTGTCTAGTTTTAAAATATATTTACTTATTGTTAGTCTGCATACGAGTTGCAACAATAAATATGAATTGCTTAAAAAAAATAATAATAAAAGTTGCTGATGGTATGCTCTACTTCTTCGTTCTCGTCTATGATGGAATCTGTGTAATTCACCCCTTCACACTTCTGAAAGAGCAGCGTTTCCATTCCCCGGGCATGGCTGAGGTTTCCCAAGTCTAAGTTGACTCAAGTCGAGACGTCCGTTAGCAGATCAAATCCGATTATAGCGTCAAAGGGGTTTAGAGTGGGAAGCATGTAAAAGGATGTAATTCCTAGCACATTCATTCCACATTTCCTAGTGATATGAACAGTCCCCACCACAGTTTTGACCTTAAATGGATTGATTACCGGCTTTATTCCCCGCATGCCAGTTATATGCTAAATATAATTCTTGGCAGAGCAAGTCTCCACCAAGAATTTTAAACACTGTGATGCTAAGGTCATTTGAAGGTATGGGAGGAATGACCTCCCATCCCTAAAAATTAACCTCGTCGAAAGTTGTTTCCCCCTCAACATCGGCATCGGGGTCACCCCGTCTGTAGTTTCGGTGTCGACGACGACCTTCAACCCGGAAGCTTCCATTGGCCCAGCCACCAGGAGAAGAATCACTTAAAAATTGACTCTTCGGTGTTTCGAATCGTGTGAAGGTGGTAGCTACGAAGGTGGCCTTTTTGTAGCTCGATTCCTCCCTTGAAATTGCTAGCTATCCGAGTATCCTTTCCGCATATGAGGAGCGCTGGTAGAAGCTCCAAACCGGTTTGCATTGAAGGGATTTCGTGGAGGAGCATCTATGGCGGGTAACGTAGACGGATTGTCCCATCGGGGTAGAGTTCTTGTCTGGTCGATGTCCCCAGCTCTTTGGCGACCAATGCAAGTCGAGCTGAGTCGGGCTGATACATCCTTATAGGCTGCTGGTTGATACTATAATTGAAGGAGGGGTTTATTCCCTGGGGCCCCTGTCTGTTGGGGTCCGTGTTTGGTTGGCGGGGGACGTCCTTTCGGTTCTGCTGGGCGCGTAGCCGAAAACTTTAGAACACTCTCTTGAATAAAAACACCAGACCACTTTTTATGTTCAAAGATCAAATCACAAGAAGATTTATTCTTACAAATACTAATTCTTATATACTATTTCTTGATAGTCATCTCAGTCTGTGAACTGACCTTTCTGGTGTTCCAGTTCCGCACCTGTTAATTGGTGTCAGTTGGTCAAGCCAACTGACCTACTCTAAAAGTGTCGACGGTGCATTCTAAATTACAATGCCCTTCGTCGACTCGACTGCGGAACTGCAACACCCTAAAAGTTTACATAATAAATATTACATAAATACTATTCATTTACAATAATTAGACCCTGAAAGTATGTGCTACTAACTTTACTAGCTTTAGCACATGATAATCCCACATAAAGTGTGGCATCTTTTAGGAGTCGATGCTGTGAGTCAATTACTCGTAGGTAGCTTGATTCTAACTCACAACAGCCTCCCCCCCTTTCTAAAAGAAGTGAGTACAACTAACTTGTAATGAATCTACAGTATTTTTTCTCTTTTCTGCATTTTAAACAATCTGTGCATTTCCTTAAACCTACGTATAGTTTTTCTCTTTTTTTAAAATCGCTTTATTTGGGTTCTATTATTGTATTCTTTTCTTTTTTACTTTTGCGTTTTTTTTTCTTTTTTTCTCTTTTTACTTCTTTTATAGTTTTTTTCTTCCTTGTGTTTCTGTTGTTTTATTTTGTTCTTTTATTTCTATCTTTTTTTTTTTAGCTATATTCCCCTTTTTATATTTGGTCTTTCATCGACTCTTTTCTCACTGGCGTATATACAATTTCAGACAACTACCGATAAAACAATTTAATTCTATATTTAAGATCTTATATTCTACTATGATATTTATATCTAAAATCTTATGTTATACTTCTGCTAACTGCTGATCCGGTTGACGGCTGCCGAAGACGGTATGGTTATTGTGCTGAGCCGTTGGTGTGGTTGATTCGAGTCTTTGAAGAGCTGCTACTGTTTTGCACCATTTATTCGAAATAAGTGTCATCAGCAGCATTATTACTAGGATGAGCCCGGCTATACCGGCTACCCCTCCCTTCATCCAGGTGTGCACTATCTCAAGGGAATTGGCGAGGTGTGATACCCTTTCAACATCTTCGGCCTCCTTAAACCAAGTCGCTGATCGCTCTGCTATTCGTTGTTAGGGTTCTTCGTAGGTCCTGGAAATGCATGAGTGAGACTGTGTTCGGTGTTGTGAGAGTATGGCCAGAGTCACTTCGTTTGTGATTTCCCAGCAGCTCCTGCAGTTTTGTCTTTAAACGGTTTGTTCCCATGACGGACGTTGAGAATTTGTACCGTGATTCTTCTTGACTTTTATGGACTAACATTACTCCTTTACCAATTATTCTGCAACCAGCTTCGATGGTCATAAAACCGGTATCTACCAATTCCAACCGGTATGTACCAATTCCGTCTAAGCACACTGCCGTGAAAGTCAAAATGGTAGAGCCATCTGTTTATGGTTCTGGTAGCTATCAGAATTCCTCCCGTGGCTGGAATGGCTATGTGATCGCACTGATCCCGTTCATGCTTCAAGACTTCTATTTCGCAATATTCGCTTGCTCGGGTTATTATTTTCCCAGGATGGTAGCATAAATGTTTTGTTGTGCCCACCTCCCGACATTTCCCCTCGTCCTCTATTGACAGGCCGATATAATGCTCTTGTGTCTGGCTTGCGGCTATATAATCGTATCTCGTCTTTGGCAACACGCACCAATCTGTGTTTAGTCGTTTGGGTATAGGGTACACCTTGTGCATCGTAAATAACTCCAATAATGGCACTGAAATCTTAACGACCACTCTTAAACCGTTCTCCGCTTCTTCTGTTCGAACCTCGGCCAGTTCATAGAACTGCTCCGGTGCCTCGCTATACCATGCAATTCCTTTCATCGACTTTGGAGCTGCTTTGAGTAACTCATCTGACATCAGGAACAACGGGTGTAGCTTGCCATGTAATAGGTCATCAAGCACCACTATATCCGTTTGTTGTTGATCCTGGATCCTCAGTAACTCCTCAGAAATAACTTTCCCCAACATAAAAGACTCTGCCAAGTTCACTTCTGCTTCCTCCTGTCTCTTTCCCTGGTATCCTGCTCTCATCACAGTCACCTCTTTTCCCCGCAATAACAATGTCTGTGACTGCTTCTTCTCAAGATCCTGTAAGTGACCATATATTTGGTCTGAATCTCGGTGGTCCATCGTACCTATCGCCTATTTCAGAATTTCCCCGCCAGCGTCAATTAGTGACCGGCGTATCCTCCCCTTTAGGGACAGTGATTTTTTTTTCCAGAAATCTCCTCACTTGCCTCTATTTCCCGTGTCGAAGCATCGCATCTACGCTTTAGCTCGGTCCCGCTGGCCGCTGCATGCCTCTCACATATCTTCCTGGTTGTCTCCTTCATGCCTTTGAACTGTTCCACAATAATCCCCAATTCTGTTCGTGGAAACTTAGTTATAACCATCCACTAGATTTTGGCGAACCATACATCTCCTGTTTTCTCCAGTAATATATCCGTGTCCGGTAGTTTGTCCAACCGCACTCCTGCACTTATCCTGTCGGTAACCGCCAGCAACATCACTAACATGATCTACGAGTATAACCGTACAAAAAAGGTAAAATTTTACACTAAACATACGATACTTCTGTATAAATAAAGGGTTTCCCAATAAGAGGTGTTTTTTTGGTATTCCAAGAAAAATGCCATTTTTTGAAATAAATGATCGGATGTTTATTTCCTATTAAAGAGGAAGGTATGCCGTTAATAATGAAAAACAATATCAGCCAAATGGCCACCACGACCACGCTTACAGGACCATATCCTTTTCATGAAATTTTCCATGACCAAATAGCAAAGTGGCTGCCCTATGTCCTCGACAGCCTCACGAATTCTATCTTTGAGGTCTTGAATCAATGCTGGGCTGCTGGCGTAGACCTAATCTTTCACGTGGCCCTCAAGGAATAAGTCGCAAGGTGTTAAATCACAAGATCTCGGTGGCCAATTGTGATCACCTCTTCGAGAGATAACACGGTCCGGAAACTCTTCCCGTAAAAGAGCAATGGTTTCGTTGCTTGTGTAGCACGTAGCGCCGTCTTGTTGAAATTAAACGTTGTCCAGATCAATACCATCCAACTCCGACCATAAAAAATCATTAATCATCTCTCGATAGCGCCATCCATTCACCGTAACTGTTGATCCAACCTCATTTTCGAAAAAATAAGGTCCAATGACCCCGCCGGACCATAAACCGCACCAAACAGTCACACGTTGAGGATGGAGAGGCTTCTCAACAATAACTCTTGGGTTTTCCGAGCCCCAGATGCGACAGTTTTGCTTGTTGACGTAGCCACCGTGGTGGAAATGGGCCTCACCAGTCAAGATGATTTTTCGATGGAATTCCGGATCATTTTCATGCATTTCAAGGACCCAATCAGCAAAGACACGTTGTTGATGATCGGCCGGCTTGAGATCTTGTGTTAACTGAACTTTATAAGCCTTAAGACCCAAGTCTTTATGCAAAATATGGTGTAATGACGTTTGTGGAATGTCCAATTCCAAAGAACGACGAGGAATGGACAAACCTGGGTTTTCTTCAACAGTTTGGGCTACAGGAGAAATATTCTCAGTTGTTCTTGAGCGACGTGCACTGGTTTTATTCTTCACATCTTCACAACTTGTCCCAACAGCTCAAATTTTTCCACCAATTTCTGTATTGCGATCCGACAAGGTGCTTCACGACGACCCAAAAATGCTTTAGTTTTGCGAACTGTGACTGCACGATTCTCACCATTTTTGTAGTGAATTTTAATAATTTCAATTACCATTTTTAGTAATGGCGTAGTTTCTACTTGTCAAATATCAAAGAATAAAAGCTTCAAAAGTGACAGCTACCGAAATACCGGGTGATTCAAAATAACACCTCTTGTTAGAAATCCCTTTATATAACAATATTTTCATAACATGCTTATTCTATAATTGAATGCTATATCATTCAATTTACGTCCACTCGTCTTTTCCCCTTAAATTATTGGATTCGCTACTGCATCCTAGAGGAAAAGAGGACTGGACTATGTCTTATTATCACCATTTAGGGCATCAGTTTTGCTTCGCTTAATTTTTCCATGCTTTGCTTTCAAATGTGAGTTGTCACTCATTTAAATTTCGAGCAAATCCCTTTGCTCATCCGAAAAAAACAAGATTATACAAGATAACCCCGTTTATGTTAAAAAATTGCCCATTGCATGACTGAACTTTTCATTGCATATAATTACTTTTTATTTAAATTTACTTCTAGCCTGATATGTATATATCCATAAACGTGTACTCTCCTTATACCTTGTAACTTTCGCGGATATGACTACATACATACATTCAAGGCACGCTTAATTACTTAGAATCAATTACTAACGCTAGCTCGCAAATAACCTATACATATTTTATTATGTCAACATTTACATTTTTTAATATCCCACTCGCTAATTCCCCAATCAATTAACAGCAAAACCCTATGTATATTTACATATAGTCTGCTGCAGAATCTGCAAATTCCTAATTTCTAATTATCCGTCTCCATATACTTATCTATATGTATACATCAAAAATACATACCTGTTTAAATATATATCCGCATATTTATTCTAGACCCAGCACCCCCATAATTGAAACATGGTCGTAGGGTACTTGCGTAAAAGAAAAATTCTAGCCGAATCCGCCTACTACTGAGTGACCTGATTACTGTATCGGTGGTCGAATTGGGAACATGTCCCAGCACTTTAGCCCAGCTAATTTGGTTTAATTTTTCTGTTTTTCCTTTCCTTTCTTTCTTCGCATACCTCGTTCATTGCTAAAACTTGTCTGTTTAGCACTTTTCCGAAAACAGACCTCTTATTGATTTACTATAAAACCGTGTTTATGCACTGCATTTTAGCACAGTTAACTTTTACCAGCCATCATGAACACCTATCTCCGACAGTGTATGTTGGACTTTAATCAGGTACGCAAAACCCTGATAGAAGAGTCGGTGCCCCTAATCTATCCCGCTTGCGCGGCCCTAAATCTAGAGGAACACCGCCGTTTACTGGATCTACCCCGTGGATCTTACACACCGATATAAGCCACCCTAATCAACTACCTCAAAGAGATCGAAACCCAATGGGATTACCCGGAGGCAGTGGAAATATCGTGGAAGCTCCTGCTGACGTCGAGGCTCAACCCGGAAGACCAGGGAGTCGAGAGAGTCCTGGGGCGACTCCTAGTTGTACTGCACCGGGAGCACGAAATGAACGTGCCCGGATTCCCACCCGGGAATCCGCTAATTATTTCTAAATTCTACTAATAAAAGTGAAAACAAATAAAAGCAAATTATCATATGCAAACTCTCGACTACTTATTTCTTATTCTTATCCCACAGCTATTGAGTAAGTAAACCCTCTCTCTCTCCCTCTCTTGATGCCCTTATGCTCCCTATCCACTAGTGGCCACAACGCTTACGCGTCAAGTTTATGTTACCTACCCATGACCACCTCATGATTTTATTTCTCTTGTAGAATTATTATTTACTCTACAGTGCTTCATTCGGTGTATGTACTCGTATATATACTCGTATATATATATATATATATTTAAAAATATTCTTCTTTATGGTGCCTCATTCGGCTACAGTGCCTAATAAGCACATTTTCATTTCGGCACTTTTATTCGCCCGAGTTTAAGTGGCACACTTCTACTGGCATTGACTTTGAACGTCAGAACCGTGATATTTGATATACCTACGCGACATCAGTTTGTTTACGTTATTATATCGTGTTTACACTTGTAAAACACTGCCAACACATGTCTCTAATTGTGTTGCCTTGTATGGAAAAATTTAAACAAATTATTATGTAGATTTTTATTCTTGCCCTTAATCGTTACGACTGTTGTAGCTGGGCTGCGGATTTCTGCTACTGAATACGGACCTATCCAAAGAGATGAGAATTTGCTTCTCCTAGCCTGATTCTTCATTAATACTTGGTCACCCACATGAAAGATTACTGGGTTTAGTACCTTGTTATAGGCTTCCCTGGCTTCTCGTTTAGCACAATCCTGGTTTTCTCTGACCAACTCGTGCGCTCGCTGTAGCTGGTACTTTTGCACTTTATTGGGGTCATCAGCATTGTACACTGGCGCACATTTGCGCTTCAAATTTGCTGGCATGTTGAAACAAACCCGTAGAGTGTTCTAAACGGAGTTTCCTTCGTTGATACATGCACAGTATTGTTGTGTACATACATTGCAGTGGTCAACCATTGATGCTAATTCGAGCCGTATTTCTTGGCAAAACTGCGCATGAACTCGGCCAGAGGTCGATGACTACGCTCCAATGACCCATTCGCCTGGGGATGATATGTTGTTATATGCAATTTCTTGATTCCCAGCATTTTACACGTTTCTGAGAATAGTTTCAATACAAAATTTGAAACATTGTCGGTTATCAAGACCTTAGGTATGTTGTACCGTGCTCTAATTTCATCAAAGAATGCCTGGGCCACCGTACTCAGCATCGGGTATAGCCACGCACGCCATATACTTTGAGAAATCGCCTTGGAACGTCAAAATGTATTTATTTCCCGAAACTGTCTCAGGTAAAATACCGACAATATCCATATGAACTTTGTCAAATGGCTGTTTTGGTGTGTCAGTTAACACCATTGGCATCTTTGTTAGCCTTGAACTCTTGTTGGCCTGACATTTTGAACAACTCGGTATATATTTGTTTATGTTTCTGAGCATATCTTTCCATCCGTATACTCGCCTAATTCTGTCATGGGTTTTCCAAAATCCCTGATGTCCACCTAGAGGTGAATCATGGAAACCCTTTAACACAGCCTGGATATTTTTTTTATCTTCCAGCCATTCCACACTACTGGCTGTTTGTTCATTGGCATCGAAACCCGCATTGCTAAAATCATTTGTCGCATCAATTTTATCCTCTTGATTTCTCTCGGCCTTCTCACTCTTTGAGTTTGAACTACCGATACCTTCTGTGCCTCCGGTACTCTACTGAGCGCATCCGCATTTAGATTCTTCTTCCCAGGTTTGTATATGATTTCAAAATCACACTCAGACAATTTGTGTCTGAACCTGGCTAGCCTAGACATTTGGTCTTTCAAATTGGCTATGCCTCTCAACGGCTGGTGATCAGTATATATTTTAAATGGGCGACCTAACAGATATGCCCTAAAATTCTTCGTAACCCACACTATGGCTAGAAATTCCTTCTCTATTGTGGAGTATCTTTTCTCCGTATCGCTAAACGCCCTGCTTACGAATGCTATCGGTCGGTCATTACCGACTTCCCCTTGTGATAATACTGCCCCTAATGCTTCATTGCTAGCATCAGTGATCAACAAAAAGTTTGCTCAAAGTCGGGGTACGCCAAAATCGGTGGCGAGCTAATTATTTCTTTTAGCCTCTCGAATGCTTGCTGACAGCTCTCTGTCTATTCGAACTTTGCTTCTGTTCGTAGCAACGCAATTCCGGCTAGTCCTTCTACGAACTTTCTGTAATAGTTCCATAGTCCTAGGAACGCTTGCACTTCCTTTCTATTTCTCGGAATCGCTCAATTTTCAACGCATTCCACCTTCTGCGGGTCAGCCAGTGCTCCTGCCTCTGAGCAACGATGGGCAAAATAAACCACCTCTCTTCGCAAAAATTGACATTTCTCCGTGTTCAATTTCAAATTGTGTTCTCGTAATTTCTGGAGCACCTTGCACAAGCGTTGCGAATGCTGCTGCAAGTTCTTCCCATAAATTACAATATCATCGAGATACACAAAACAATCTAACCCTTGCAAGCCTGTTAGCAAATGGTTCTTTAGCCGTTGGATGTCTGCCGGTGCTCTTGTTAATCCAAAAGGCATTCTGTTAAACTCATAATACCCTAAGCCGGTGCTGAACGCGGTTTTCTGCTTATCTTGGGTATCCACCAGAACTTGGTGGTAGCTACTTGCTAAATCTAGTGTAGAAAAATATCTACTGTGTCCCAATTGATCCAGAATTTCTTCTATCCTTGGTATCGGGAACACTTGCTTGATAGTGGCGTCGTTCAATTTCCTAAAATCGACGACCATTCTCCACTTCTTTTGACCCTGAGAACCGCCCTTCTTTGGTACTAAAATTATTGGTGAGTTCCAAGGCGCGATACTCGGTGAAATTATGTTATTCTTTAACATTCCTCTACTTGTGGCAATCTGTAATGTTTCTGGTTAATTGGTGGTTGATCCACTCTAGTAGGAATTTCATGCTCTACCTCTGGTGTATACGTCAGCTGGTCTCCTTCCAGAAAAATTATGTCATGGAATGGCGTACAAATGGCTTCTATTGATGCCTTCTCTTCTGAATTTACGCTTGGGTCTAACTTCAGTGATTCTAGCACCCTCTCCATCCTTTTTCTTATATCTACCTGCTTAATCTGATTAACCGATCTATAATTCGGTTCTTTAAAGTTATCATCGCTAGTGAACTTAGGCCTAATATCCTTATCCATGTAGTAGTCCTCTTCTGATTCAGTTAGTACGCAAGCGTACACCTTACCCTTCTCAACGTGCGTTATGGTTTCTCCCATATATACGCCCTCCACTAGCTGCTGCTTGTGCAAAACAGCAGTCCTAAGTTTCGTGTTTACATGCATAGTAACTACTCTGTTTGACTTTGCATTTACTACCTCCATACAATTCTTAACCGTATTCACGGTTCCTTCCTGCCATGACTTTAATAGAAGAGTACGGATTCTATTATTATTATTATCATAAAATGATAACTGCTTCTCGAGCGCATCCAGTATGGTGCGGCCCCAAAGATTATCGCGGCCTATTATCCCATCGGCCGGAATACCTTCTCTATCCAATTCCACTGCATGCAGTCTAAAATTCATGCCCTCACTGTGCCATATTTTGAGCGATCCCAGTGTCCGGATGCAACCTCCAAACGCTCCATTAAGCGTTTTTACGTCCATTTGATTAACATCCAGCCCTTTCCGTAAAACACTAGATTTTACGAGGCTGGTGTCCGCCCCTGAATCTACAAAAGTGCTAGCTTTCCACTAGCTAGAAACAACGTCCTGTTGTTCCCAACGCGTATCCACTCCAACTTTTTTCCTCCATGTACCGCAGTTATCCTTTACAATCCTACACTCCCTAAAAAATATCATAAGTATTTTGATTATGAACTCTCGTACCGCGTTCGCGACGATTGGCCTATATTTTCTAACCTTCTTAAAACTTAACCTAAATACTAGAATCATCACAGTTACTCAAATTAACACGCAAACAAAAATTTTTCTCCGAAGAGACTCTTGCCCCTCCGTATCTTGAACCATTGTTCTTGCATTACTCGGTACGTGGTATTGGAGATCCTCTTGCTCCTCCTTCTCCTGGACTGTAATTTCTACATTACCAGTCACACTTACTTCCGGCCTAATTATTACTTCCTTTCTTTTGGCTTTCCAGTCTACTGGCCTCGACTGGGCCGCTGGAAGTTTCCCTAGTTCCTTTGTTGGAATTGTCTATCCCTGCATTCCACTGCGCGATGTCCCATTCGTCCACATGAGAAGCATTTCAACCCTTGTTGGGTGTGGCCTATCCTTGGTTCATTTCTGAAATTCCAATTTGGTCCTGCTGACCACTCCCTGTTTTGAAGGGATTTCTTCCTTAGTTAATTCCTTACGTTGCATTAGCTCGGGGACTACCAAAGTTACCCCTGCTGTCCCTCAAGGGTGGATTCGGGCGCTTCGTAGCTGGTTGCCTTCTACTCTGATTCCATTCTGTGTCTCTTTGGCACTGTCTACTTGCCTCATGACCATATGTTTGGCCCTCTATACAGTAGGGCGTGTTTTTGCGTTTAATGCACTCGTCCCTTGTATGACTTTTTTACGGCAGAAAGAACATATAGGTGCCCTCTGTACCGAACCCCGGTACGTATTTCTCGGATTCGTGGCTCTGTTGTCGGAGATACCGGAATTATACGCTCCTCTGTATATGTTTGGGACGGAATTACATCCCTCTCTATCCATGAGAGCGGCAGTAAAACTGTCCTGTCTGTTTTCGAACATATGTACCTCCCACAAACCGGCCGTACTCCATTCCACGAGCACTTGTGCTCTAATTGCTTCTTCTACTAACTCCTCCAGATTTCCTGTTCTGCTATTCAGCATATGAATCTTTAGAGCGAAGTTGCGGAGGCCCACTACGAAAGTTGTTAACACCGACTTGTCAACTTCGTATAATAATGCTGTATCTCCAACGCCATTGTACTTTTTTTTATTATTTCCTGGGCCATCATCTGAAGTGACTCTAAACGCCAAGCAAAGATGCATATGTTTTCAACTGCCTGCAGCATCCCGATTCTGAGCTCTTGGGATTTGTCTTCCAGAGTTCTCTCCTTTAAATAGATTCTCTTTAGAAGGCCGTAAAGCTCATTCACACTGGCGGATTGCTTTGGCAGCACAAGGTTGTATGTATCTCCCAATAACCTTTGTTTAGCACAGTCAAAGAAGTCCTGCAACTCATCAGGGACAGAGGCTGCGACGCTGACAGATGCTGCGACGCCGACTGAGACGCCGACTGAGGCAGAGAGGGGTAGACATAGGCATAGAGAAGGCAGCAGACACCCAAATCGTCAGCGGCAGCTACTGAGACGCCTACAGAGACGCTGACAGAGGCAGCGCCGCCGACTGAGATGCCGACTGAGGCAGGTAGGGGTAGATATAGGCATAGAGAAGGCAGCAGACAGAGACGCTGACAGAGGCTGCGATGCTGACAGAGGCTGCGACGCCGACTGAGACGCCGACTGAGGCAGATAAGGGCTTATGCTTCGCTTTGCAAGTTCACAACCTCGAATGAACCTGTTGAGTTCTGACCGTAAGTCTTCTGAAGCAGCACCAGTAAACACAGTTACTAGCCTGGCCACTGCCTTGAATCTGAAATCTCCTCTATACCCATTTTACTTATGTTTATTTTACTTATGGCTGGTAAAACTTTAGCGTTATCTTTTTAGGTGATTTCAAAATTCACTTCTCCCGGATCTGAGAGGTTGTGAACCAGTGGCGGATTCAAACTGATTAATCTTCGACCGTTTGCTCGTACAGGCGAAATACTGTTCACAGTATTGGGGGTTTGCTGCACTGTTTCTGGTTCTAGCTCTTTTGGCGGAAATCCCTGATTTTTATTATTTACCGGACTTCCCGGCGAAAAAGGCTTGACACCGATCTCGGATGCGTCAAACAAATATTCCGCTTCCCTCACTTCACTCAATACTAATCTTGTTTTCGCCGCACGACCTATCCCCGTCCGAGTTAAATATTCCGGCCAGCGAACTTCTGGGGGCAAAGCTAGTTCTGTTTGTGTATGTATTTGAGAAGTTGATGTCGATCTTACTCTTGCTGGCTTAGCAGCTGTCCCGATTCTCTTCAGTTCTAGATTTTCCACTCCAAATATGATGCGGCTTCCTCGGTCTCTCGGAGTTTCCTAGAAAGTTCTCTAGTTTTATTCTCGAGAAATTTCGTATTTGTCTTCAACTGTTCTGTCTCCTTGAATACTTGAAAAAATTTCTCCTCCGTTCGACACTGAATAGTCGCTAATGCTTGGTCTGCTGCTTCCAAAGTTGACAAATTCTCACTGTCCCTCGCTAATCTTCAGAGCACCTGGGCTTCACTTTTGCTCGTTGCCGCTTCCAATTGTTCAAACAGATTTTCTGTAAGTAACTTTACCTCCGTCTGTAAAGACCTTAACTTGTCTTGAGCCTTGTCCTCTTGCGAACTAGGACTATCTACTTGTACTTCCAGCTCTTCTAAATCTAATCTGAACTTGGTGAACCAATCCCGGGTTAAACCGTTGACATATAACGGATAATCATTGGCAAAGTACTCCTTGTCACCACAACACTCCTTAAAGGTAACAACTCCTCGTTGTTATCATTAAATGTGTTCAACAAAGCTTCTAGCTTACGATAATACTCGCTATTCTTTCGTACCTTATTATCCTTTCTACAATTCCTGATTCTATTTTGAATCGCCTCGCTCTGCCGCTTTTGCGCTTCCAGCAATCTTATTGCTTCTTTTGGTGCTTCCATAGACCAAATTATTTTTTACTTATGAACCCGTGAGTAACAATAAATGCTACAACTTAGTGTTGTTTTTTTTTTCTTCTAACTTTATTAAACATTTATATCCTATTTCCCATTTAGTGGCGACACTTAAACTAAACTATATTACATATTAATTCGATAAGCCGCTACTATTCTCAATGTTTTTTGGTTCTCTTTAATTGCTGCTCCTCCAAATAGCACACCTCTTGCCACATGTTATTTACCTGCTCCCACGGGATAGGGACTTCCACCTTTTCTTGCTCCTTTAGTACTTCTCTTAGATACGCCAACCGCTTCCATTCCTGCGTCTGTTCTCCTCCTCTTTTCCTTATTCCAAAACGCTTTCCGACCTTTAGTAACAACGTTATGTCCTTTAATTGTCGTTCATTGTTCCTTAGGTTCTTAAGACCGGCTGCGCCAAAATGTTGGGGTCCGTGTTTGCTGGTGTCCTCGGGTAGCGTCCTCTTGCTGCCTGTCCTGGGTGCGCGTGTACCTGCAAACCTAAAACCACTCTTGTTAAATAAAACACTTCATCACTCTTTTACGTTAGAACATCATGCACCTTTATTCTTAAAATCATAAGTCTTATATACTATTTACAAAGAACACTTTCAGTCTACGTACTGACTTTTCTGGTGTTCCAGTTTCGCACCTGTTAATTGGTGTCAGTTGGTAAAGCCAACTGATCTCCTTTACTGAAAAATTGTCGACGGTGCATTCTAAATTCCAATGCCCTTCGTCGACTCGACTGCGGAACTGTAACACCCTAAAAGTTTACACAATAATTAGTACATAAAATCTGGTTATTTACAATACTCGCACCCTAAAAATATGTGTTTTCTTACTTAACTTAATTGCGTAAAGCTAACCACACCAAATGCGTAGTATCTGTTAGGAGTCGGTGCTGTGGGGCAAATACGCGCATGTAGCTTGATTCTAACACACAACAGCGAGGAGAAAAAGAAGTATATAGAGAAGAAGAAACAAATAGAAAAGAAGATTATTAGAGGAAACAAGAGGCAGAGTTAAAATAATTAGAGAAAAGAAATAAACATAATAAAAGAAAATATGTTAACATATATCATGTAATTTAATCTATAATTCATAAAAATGCTTCAAGATTAAAGTAATTCTACTACGAGTAATTGAATTAAAATTTGATACAAAGAATATTGATTTATAATGTTAATCAACAATTTGATGTTTGCTATAAAATATTTATATTTTAAAGCAAACATCAAATTGTTGATTAATATTATAAATCAATATTGTTTGTATCAAATTTTAATTCAATTACTCGTAGTAGAATTACTTTAATCTTGAAGCATTTTTATGAATTATAGATTAAATTACATGATATATGTTAACATATTTTCTTTTATTATGTTTATTTCTTTTCTCTAATTATTTTAACTCTGCCTCTTGTTTCCTCTAATAATCTTCTTTTCTATTTGTTTCTTCTTCTCTATATAGTTCTTTTTCTCCTCACTGTTGTGTGTTAGAATCAAGCTACATGCGCGTATTTGCCCCACAGCACCGACTCCTAACAGATACTACGCATTTGGTGTGGTTAGCTTTACGCAATTAAGTTAAGTAAGAAAGCACATATTTTTAGGGTGCGAGTATTGTAAATAACCAGATTTTATCACAAACAGAACTAGACTAGAAATTTGCCCCCAGAAGTTCGCTGGCCGGAATATTTAACTCGGACGGGGATAGGTCGTGCGGCGAAAACAAGATTAGTATTGAGTGAAGTGAGGGAAGCGGAATATTTGTTTGACGCATCCGAGATCGGTGTCAAGCCTTTTTCGCCGGGAAGTCCGGTAAATAATAAAAATCAGGGATTTCCGCCAAAAGAGCTAGAACCAGAAACAGTGCAGCAAACCCCCAATACTGTGAACAGTATTTCGCCTGTACGAGCAAACGGTCGAAGATTAATCAGTTTGAATCCGCCACTGGTTCACAACCTCTCAGATCCGGGAGAAGTGAATTTTGAAATCACCTAAAAAGATAACGCTAAAGTTTTACCAGCCATAAGTAAAATAAACATAAGTAAAATGGGTATAGAGGAGATTTCAGATTCAAGGCAGTGGCCAGGCTAGTAACTGTGTTTACTGGTGCTGCTTCAGAAGACTTACGGTCAGAACTCAACAGGTTCATTCAAGGTTGTGAACTTGCAAAGCGAAGCATAAGCCCTTATCTGCCTCAGTCGGCGTCTCAGTCGGCGTCGCAGCCTCTGTCAGCATCGCAGCCTCTGTCAGCGTCTCTGTCTGCTGCCTTCTCTATGCCTATATCTACCCCTACCTGCCTCAGTCGGCATCTCAGTCGGCGGCGCAGCCTCTGTCAGCGTCTCTGTAGGCGTCTCAGTAGCTGCCGCTGACGATTGGGGTGTCTGCTGCCTTCTCTATGCCTATGTCTACCCCTCTCTGCCTCAGTCGGCGTCTCAGTCGGCGTCGCAGCATCTGTCAGCGTCGCAGCCTCTGTCCCTGATGAGTTGCAGGACTTCTTTGACTGTGCTAAACAAAGGTTATTGGGAGATACATACAACCTTGTGCTGCCAAAGCAATCCGCCAGTGTGAATGAGCTTTACGGCCTTCTAAACAGAACCTATTTAAAGGAGAGAACTCTGGAAGACAAATCCCAAGAGCTCAGAATCGGGATGCTGCTGGCAGTTGAAGACATACGCATCTTTGCTTGGCGTTTAGAGTCACTTCAGATGATGGCCCAGGAAATAATAAAAAAAAGTACAATGGCGTTGGAGATACAGCATTATTATACGAAGTTGACAAGTCGGTGTTAACAACTTTCGTAGTGGGCCTCCGCAACTTCGCTCTAAAGATTCATATGCTGAATAGCAGAACAGGAAATCTGGAGGAGTTAGTAGAAGAAGCAATTAGAGCACAAGTGCTCGTGGAATGGAGTACGGCCGGTTTGTGGGAGGTACATATGTTCGAAAACAGACAGGACAGTTTTACTGCCGCTCTCATGGATAGAGAGGGATGTAATTCCGTCCCAAACATATACAGAGGAGCGTATAATTCCGGTATCTCCGACAACAGAGCCACGAATCCGAGAAATACGTACCGGGGTTCGGTACAGAGGGCACCTATATGTTCTTTCTGCCGTAAGAAAAGTCATACAAGGGACGAGTGCATTAAACGCAAAAACACGCCCTACTGTATAGAGGGCCAAACATATGGTCATGAGGCAAGTAGACAGTGCCAAAGAGACACAGAATGGAATCAGAGTAGAAGGCAACCAGCTACGAAGCGCCCGAATCCACCC
Organism: Clusia tigrina; assembly: GCA_920105625.2. Lineage (NCBI taxonomy): Eukaryota > Metazoa > Arthropoda > Insecta > Diptera > Clusiidae > Clusia > Clusia tigrina. Next base: position 82,500,277 of record OV050030.1, on the reverse strand, counting down.
TTGAGGGACAGCAGGGGTAACTTTGGTAGTCCCCGAGCTAATGCAACGTAAGGAATTAACTAAGGAAGAAATCCCTTCAAAACAGGGAGTGGTCAGCAGGACCAAATTGGAATTTCAGAAATGAACCAAGGATAGGCCACACCCAACAAGGGTTGAAATGCTTCTCATGTGGACGAATGGGACATCGCGCAGTGGAATGCAGGGATAGACAATACCAACAAAGGAACTAGGGAAACTTCCAGCGGCCCAGTCGAGGCCAGTAGACTGGAAAGCCAAAAGAAAGGAAGTAATAATTAGGCCGGAAGTAAGTGTGACTGGTAATGTAGAAATTACAGTCCAGGAGAAGGAGGAGCAAGAGGATCTCCAATACCACGTACCGAGTAATGCAAGAACAATGGTTCAAGATACGGAGGTGCAAGAGTCTCTTCGGAGAAAAATTTTTGTTTGCGTGTTAATTTGAGTAACTGTTATGATTCTTGTATTTAGGTTAAGTTTTAAGAAGGTTAGAAAATATAGGCCAATCGTCGCGAACGCGGTACGAGAGTTCATAATCAAAATACTTATGATATTTTTTAGGGAGTGTAGGATTGTAAAGGATAACTGCGGTACATGGAGGAAAAAAGTTGGAGTGGATACGCGTTGGGAACAACAGGACGTTGTTTCTAGCTAGTGGAAAGCTAGCACTTTTGTAGATTCAGGGGCGGACACCAGCCTCGTAAAATCTAGTGTTTTACGGAAAGGGCTGGATGTTAATCAAATGGACGTAAAAACGCTTAATGGAGCGTTTGGAGGTTGCATCCGGACACTGGGATCGCTCAAAATATGGCACAGTGAGGGCATGAATTTTAGACTGCATGCAGTGGAATTGGATAGAGAAGGTATTCCGGCCGATGGGATAATAGGCCGCGATAATCTTTGGGGCCGCACCATACTGGATGCGCTCGAGAAGCAGTTATCATTTTATGATAATAATAATAATAGAATCCGTACTCTTCCATTAAAGTCATGGCAGGAAGGAACCGTGAATACGGTTAAGAATTGTATGGAGGTAGTAAATGCAAAGTCAAACAGAGTAGTTACTATGCATGTAAACACGAAACTTAGGACTGTTGTTTTGCACAAGCAGCAGCTAGCGGAGGGCGTATATATGGGAGAAACCATAACGCACGTTGAGAAGGGTAAGGTGTACGCTTGCGTACTAACTGAATCAGAAGAGGACTACTACATGGATAAGGATATTAGGCCTAAGTTCACTAGCGATGATAACTTTAAAGAACCGAATTATAGATCGGTTAATCAGATTAAGCAGGTAGATATAAGAAAAAGGATGGAGAGGGTGCTAGAATCACTGAAGTTAGACCCAAGCGTAAATTCAGAAGAGAAGGCATCAATAGAAGCCATTTGTACGCCATTCCATGACATATTTTTTCTGGAAGGAGACCAGCTGACGTATACACCAGAGGTAGAGCATGAAATTCCTACTGGAGTGGATCAACCACCAATTAACCAGAAACATTACAGATTGCCACAAGTAGAGGAATGTTAAAGAATAACATAATTTCACCGAGTATCTCGCCTTGGAACTCACCAATAATTTTAGTACCAAAGAAGGGCGGTTCTCAGGGTCAAAAGAAGTGGAGAATGGTCGTCGATTTTAGGAAATTGAACGACGCCACTATCAAGCAAGTGTTCCCGAAACCAAGGATAGAATAAATTCTGGATCAATTGGGACACAGTAGATATTTTTCTACACTAGATTTAGCAAGTAGCTACCACCAAGTTCTGGTGGATACCCAAGATAAGCAGAAAACCGCGTTCAGCACCGGCTTAGGGTATTATGAGTTTAACAGAATGCCTTTTGGATTAACAAGAGCACCGGCAGACATCCAACGGCTAAAGAACCATTTGCTAACAGGCTTGCAAGGGTTAGATTGTTTTGTGTATCTCGATGATATTGTAATTTATGGGAAGAACTTGCAGCAGCATTCGCAACGCTTGTGCAAGGTGCTCCAGAAATTACGAGAACACAATTTGAAATTGAACACGGAGAAATGTCAATTTTTGCGAAGAGAGGTGGTTTATTTTGCCCATCGTTGCTCAGAGGCAGGAGCACTGGCTGACCCGCAGAAGGTGGAATGCGTTGAAAATTGAGCGATTCCGAGAAATAGAAAGGAAGTGCAAGCGTTCCTAGGACTATGGAACTATTACAGAAAGTTCGTAGAAGGACTAGCCGGAATTGCGTTGCTACGAAAAGAAGCAAAGTTCGAATAGACAGAGAGCTGTCAGCAAGCGCTCGAGAAGCTAAAAGAAATAATTAGCTCGCCACCGATTTTTGCGTACCCCGACTTTGAGCAAACTTTTTGTTGATCACTGATGCTATCAATGAAGCATTAGGGGCAGTATTGTCACAAGGGGAAGTCGGTAATGACCGACCGATAGCATTCGTAAGCAGGGCGTTTAGCGATACGGAGAAAAGATACTCCACAATAGAGAAGGAATTCCTAGCCATAGTGTGGGTTACGAAGAATTTTAGGGCATATCTGTTAGGTCGCCCATTTAAAATATATACTGATCACCAGCCGTTGAGAGGCATAGCCAATTTGAAAGACCAAATGTCTAGGCTAGCCAGGTTCAGACACAAATTGTCTGAGTGTGATTTTGAAATCATATACAAACCTGGGAAGAAGAATCTAAATGCGGATGCGCTCAGTAGAGTACCGGAGGCACAGAAGGTATCGGTAGTTCAAACTCAAAGAGTGAGAAGGCCGAGAGAAATCAAGAGGATAAAATTGATGCGACAAATGATTTTAGCAATGCGGGTTTCGATGCCAATGAACAAACAGCCAGTAGTGTGGAATGGCTGGAAGATAAAAAAGATATCCAGGCTGTGTTAAAGGGTTTCCATGATTCACCTCTAGGTGGACATCAGGGATTTTGGAAAACCCATGACAGAATTAGGCGAGTATACGGATGGAAAGATATGCTCAGAAACATAAACAAATATATACCGAGTTGTTCAAAATGTCAGGCCAACAAGAGTTCAAGGCTAACAAAGATGCCAATGGTGTTAACTGACACACCAAAACAGCCATTTGACAAAGTTCATATGGATATTGTCGGTATTTTACCTGAGACAGTTTCGGGAAATAAATACATTTTGACGTTCCAAGGCGATTTCTCAAAGTATATGGCGTGCGTGGCTATACCCGATGCTGAGTACGGTGGCCCAGGCATTCTTTGATGAAATTAGAGCACGGTACAACATACCTAAGGTCTTGATAACCGACAATGTTTCAAATTTTGTATTGAAACTATTCTCAGAAACGTGTAAAATGCTGGGAATCAAGAAATTGCATATAACAACATATCATCCCCAGGCGAATGGGTCATTGGAGCGTAGTCATCGACCTCTGGCCGAGTTCATGCGCAGTTTTGCCAAGAAATACGGCTCGTATTAGCATCAATGGTTGACCACTGCAATGTATGTACACAACAATACTGTGCATGTATCAACGAAGGAAACTCCGTTTAGAACACTCTACGGGTTTGTTTCAACATGCCAGCAAATTTGAAGCGCAAATGTGCGCCAGTGTACAATGCTGATGACCCCAATAAAGTGCAAAAGTACCAGCTACAGCGAGCGCACGAGTTGGTCAGAGAAAACCAGGATTGTGCTAAACGAGAAGCCAGGGAAGCCTATAACAAGGTACTAAACCCAGTAATCTTTCATGTGGGTGACCAAGTATTAATGAAGAATCAGGCTAGGAGAAGCAAATTCTCATCTCTTTGGATAGGTCCGTATTCAGTAGCAGCAATCCGCAGCCCAGCTACAACAGTCGTAACGATTAAGGGCAAGAATAAAAATCTACATAATAATTTGTTTAAATTTTTCCATACAAGGCAACACAATTAGAGACATGTGTTGGCAGTGTTTTACAAGTGTAAACACGATATAATAACGTAAACAAACTGATGTCGCGTAAGTATATCAAATATCACGGTTCTGACGTTCAAAGTCAATGCCAGTAGAAGTGTGCCACTTAAACTCGGGCGAATAAAAGTGCCGAAATGAAAATGTGCTTATTAGGCACTGTAGCCGAATGAGGCACCATAAAGAAGAATATTTTTAAATATATATATATATATATATACGAGTATATATACGAGTACATACACCGAATGAAGCACTGTAGAGTAAATAATAATTCTACAAGAGAAATAAAATCATGAGGTGGTCATGGGTAGGTAACATAAACTTGACGCGTAAGCGTTGTGGCCACTAGTGGATAGGGAGCATAAGGGCATCAAGAGAGGGAGAGAGAGAGGGTTTACTTACTCAATAGCTGTGGGATAAGAATAAGAAATAAGTAGTCGGGAGTTTGCATATGATAATTTGTTTTTATTTGTTTTCACTTTTATTAGTAGAATTTAGAAATAATTAGCGGATTCCCGGGTGGGAATCCGGGCACGTTCATTTCGTGCTCCCGGTGAAGTACAACTAGGAGTCGCCCCAGGACTCTCTCGACTCCCTGGTCTTCCGGGTTGAGCCTCGACGTCAGCAGGAGCTTCCACGATATTTCCACTGCCTCCGGGTAATCCCATTGGGTTTCGATCTCTTTGAGGTAGTTGATTAGGGTGGCTTATATCGGTGTGTAAGATCCACGGGGTAGATCCAGTAAACGGCGGTGTTCCTCTAGATTTAGGGCCGCGCAAGCGGGATAGATTAGGGGCACCGACTCTTCTATCAGGGTTTTGCGTACCTGATTAAAGTCCAACATACACTGTCGGAGATAGGTGTTCATGATGGCTGGTAAAAGTTAACTGTGCTAAAATGCAGTGCATAAGCACGGTTTTATAGTAAATCAATAAGAGGTCTGTTTTCGGAAAAGTGCTAAACAGACAAGTTTTAGCAATGAACGAGGTATGCGAAGAAAGAAAGGAAAGGAAAAACAGAAAAATTAAACCAAATTAGCTGGGCTAAAGTGCTGGGACATGTTCCCAATTCGACCACCGATACAGTAATCAGGTCACTCAGTAGTAGGCGGATTCGGCTAGAATTTTTCTTTTACGCAAGTACCCTACGACCATGTTTCAATTATGGGGGTGCTGGGTCTAGAATAAATATGCGGATATAACGTAAACAAACTGATGTCGCGTAAGTATATCAAATATCACGGTTCTGACGTTCAAAGTCAATGCCAGTAGAAGTGTGCCACTTAAACTCGGGCGAATAAAAGTGCCGAAATGAAAATGTGCTTATTAGGCACTGTAGCCGAATGAGGCACCATAAAGAAGAATATTTTTAAATATATATATATATATATACGAGTATATATACGAGTACATACACCGAATGAAGCACTGTAGAGTAAATAATAATTCTACAAGAGAAATAAAATCATGAGGTGGTCATGGGTAGGTAACATAAACTTGACGCGTAAGCGTTGTGGCCACTAGTGGATAGGGAGCATAAGGGCATCAAGAGAGGGAGAGAGAGAGGGTTTACTTACTCAATAGCTGTGGGATAAGAATAAGAAATAAGTAGTCGAGAGTTTGCATATGATAATTTGCTTTTATTTGTTTTCACTTTTATTAGTAGAATTTAGAAATAATTAGCGGATTCCCGGGTGGGAATCCGGGCACGTTCATTTCGTGCTCCCGGTGCAGTACAACTAGGAGTCGCCCCAGGACTCTCTCGACTCCCTGGTCTTCCGGGTTGAGCCTCGACGTCAGCAGGAGCTTCCACGATATTTCCACTGCCTCCGGGTAATCCCATTGGGTTTCGATCTCTTTGAGGTAGTTGATTAGGGTGGCTTATATCGGTGTGTAAGATCCACGGGGTAGATCCAGTAAACGGCGGTGTTCCTCTAGATTTAGGGCCGCGCAAGCGGGATAGATTAGGGGCACCGACTCTTCTATCAGGGTTTTGCGTACCTGATTAAAGTCCAACATACACTGTCGGAGATAGGTGTTCATGATGGCTGGTAAAAGTTAACTGTGCTAAAATGCAGTGCATAAACACGGTTTTATAGTAAATCAATAAGAGGTCTGTTTTCGGAAAAGTGCTAAACAGACAAGTTTTAGCAATGAACGAGGTATGCGAAGAAAGAAAGGAAAGGAAAAACAGAAAAATTAAACCAAATTAGCTGGGCTAAAGTGCTGGGACATGTTCCCAATTCGACCACCGATACAGTAATCAGGTCACTCAGTAGTAGGCGGATTCGGCTAGAATTTTTCTTTTACGCAAGTACCCTACGACCATGTTTCAATTATGGGGGTGCTGGGTCTAGAATAAATATGCGGATATATATTTAAACAGGTATGTATTTTTGATGTATACATATAGATAAGTATATGGAGACGGATAATTAGAAATTAGGAATTTGCAGATTCTGCAGCAGACTATATGTAAATATACATAGGGTTTTGCTGTTAATTGATTGGGGAATTAGCGAGTGGGATATTAAAAAATGTAAATGTTGACATAATAAAATATGTATAGGTTATTTGCGAGCTAGCGTTAGTAATTGATTCTAAGTAATTAAGCGTGCCTTGAATGTATGTATGTAGTCATATCCGCGAAAGTTACAAGGTATAAGGAGAGTACACGTTTATGGATATATACATATCAGGCTAGAAGTAAATTTAAATAAAAAGTAATTATATGCAATGAAAAGTTCAGTCATGCAATGGGCAATTTTTTAACATAAACGGGGTTATCTTGTATAATCTTGTTTTTTTCGGATGAGCAAAGGGATTTGCTCGAAATTTAAATGAGTGACAACTCACATTTGAAAGCAAAGCATGGAAAAATTAAGCGAAGCAAAACTGATGCCCTAAATGGTGATAATAAGACATAGTCCAGTCCTCTTTTCCTCTAGGATGCAGTAGCGAATCCAATAATTTAAGGGGAAAAGACGAGTGGACGTAAATTGAATGATATAGCATTCAATTATAGAATAAGCATGTTATGAAAATATTGTTATATAAAGGGATTTCTAACAAGAGGTGTTATTTTGAATCACCCGGTATTTCGGTAGCTGTCACTTTTGAAGCTTTTATTCTTTGATATTTGACAAGTAGAAACTACGCCATTACTAAAAATGGTAATTGAAATTATTAAAATTCACTACAAAAATGGTGAGAATCGTGCAGTCACAGTTCGCAAAACTAAAGCATTTTTGGGTCGTCGTGAAGCACCTTGTCGGATCGCAATACAGAAATTGGTGGAAAAATTTGAGCTGTTGGGACAAGTTGTGAAGATGTGAAGAATAAAACCAGTGCACGTCGCTCAAGAACAACTGAGAATATTTCTCCTGTAGCCCAAACTGTTGAAGAAAACCCAGGTTTGTCCATTCCTCGTCGTTCTTTGGAATTGGACATTCCACAAACGTCATTACACCATATTTTGCATAAAGACTTGGGTCTTAAGGCTTATAAAGTTCAGTTAACACAAGATCTCAAGCCGGCCGATCATCAACAACGTGTCTTTGCTGATTGGGTCCTTGAAATGCATGAAAATGATCCGGAATTCCATCGAAAAATCATCTTGACTGGTGAGGCCCATTTCCACCACGGTGGCTACGTCAACAAGCAAAACTGTCGCATCTGGGGCTCGGAAAACCCAAGAGTTATTGTTGAGAAGCCTCTCCATCCTCAACGTGTGACTGTTTGGTGCGGTTTATGGTCCGGCGGGGTCATTGGACCTTATTTTTTCGAAAATGAGGTTGGATCAACAGTTACGGTGAATGGATGGCGCTATCGAGAGATGATTAATGATTTTTTATGGTCGGAGTTGGATGGTATTGATCTGGACAACGTTTAATTTCAACAAGACGGCGCTACGTGCTACACAAGCAACGAAACCATTGCTCTTTTACGGGAAGAGTTTCCGGACCGTGTTATCTCTCGAAGAGGTGATCACAATTGGCCACCGAGATCTTGTGATTTAACACCTTGCGACTTATTCCTTGAGGGCCACGTGAAAGATTAGGTCTACGCCAGCAGCCCAGCATTGATTCAAGACCTCAAAGATAGAATTCGTGAGGCTGTCGAGGACATAGGGCAGCCACTTTGCTATTTGGTCATGGAAAATTTCATGAAAAGGATATGGTCCTGTAAGCGTGGTCGTGGTGGCCATTTGGCTGATATTGTTTTTCATTATTAACGGCATACCTTCCTCTTTAATAGGAAATAAACATCCGATCATTTATTTCAAAAAATGGCATTTTTCTTGGAATACCAAAAAAACACCTCTTATTGGGAAACCCTTTATTTATACAGAAGTATCGTATGTTTAGTGTAAAATTTTACCTTTTTTGTACGGTTATACTCGTAGATCATGTTAGTGATGTTGCTGGCGGTTACCGACAGGATAAGTGCAGGAGTGCGGTTGGACAAACTACCGGACACGGATATATTACTGGAGAAAACAGGAGATGTATGGTTCGCCAAAATCTAGTGGATGGTTATAACTAAGTTTCCACGAACAGAATTGGGGATTATTGTGGAACAGTTCAAAGGCATGAAGGAGACAACCAGGAAGATATGTGAGAGGCATGCAGCGGCCAGCGGGACCGAGCTAAAGCGTAGATGCGATGCTTCGACACGGGAAATAGAGGCAAGTGAGGAGATTTCTGGAAAAAAAAATCACTGTCCCTAAAGGGGAGGATACGCCGGTCACTAATTGACGCTGGCGGGGAAATTCTGAAATAGGCGATAGGTACGATGGACCACCGAGATTCAGACCAAATATATGGTCACTTACAGGATCTTGAGAAGAAGCAGTCACAGACATTGTTATTGCGGGGAAAAGAGGTGACTGTGATGAGAGCAGGATACCAGGGAAAGAGACAGGAGGAAGCAGAAGTGAACTTGGCAGAGTCTTTTATGTTGGGGAAAGTTATTTCTGAGGAGTTACTGAGGATCCAGGATCAACAACAAACGGATATAGTGGTGCTTGATGACCTATTACATGGCAAGCTACACCCGTTGTTCCTGATGTCAGATGAGTTACTCAAAGCAGCTCCAAAGTCGATGAAAGGAATTGCATGGTATAGCGAGGCACCGGAGCAGTTTTATGAACTGGCCGAGGTTCGAACAGAAGAAGCGGAGAACGGTTTAAGAGTGGTCGTTAAGATTTCAGTGCCATTATTGGAGTTATTTACGATGCACAAGGTGTACCCTATACCCAAACGACTAAACACAGATTGGTGCGTGTTGCCAAAGACGAGATACGATTATATAGCCGCAAGCCAGACACAAGAGCATTATATCGGCCTGTCAATAGAGGACGAGGGGAAATGTCGGGAGGTGGGCACAACAAAACATTTATGCTACCATCCTGGGAAAATAATAACCCGAGCAAGCGAATATTGCGAAATAGAAGTCTTGAAGCATGAACGGGATCAGTGCGATCACATAGCCATTCCAGCCACGGGAGGAATTCTGATAGCTACCAGAACCATAAACAGATGGCTCTACCATTTTGACTTTCACGGCAGTGTGCTTAGACGGAATTGGTACATACCGGTTGGAATTGGTAGATACCGGTTTTATGACCATCGAAGCTGGTTGCAGAATAATTGGTAAAGGAGTAATGTTAGTCCATAAAAGTCAAGAAGAATCACGGTACAAATTCTCAACGTCCGTCATGGGAACAAACCGTTTAAAGACAAAACTGCAGGAGCTGCTGGGAAATCACAAACGAAGTGACTCTGGCCATACTCTCACAACACCGAACACAGTCTCACTCATGCATTTCCAGGACCTACGAAGAACCCTAACAACGAATAGCAGAGCGATCAGCGACTTGGTTTAAGGAGGCCGAAGATGTTGAAAGGCTATCACACCTCGCCAATTCCCTTGAGATAGTGCACACCTGGATGAAGGGAGGGGTAGCCGGTATAGCCGGGCTCATCCTAGTAATAATGCTGCTGATGACACTTATTTCGAATAAATGGTGCAAAACAGTAGCAGCTCTTCAAAGACTCGAATCAACCACACCAACGGCTCAGCACAATAACCATACCGTCTTCGGCAGCCGTCAACCGGATCAGCAGTTAGCAGAAGTATAACATAAGATTTTAGATATAAATATCATAGTAGAATATAAGATCTTAAATATAGAATTAAATTGTTTTATCGGTAGTTGTCTGAAATTCTATATACGCCAATGAGAAAAGAGTCGATGAAACACCAAATATAAAAAGGGGAATATAGCTAAAAAAAAAAAAAGATAGAAATAAAAGAACAAAATAAAACAACAGAAACACAAGGAAGAAAAAAACTATAAAAGAAGTAATAAGAGTAAAAAAAGAAAAAAAACGCAAAAGTAAAAAAGAAAAGAATACAATAATAGAACCCAAATAAAGCGATTTTAAAAAAAGAGAAAAACTATACGTAGGTTTAAGGAAATGCACAGATTGTTTAAAATGCAGAAAAGAGAAAAAATACTGTAGATTCATTACAAGTTAGTTGTACTCACTTCTTTTAGAAACGGGGGAGGCTGTTGTGAGTTAGAATCAAGCTACCTACGAGTAATTGACTCACAGCATCGACTCCTAAAAGATGCCACACTTTATGTGGGATTAGCATGTGCTAAAGCTAGTAAAGTTAGTAGCACATACTTTCAGGGTCTAATTATTGTAAATGAATAGTATTTATGTAATATTTATTATGTAAACTTTTAGGGTGTTGCAGTTCCGCAGTCGAGTCGACGAAGGGCATTGTAATTTAGAATGCACCGTCGACACTTTTAGAGTAGGTCAGTTGGCTTGACCAACTGACACCAATTAACAGGTGCGGAACTGGAACACCAGAAAGGTCAGTTCACAGACTGAGATGACTATCAAGAAATAGTATATAAGAATTAGTATTTGTAAGAATAAATCTTCTTGTGATTTGATCTTTGAACATAAAAAGTGGTCTGGTGTTTTTATTCAAGAGAGTGTTCTAAAGTTTTCGGCTACGCGCCCAGCAGAACCGAAAGGACGTCCCCCGCCAACCAAACACGGACCCCAACAGACAGGGGCCCCAGGGAATAAACCCCTCCTTCAATTATAGTATCAACCAGCAGCCTATAAGGATGTATCAGCCCGACTCAGCTCGACTTGCATTGGTCGCCAAAGAGCTGGGGACATCGACCAGACAAGAACTCTACCCCGATGGGACAATCCGTCTACGTTACCCGCCATAGATGCTCCTCCACGAAATCCCTTCAATGCAAACCGGTTTGGAGCTTCTACCAGCGCTCCTCATATGCGGAAAGGATACTCGGATAGCTAGCAATTTCAAGGGAGGAATCGAGCTACAAAAAGGCCACCTTCGTAGCTACCACCTTCACACGATTCGAAACACTGAAGAGTCAATTTTTAAGTGATTCTTCTCCTGGTGGCTGGGCCAATGGAAGCTTCCGGGTTGAAGGTCGTCGTCGACACCGAAACTACAGACGGGGTGACCCCGATGCCGATGTTGAGGGGGAAACAACTTTCGACGAGGTTAATTTTTAGGGATGGGAGGTCATTCCTCCCATACCTTCAAATGACCTTAGCATCACAGTGTTTAAAATTCTTGGTGGAGACTTGCTCTGCCAAGAATTATATTTAGCATATAACTGGCATGCGGGGAATAAAGCCGGTAATCAATCCAGTTAAGGTCAAAACTGTGGTGGGGACTGTTCATATCACTAGGAAATGTGGAATGAATGTGCTAGGAATTACATCTACCTTTTACATGCTTCCCACTCTAAACCCCTTTGACGCTATAATCGGATTTGATCTGCTAACGGACGTCTCGACTTGAGTCAACTTAGACTTGGGAAACCTCAGCCATGCCCGGGGAATGGAAACGCTGCTCTTTCAGAAGTGTGAAGGGGTGAATTACACAGATTCCATCATAGACGAGAACGAAGAAGTAGAGCATACCATCAGCAACTTTTATTATTATTTTTTTTAAGCAATTCATATTTATTGTTGCAACTCGTATGCAGACTAACAATAAGTAAATATATTTTAAAACTAGACAACAATGTATCACTGCTCCTGGCGACTGTATGGAGAAAATATTAGTGAACACTTATTATTTTAGAAAAACAATAAAAATAAAAGTAATTATAGAAATTAGTAATGATGGCTTATTTAATAATAGTTTCAATGGTAATAAGTCTGCTCTCTTCAAGCGGGTCATTGGCTTGTTTGTAGTAAATTCCTAGCTAGTATATTGGGGTGGTTCGTTAATTTTAGTTGGTACTTCTTTTTGACATCTGAATGCCTCTGACCTATTAGAGGCACACCTAGATCTCGGTGAATGTTTAGGTTATTCTAGACTGGGTCCTTTGCTACAGTTCGGTGTTTGATGTTTTTGCTTCTCCCCACAGCTGAATTCCATATGTCCAGATGGGTACTATTATGGCTTTGTATAAGAGTACATTGTAGTCAAGGCTTAATTTTGAGTTTGAATTTAAAGGCCAGTTAAGGCTTGCAGCTTTTAGTTTGATGTGCGTTCTTTTCTTTTCTATGTGTGTTCTCCAGGTAAGGCGTCTGTCGAGGTGAATGCCTAATTATTTCACTTCTATCTCCTGTGGGATAGTTTTGTTGTTGAGTATGATTGGAGGACACGTGTGTTTGTTGAGTGTAAATGTTATGTGTGTGTTTTTTGTTCATTTACTGTGATGCGCCATTTCAAAAGCCAATTTTCAACCACGTGTAAATGTTCGTTGAGATCACGCGATGCTATATGACGGTGCTTGTGGCAAGTTAAAATCGCAGTGTCATCGGCAAAAGTTGAGGTGAGCAGATATTTGTTTGTTGGTAAGTCTGAGGTCAATAGTGTGTACAGTATCGGTCCAAGAACAATTCCTTGAGGTACTCCAGCCAATACATCCATTTCTGGTGAAATGTAATCTTCACATTTGACTTGAAATCGCCTACCCTTTAAGTATGATTCCAGGATACTATGGATATTTGAAGGCAAAAGTTTTCTTATTTTGTAGACGAGGCCCTCGTGCCACACTTTGTCAAAGGCTTGTGCGACATCAAGGAACACTGCAGAGCAGTATTGTTTCCCCTCGAACTCCTTTCTGATTTGGGACACTAGTCGGTGTACTTGTTCAATAGTGCCATGCTTTTTTCGAAAGCCAAATTGGATTAGGTATTACTTTATTTTGTACCAGATATGGGGTTAATTTTAATAGCAATAAATTCTCGAATAGTTTCGAGACGACGGATAACAGGCTTATTGTTCTGTATGACGAGACTTGCGTTGGAGTTTTGTCAGGTTTGGGTATCATGATTACGTGGGATAGTTTCTAAACTTGGGGAAAGTAACCTTGTCTAAGAATTGTGTTAAATAATATTGTTAAATGCTTTACTGTAAGCGGAGGTAGCTCCATCAACATGAGTTGAGATAAAATGCCACACTTCTTTAGGCCTCAACCGTAGGTCCATCTGGGGAATTAGGTTGTTTAATGTAGGTATTTTAAAGTTGTTACTAGGAGGATTTGGTTGGAATGCCATTTTAAGATGTTGAGCAAAAGCTTGCCCCTTCTCCTGATTGCTTCTTGCCCATCTTCCATCTATAAGTCCTATAACCTGTATACCTCTTTCAGTTTCCGAAAATTTTGGTTTGTGTCTTCTGGGTATTTCCTTAGGTGCATTATAACTGGGGAATGATGAGGGCCGTTGATTTTGTGGGGCTCTTCAACTGTAATTCGGCGGTGCATAAGGCATCGCATATTATAGATTGGATGGACTTCGTTTTTTTGCAGCTTTCTTGATTCTGGCTCAAGCTAAACTCGGAACATTGGTTGTGGGATATTATTCTTATTTTTTATGTTAAATATGGATTTTGGGTTGAAACCGGCTTCGATCAATGCTTCTTTCATCTCAGATTGGTCGACATCTGATTCTATTCCTTTTAATACGACAATCAAACCTTTACTGCTTTTCAGTTGATACGTATAATAGTTTGTTTTACCACTGTCAAGGTAGTTGATTGCCAAGCGATAATTTTTGTCAGTATGGATCTGAATTTTTGTTTCCTGTAAGTCACCCTTCTTTAGTGCAACTATATGGTAGTTATTTTGCCCTATCAAGCTAGATAGTCTAGAGACCAGCATATTAGTGCTGCGTTCGCGCAGATAAATTGGGGGAGGTTTGACTTCTTTAAATATTTCTGTACCTCCAATTTTTGGTCTGGATCTGCTAGATTAACGGCAAGCAAGGCAAAGCGATTTTGGCTCGGTACTGTGTTGGTGCATTCTTCATATTTATTTGGTTTGTACATTTTTTTTGGGATTTTGTCATGTTTTTAAACGGACTTAGCTTTCGCTTAATATTCATATAGCGGTCCATGCCAGTCTGTATTGCCGAACTATTCTGTTTTGCAGTTTGTTTAATGTTGTTGGTTAATGCTTTGTTGGTGGCTGTAGCGGTTAATGTGTTTGCTGTGGAGAGAGCAGATAGTGAATTAGCGCGTAGTTTCAGTTTTTGAAACTATGCTGATTTCTTTATTGTTTAGTGTACGCTGAGCTTTCATCACCAAACGTTCGGGTGACTCCTCAAGCATCAAATTGTCTGTGTCGTTAGAGAGCATCAGATCTTTGCTCACATTGTACGCTGCGTTATCTGCCTTAGCGAGCTTACTTTCTGGTTGGGGAGAGCGTGCTCATAAGCAGGCCCTCTCAGCTATTGTTTGTTTATAGTTTATGTTTATGTTTATGTGTGCGATTTTTCGTTTCAATACTTACTCGAAGCACCTTTTATTTATTTTATATTTAAGTTTTTTGTTTAATTTTATTTTTTATTTGAGTCTCTGTCTCAGATTTAAATATTGATTGCCAGATTTGGCTTATCACCTTATCGCACTTGATTTGAACAAATTTTTTTTTAAATACTCTAAAAATTACGGAGCCCGAAAAAAAACACATCCGCTCACTCGGAAATTTCCTCTGAGGCCACTACGGAATTCCAGCAACTCATGATTGATATGAATGGGGTGTTGGCGGATCCCAGAGAAGGCCCGCCGTTCAACACAAACATCCTTGGAACCATCCGAACTACAGACAATGATCCAGTTTAGTAGTAACCAAGAAAGGAGTAAATGAAAACTGGGACAATAAACTGCGATTGGTTTTGAATTTTATGCGATTAAATGATAAAACCATCAGCGACCGATATCCAATACCCGACACTTCGGTCATTCTTGCAAACTTATGAAAATCTACATATTTCTCAAATATCGATCTAAAAAATGGCTTCTACCAGATCGCTTTAGCAGAGGAGGACCGGGAGAAAACTGCTTTTCAATAAATAACGGCAAGTATGAATATTGCCGCCTACCCATGGGCCTTAAGAACGCCCCTAGCATCTTCCAAAGAGCTATTGATGACGTACTCCGGGAGGAGATTGGAAGAAGGTATGTTTATATGGATGACGTGATCATATTTTCGCCAGATGCGATAACACATCTTATGGATCTACGCAGGGTTTTGGATAGGTTATTCCAGGCTAATATGCGAGTCACTAGAGAAAAGTCTAGGTTCTTTAAAAAGGAGGCAGGGTTCGTGGGATTTGTTCTTCCAACATGGGCATAAAAACTTGGCAAAACAAGGTGAGGGATATCGTTGATTTTGAGCAGCCCCACAGCCTTCGCGCCTTAAGGTCATTCTTAGGTATAGAAAGTTCATCAAGGATTATGCTCAAATTACCAAGCCACTAACTAGGTATCTGAGGGGGAAGAATAGGCATATAAGCGCATCAAAGTCTAAAAACACTTCGATTGTCCTCGACGCGGATACATTAGACGCCTTTCGGCGTGTGAGGTCAGCACTAGCATCAGAGGCTGTTTTATTTCTCTATCCGGATTTCGGAAAACCATTCGATCTTACCACGGATGCTTCATCCCATGCCTTAGGGGCTGTACTATCGCAGGGAGGTCGGACCATTACTATGATCTCGCGCACTCTCCGATACAGAGGCGAACTATGCAACTAATGAGCGAGAGCTGCTTGCAATTGTTTGGTCATTGCAGAAGCTGAGAAACTACCTATAGGCAGTCAAGAACCTAAATATTTTTACAGACAATCAACGTCTTACATTCGCTCTCTCGGACAGAAATATTAACTCAAAGATGAAACGATGGCGATCCTTCATTGAGGAGTTCGGCCCGAGGTTCCATTACAAGCCAGGAAGACTCAATGTTGTCGCGGACGCGCTTTCATGACAGCACATAAATGTAATAATGAAGAAACCTAAGCAATGTGAAACCAAGAGCATCGCTGAAAAGTCGCTGGTATCACCTATCCCGACTATCGATAACCCCTTCAATTGCTTCAGAAATCAGCTTATTTTCCAAGCTGGCGAGAAGTCGAAGAAAACTTCCTCCATAGTATTCCAGAAACATCTCAGGCATGTCCTAACTTATGCCTCACCTTCGGACTTGCCCCAGCTGCTGAACGAGTCCGTTAACGTCAATGTTGTGAATGCCCACACCCACACGCAACCCAAATAGGAAAAGCCCCTATTCCCACGCATCTGGATATATATTCCACGGCAGGTCACCACTTCCTCACATGCATGGATAAGTTCTCCAAGTTTGCCATTGTAAAACCCATAAGATCCAGAAGTGTAGTGGACCTCAAAGGATCCCCCTGTATATTTATACATATACATACATATTTTTATATATATAAAGAATTGCCTGATATGTCTTATATGAAATAGTCTAAGGTTGCTTTCAAGTAGCGAAATATCCTCTTGACAGTTTTTATGATTTTCGGTGAATTTTCTAACTTATCCAACTGCATACGAAATATCAGCTCTGGATACTGGGCAGCAAACAGCAAACAGCCAACAGCTTCTTTGAATGGATATCTTATTTATTTAAAATGATTAATCACAATAATAAATTATTATAACCAATTTGAGAGGAAGAGTCATAGCTACCAGGGCCTTCAACTCGATTTTAATATAGCTTTTGCTGTTAAATGAGCCATCAACTTTGCTCACAATAATAAAGGGAACTTCCTCATATGTACAGACAGCAAATCGACTATTGAAGCCATTCGAAACTTCAATATTGTTAGCAGCAGGACCATAAATAATGTCCGTAACTCGTGTATTAAATACGAAGGCGGATTGATATTGAAGCTACCTAGCGCTAGATGGCAGCACAAACACAAAACCTTTTTTTTAGAAATTGCGATCTGTCAAACGTCAGCTGTTAAAATTTCACCCAAATTCATCGATTAGTTTATTTGTTGTAGTCGTTTGAAGTAAGCAACTTTTGTGTTTCTTGAAAAATGGAAAACAGCGAATTTCGTGCAGTGATTAAACACTATTATTTGAAAGGGAAAAGAGACAAAGGAAAAGCTCGATAAACATTACGGTGAGTCTGCTCCGTCAGATTACATGGTAAAATATTGGACTGCTGAATTTAAACGCGGCCGAACAAGCACTGCAACAATACCATCAACAGGAAGGCCAAAAGAGGTGGTTACTGAAGAAAATATCGAGAAAATCCTCGATATCGTTATGAATGATCGCCGAGTCAAGTTGCGTGAGATTATTGAAATGGTAAACATATCATATGAACGTGTCTTCACCATTTTGCATGAACATTTGCATATGAAAAAGTTATCGGCAAGATGGGTGCCGCGTTTGCTTAGTGTCGAACAAAAACGAGTTCGACAGACCACTTCACAGCGGTGTTTGGACACGATAAAGCGTAATCCTGTTGATTTTTGGCGTCGATTAAAACTGTTGATGAAACGTGGGTCCACCACTACACACCTGAAACCAAAAATCAATCGAAACAATGGGTGGAAGCTGATGGAAGTGCTCCGTAGAAGGCGAAGGCAGTGAAATCGGCTGGCAAGGTTATTGCCACTGTATTTTGGGATGCACACAGAATATTGCTCATCGATTATCTTGAAAAAGGATCCACAATCACAGCAAAGTATTATCGTGCATTATTGGATCAATTGGTTGATGCAATCAAGGAAAAACGACCACATTTAAAGCAGAAAAAAATGCTCTTTCTTCAAGACAACGCACCGGTTCACACAGCATTAGATACGATGCTAAAATTACGTGAAATACACTTAGAATTGGTTAATCATCCACCTTATAGTCCAGATTTAGCTCCTAGTGATTTTTTCCTGTTGCCAAACTTGAAAAAATGGCTCGCAGGAAAAAGATTCATCTTAAACGAAGAAGTGATTACCGAAACTAACTCGTATTCTCAGGGGTTCCCGAAATCGCATTATTCAGATGGTATAAAAAAGTTGGAATATCGTCTTACTAAGTGTGTCGAAGTAAAAGGAGACTATGTTGAGAAATAAATGGTTTTTGCAAAAAAAAAACTTAGGTAGCTTCAATATCAATCCGCCCTCGTACTCCAAGAAAATAAAAATTATGTGGGTCCCAGGACAAGACTTGCAGATATAGCTACTGCAGAGTCAATGGATATCTTATATTGTCTTCCTCACTCGACTTCGATAGTTACACGTTTCTGTCACTTGGTGTTGAAATAGCTTTTGCATTATCCATATTAAATCGTTTAAGTATTTTAATTACATAGGAATGCTGGCTAATTTTTATAGATTTGTTAAATCTATCTCGCTGAATTTCAAGTCCAACATATTAATTGTTTTCACCACAAGTGATACGAAAATTGTTTGATAGTTTGTTAATAAATAATTGTAAAACAGCTTTGATTGGAGTTATTATCAACCCATCATCATTGAATAGAAGCAAAATAATCTTAATATTTTGAATATTCCCATAAAAGACACGATGGTCAGCGCGCATTTTAAATGTTTGTAAAAATTCAGTAAATTTTTAGTTCCAATTTGCGAGAAGCTTGTTTAAGGCCATAACGACCCTTTTTGAGACGAAAAACTAAACTTTTACCTGGAGTAACATTGATGCCTTTTTGAAGGCTCATATAATTTCCTCACTGAGGTTGCCATATAAAAACGCAACTTTTACATCAAATTCCATCATTTCCATGTCTTCATAGGCACCTATCGCCATGGCAACTCTCACTGAATCATATCTCACTACTGACTACTGTCTCCTTATAGTCTATACCAGGTTCTTGCGAATAGCCTTTGGCCACTAATAGCGCTTTAAATACTGGTTTTTGAATTGGCTTTGATTTAATTTTAAACACCAATTTGCATCCCACAATATTTTTATCATGGGGTATTTCAACCAACTCCCAAGTTTTATTCAGCTCAAGGGAATTTATTTCATCATTTATCGCCGATTTCCAATCCTCTACATATTCCGAATTCACTACATAATCATTTGAATCAGGTTCTGAGATACTTGCCAAACAGCACAAGTAATCGTAACCAAATCGTTGAGGGGGTATAACTTCTCTCCGTAGACCATACCGCTTGTGCTCCCTTGCATCATTAACATAATTTCTAGATGCAGAATTGGTAGGTGTAGTTTATCTATCGGATGTCGATGCTTCCATTTTCACCGAAGTCTTCGATGTGCTGGAGATATGCTGTCCAAAAAATTAACACTCGGTTGCATTTTGTTGTTCGGTTGCATTTTGTTGTTCATTATTTGTGTGTTCGTAGTCTTCGTCATGAAATAGCCCACCTTTAATTAGTTATATATATATATATATATATATATATATATATATTGTATATATATATATATATATATATATATATATATATATATATATATATATTGTATATATATATATATATATATATATATATATATATATATATATATATATATATATTGTATATATATATATATATATATATATATATATACAATATATATATATATATATATATATATATATATATATAGGGCTTCGAAATGGTTTGAGGAGTAAATCAGAGCTGCGTTGTTACGTGGTGTTTCACAATGGACCCATGGTGGTCTGAGTGGTCCGTGGACCGGCTCCTACGATAACTTAACCTAACCTAACCTATGTATATATACATACATGTAATAACCTCTCCATATATATATATATATATATAAACAACAGTCCTAAGTTTCGTATTTACATGCATAGTAACTACTCTGGTTGACCTTGCATTCACCACCTCCATACAATACTTAACCCTATTCACGGTTCCTTCCTGCCATGACTTTAATGGAAGAGTAAGAATTTTATTCTTATTATCATCATAAAATGATAACTGCTTCTCGAGCGCATCCAGTATCGTGCGGCCCCAATGATTATCGCGGCAATATACCTCCCAATTATCGCGGCCGAGATACCTTCCGTATCCAATTCCACTGCATGCAGTCTAAAATTCATGCCCTCACTGTGCCATATTCTGAGCGATCCCAGTGTTCTGATGCAACCTCCAAACGCTCCGGTAAGCGTTCTTACGTCCATTTAATTAATATCCATTCCTTTCCGTAAAACACTAGATTTTACGAGGCTGGTGTCCACCCCTGAATCTACCAAAAGCACTAGGTTTCCACTAGCTCTTTCCTTGCAGGGTATCTCGATGACGCGTCCCAACATGGACGCGTATCCACTTCCTAACTCTTCAAACTTTTTCCTCCATATACCGCAGTTATCTTTTACGATCCTATCCTCCCTCAAAACTACAGTGAATATCTTAACTATACATCCTCGTTCCATGTATGCGGCGATTGGCCCATACTTTCTAACCTTATTAAAACTTAATCTAAATACTAGTGTTGAAACCATCCCTCAAGGGTGGATCCGGGTGCCTCGTACCTGGTTGCCTTCTACTTTGATTCCATTGTGTGTCTCCTTGGCACTGTCTACTTGCCTCATGACCATATGTTTGGCACTCCATACAGTTGGGCGTGTTTTTACGTGTAATGCACTCATCCCTTGTATTACCTTGCTTACGGCAGAATGAGCAAATGGATTTCCTCGACTGGAATCTCTCGACTAGGAATCCTTGGGCTCTTTGTTGCGAAACTTGGCTCATCAATCTGCCGACTCCACTTGGGTCCCGCTGCTGCTGAACTGGTCGTACCTCTGCAGGAGCATTAGTCCAGCAGATTCCACCTGTTGTCGTTAGTTGTTGTATTTCTGCTTCAGCAGAAGAGACCGCTTCCAGTAGCTCTGCCATACTCCTCTGCGTGAGATTAAGAGTATAATTAGCTAAGTCCCTATTTATCAGACTTGCCTTAAACACAGAAATCATAACTCGTTCTACTGGAGCCTTGTATACTGCAACGTTTCCTGGAACCTTCTGTCTCAGCAGCGTTCCCCAGAGACTGGAGCCTTCGTCCCCAGGCTCTCAACTCCTCCCCTGGTTTCTGAGTTCCCGTACCAGACAGTCGTACGACTTTTGTTTTAAATATGTCCTGTGGTTCTTTGTCTAATACACTTTATTAAGTGTTCCCTTTCCGCTTCCGGAAGACTCTGTTGCGCTAGCTCACAACCTTCTTTGAAGCACCGTATCTCAGTTCTCAGGTCATACAACTCGACTCCTGAGAACATGGGCACCAGCTTCTCCACCACATGAGCAACTACCAGAATACCCATTTTACTCCTACGTGCTTTCGTAATTCCTGATAAAAAGTTAGCGGTAATCTCTGTGGGGGTTTCCAGATTCTCTTCTCCCGAATCTGAGGGGTACTTGACCAATGACGGACGCAAACTAATTAGTCTTCGCACGCTCGCTCGCGCAGGCGAAATACTGTCTACCGTATTGGAGGTTTGCTGCACAGTTACTGGCTCTGATTCCTTTGGCAGATATTCCTTGCTTTTATTTTGTACCGGACTTCCGGTAAAAAAGGCTAGACACCGATCTCGGATGCGCCAAACAAAAATTTCGCTTCCCTCTCTTCACTCAATACTAATCTGGGCTTTACCACATGACCTATCCCTTCCGGAGTTAAATATTCCGGCCAGCGAACTTCTGGTGGCAAAACTAGTACTGTCTGCGTATGTATTTGAGAGGTTGATGTCGATCTTACTCTTTCTGGCTTAGCAGTTGCACCGATTCTCTTAAGCTCTAGATTTTCCGTCTCCAGATACGATGCGGCTTCCTCGGTTTCTCGCAGTTGCCTAGAAAGTTCTCTAGTTTCTTTCTCGAGAAATTCCGTATTTGTCTTCTACTCTTCTGTATCCTTGAAGACTTGGAAAAATTTCTCCCCCGTTCGACTCTGAATAGTCGCTAATGCCTGGTCTGCTGCTTCCAAAGTTGACAAGTTTTCACCATCCCTCGCCAATCTCCAGAGCACCTGGGCTTCAATCTTGCTCGTTGCCGCTTCCAATTGTTCAAACAGTTTTTCCGTAAATAATTTTACCTCCGTCTGTAAAGACCTTAACTTGTCTTGAGCCTTGTTCTCTTGCGAACTAGAACTATTTCCTTGTGCTTCCTGCTCTTCCACATCCAATCTGAATTTGGTCAACCAGTCCCGTGTTAAACCGTTGACTCCTTGTCACCAAAGCAGTCCTTAAAAGCAAACAACTCCTCGTTGTTATCATTAAATGTCTTCAATAAGGCCTCTAGTTCCGCTATGCGCTATGGTAGTACTCGCTATTCTTTCGTGCCTTATTATCCTTCCTACAATTCCTGATTCTCTTATGGATTGCCTCGCTCTGCAGCTTTTGAGCTTCCAGCAATCTTATAGGTTCTCTTGGCGTTTCCATAGACCGAAAAAATTCTTATCTATGAAGCCGTGAATTCCAAAATCAAATTCCATAAATAATAAATGCTACAAAGTTGTTTTCCTTTTTTATATTTAAACATTATTAATTATTAAATACTTGTTTTAATTAGTGGTGACACTTAAACTAACAAATTAATTCCATAACACTGATATTATTCTTATAGCATCCCACGTCTCCTGAATTGCTGCTCCTCCAATTGGCATACCTCTTGCCACAATTTATTTGCCTGCTCCCATGGCATAGGGACATTCACCGTTTCTTGCTCCTTTAGTACCTCTCTTAGATACGCCAATCGCTTCCGTTCCCGTTTCTCTACTGCTCCTCTTTTCCTTGTGCCAAAACGCTTTCCGCCCTTTAGTAACGACATTATGTCCTGCAGCTGTCGTTCATTGTTCCGAGGTTCAATTCCCAAACTTGTTTTCTTTAAAATCAAAGAAAAATTTAGTTTTAACATGTAACTCTTTCAGGTATAATCAATGTAGCAATACTATATCCAACATAAACTACAAAGTACTACAACTGAACTTTGCCACATACTACTAGACACCTAACTCGCACTTTGCCTCAATTACTTTCTTACTAAACCCGATTTCGTTTTCCTGCTCCCGCTTATACTATTTTTCATTAACCTTATCATTTGACGCGAAAATTTACGATTTCATCTACTAAACCGAGTAATAGTATACCAACAAGTTTTAAGTTTTATTACTTAACGAAACAAACAGTATTCCACATAGAAAGAAAACTGTATCTTAATGCCATGGAGAAAATAAAATTACTTGAATTATATAAGTATAAAAATTATACTTATTTAATTTCACAACTACTGAAGATAAATTCAGATCATTTACAATAATAGGTACTTACGATTTCGTTATTGTTTTTCTATGGACCCATTTCGACAATCTTATGGGTTTCACGAAATTATTCTCCATATTTTTCTCCCCATCAAATAAAATTTCCAAACATAAAAAATAATTATAGCACTACTGACACATCCCTATTTCAGTAAAATGCTTTGTTGAACTGTTTTGCTTTCCGTGCAAAATATTAAACAACGATTTTCTTTCCCTTTGCAAACCGTAGTTTCCGTGTTGTCTGCACCTCTTGAAAAATTTTTACCTAATACCCTAAGCTTACAATGTCAAATATTCAGATCAATTTGAAAACAATTAAAACAATTTAATAATCAAAATAAATGTCCCTATCGACAACCAAACACAAATCCCCTACAAAAAAAATCCTCACAGCTAAGACGGCATACATAGACCGTCCGATCATACTGATGGTTTATGGTTGCCCATACAAAGCTGCGTGCAACAGCGCGAACGCGCCTATAGGTTGCGACTTCTTTGACCAGCGCTACGGCGCCTTCAGGGTCGCAGAAGTATCTACTTAAATTACGCTACTATACACTCTCCTCACCATTATCTTGTCTGATTACATCTTTTTGCCTAGAGTCCTTCGAATTCATTGCTGGATGCTTCACTGCTTCAGGGTTCCTTGCCCTGGGATTTCTCCTGTAGGTCCTTTAGACCGGCTGCGCCAAAATGTTGGAGACCGTATTCGGTTGCTGTCGGAAACGTCCTCTTGTGCTTGTCCTGCGCTTGTCCTGTAAACCTAAATCACTCTTTCAATAAACACTACATCACTTTTGGTTTAAAAACAACAAGAAACTTTATTCTTAAAATACTAGTTCTTATATACAATTTACGAGTAAACATTACAGTCTGCGTATTGACTTTTCTGGTGTTCCAGTTACGCAATTATTGATTGGTGTCAGTGGCTCAAGCCAACTGACCTACTGAATGTAAAAGTGTCGTCGATGCATTCTAAATGCCCTTCGTTAGCTTGACTGCGGAACTGTGACACCCTAAAAGTTTCCATAATAATAAAATAATAAATACTAATCATTTACAATATTTGCACCCTAGAAATATGTGCTCTCTTAATGAATTAAATTGCGTAAAGCTAACCACACCAAATGTGTAGTATCGGTTAGGAGCCGGTGCTTTGAGCCAACTGCGCGTAGGTAGCTTGATTTTAACTCACAACAGGGGCACCCGGCTGTCAGTGAATTATTTAAGGCCCTGTCTACCTGAATTATCGGCCAGTCTAATTCCACAGGGTCTGTGGGGTCAGATGGGGGATTCCTTGGTAGTTAGGCCCTGAGAGTCTTCCTATACTTTCCCAAGTCCGTTCTCCGTATATGTCTATACATCTTAACTGGATATACTGGGAAGATAAATTCGTATTCTATACAACGATGGTCAGAGTATAAATTTTCATTCGAAACTCTTTTTACATTATTCGCGAAATGATCGAAGGTCAGGGTAATATCCAAAACTTTCTTTCTATACTGTGTTATAAATGTCGGCTCTTAGCCTAAATTCAGGACACTAAGCTTATTTTCTATAATAAAGTCTAAAATTTAGTCAACTCTTGCACTAGTGCCCGTACTTACCCACAATGTATTGTGAGCGTTTACATCGCTGGAGACAATCAAGTTACTGTTGGCTGGGGCTGCCTCCATCACCAATGCCCGAACTTCCTTCGGTGGGGCGTCCTTATCATGGGGCATATAAGCTGAGGCTACCCACAAACTGCTATTTTGCAGCCCAATTATTGCCGCCACTGTATTGCCATTATTTAACTGTGGGAGCAAGAAGATGTTAATGGTATCCTTTGCTTATATACAAGCACGAGGCTTACCTGTGTTCTGAGCGGCTAGCAGCTTGAAACCTCTCATCTTTAGACTGCAGATTTTGTTGCCGCATATGCACTGCTCTTAGATGAGGGCCACGTCAAAACCACCGGAACCCAGGCGGACCATCAAATTCGCGGTGAGGTGAGTTTAGAATGATGGATGTTGATTTGGATAGCAATCTGTCCTTCTGTAACAGAATATCCCAACGTTAAATTAGTATATTTTGCCCCAAATCCTACAAGCCTTATCCAGCCTTTGGATAAAGGCTTTATTTCTACATTTTAAAAAAAATTTATAAAAAAATTTTGCAATTTGGAAAATTAAAATTAAAGATTAATGAAACAGTAGGAGAAATGTTCCAAATCTTGACTGCATTGTCCAAGCTACATATGCCATTGGAACTCTAAGAAAACACACATTAAAGGCATGTTGGAAGAATGTCTGGCCTAAGTGTGTAGAAAACGAAATCTATATTGAAGAAGAAGGACTTATGGAAGATGTAATATCAAATGCCCATCAAAGAGGAGGAGTAGAATTCGACAATTTCAACTATGATGATGTCAATGAATTGGTTGTGGACATGCCATTGCCCGATGAAGAAATTATTGAAATAGCCTTGAAAGATGTAGAAATTTCTGATGGTCATAGCGATGAAGAAGTTGTTTCTAGTTTTACGTCAAAATCGATTTCAGAAATTCCCCAAACGTGCGATACATTGCAAGAAAAAATTTTGTAAATCGAGCCTGACACGGAAGAAGACTTAAAAATAAATCAAGATTTAAATCGTCTTATGTCTGTTTATCGAGAGCAGCAGAAAGTGTCTAAAAATGCAGTTACTTAAAAGATAATCACAATTTTTTACAAGATTCAAATTTTACTTATTTAATTTATGATTAAATCAAAATAGTTTTGCTTAGTTTTAAATGGAATAATATGTGTTGAGGTGAAAAAATAAGTTTGTTTTTTTTCTGCTTAATATTGCTTCACAGGATTTTTTTGCGGTTTTTTTTGGCTTTTTACATGAAACATCTAAATTTATGCAGTTTTTGAAAATGCTGGAACGCATCCCCAGTTTTTGAATGAAAGTAAAGAAATTTTTTATGCGGAATTTTTATGCGACTTAATACGAGTATATATATATATATATATATATATATATATATATATATATATATATATATATATATATATATATATATATATATATATATATATATATATATATATAAAATATATATACAAAATATTAATTTAATTTAATTTTTAAAAAAGGTTGCGTGTTGGATTAGCAACACGTCTTACTTTATTTATGAACAAAACCGGACTGAAGTTTACAAACAATAATGATCTTAACATAACTTAACTAAAGACATAAACTGCTGACGTAGTCCACGCGCCGAGTGATGAGTGTGGGAACGTTGCTAAATACCTTTACCCGTTCCCAAGTGCAATAGGATCCCGCTGGAATGTTGGTGCTGACACAATGTCTGCGTTGTATGCTCGTGTGTGGACAAATACAATATATTATACGTTAACTCCTCCCCCTCTAAGTTCCATACGTCCTCGAATGGAACATCAAAAGAATGGCAGGCTGTGGAATCTCTTTTTCTTGTCTTTACTCGATATCCTGGTAAAATCATTTGTAGGTTGATTATCTTGTTGAGGCTCTTCGATAACATTTTCAACTGGTTTAGGTCTGATGTTTCTCCATTTCTTCCAGTATTTTGCAAGAACGAAAACCCCAATTAGCAGGAAAGTCGATACCATTCCCAAGTTCAATGATAGACTTATTTGGTTTATCGATTTAAGTTTACGGATTGCCAAAGAATTTTTGATATTGATGTCATTGATTAGTTCCAGAGATAATGTTCTCTCTTCAGCGTTGGAGCTCATGGGTTGAATTAAGGCAGGAAGAGGTTTTGTTGTAGTGATTTTTCTGGATAAGTAGTGGTGAATTACATACGATCCATTGAGCCACATGGTTGAGTTGTCAACATCAATTTGTCCACTGAATTGGTTCAAAAATAATATGCCATCCTCAATTTCTTCTGTTGTAAAAATGTGTTCGTTATTGGTGGTGGTGCACTTTGATATCTGACTCGCCAAAAGTTTCGGGATGCACGGGGAATCTGTGATATCGTCATAAGTTTCAGGACTACATATTGATAAACTATTGTATGTATTACATTTCTTTTTTAATCCAAATATTCTTTTCTTATTCTTACAGTCTAGGACGTATTCATAATCTAGCCTAGTTACAATATTTTCCCTTTTGATAGCCTTAATAAGTAATCTAATACAATTTTCAGTATCTGTTGTCGGAACACTTAATATGTAAGGTATATTGTAACCTTCGAGAGCAATTTTTACTCAAAGTTTTAGGGTAAGGAATTCTTACCATGGCATCCACTCTGTCCTTTATTGTACTTATGCCACCCTCAGATACTTTGAAACCAAGAAATTCAACTTCTCTTTTAAAGAAGACGCATTTATCTAACTGCACTCTCATATTTGCCTCTGCCAACGTACAAAAGATTTCCTTCAAATGTTTAAAATGTGATTCTTCGTCTTTACTGAATATAATTATGTCATCGATATAGACATAACAAGTCCTTCCGATGAAGTTTCTTAGAATATCATCCAATGCTCTCTGGAATATTGATGGGGCATTTTTTAATCCAAACGGAAGCCTTGTGAACACGTACTTCCCATTGTTCACTGAGAATGCCGTTTTCTCGATGTCTTCTTGCCTGAGCGGTATTTGATGAAAACCACTTTTCAGATCAATTACCGTAAAGAATTTGTTGCCGCCCAGTTGAGATAAAACTTCCCCAACTTCTGGTATTGGATATTTGTCTGCTACAGTAACCGCATTCAATTTTCTAAAATCCACTACGACTCTGTACTTCCTCTTTCCAGATGCATCCTCTTTTTTCGGCACGACCCATATGGGTGAATTATAGGGAGAATGAGATGGTCTTATGATCCCGTCTTTTAATAATTTGCTTATTTCTTCCTCGACAACATTTTTCAGAGCCTTTGGGTAAGGATAGTTTCTTGTGTAAGTAGGCTCGTCCGTGGTTGTACGAATTTCACCCTGTACTCTCGTTGTGTAAGTTAATTTTTCATAGGATCTGCAAAAAGATTCTTGTGAGATTCTATGATTTTCATCATAGTTGATGTTAGGTTCTCAGAAAGGTGTTCAACTCGTATTTCCAGACTGTTCACGTCCTGCGACATATATTGGTAAATTGGTATTTTCATACCATTCGTTATTGTAAAGTAATTATCAGCTGTGTGAATGATTGCAGAAAGTTTCTTCAAGGTATCATTACCTAGTATTGCATCAAAAGTCCGCAATCCAGGTAGAAGGAAAAATTTAATAGGTTCAATAGAATCACCAAATATCCTTAGTAAGGTGTGGTGTGTAATTTGAACATTGCCAGATATTGTTTTAGCGCAGAAGTCGCAATTTTTTTGAGGATTATTTGCCAGATCAGACTTAATATAATTCTTATTGCTACCAGTGTCCAGAAGGAATTTCAGTATTTTTCCGTTCCCCGTTCTTATCTTAAAGTATGGTAATGAGGAACTGTTTAACCAAACAAATTAAGATCCGCTTTAAGATCTTCAGTAGAAAAATCTTCCACTAGACTGTCCGAGGTTTTTACGTCCTCTCCTGAATAGTGTGTTAGTTCATTAATATATTCATTATTGGCCACATCCATGTATTCATTTTTATCCGGTACACCTCCTACAGCTCCTTCGAGTGCTTCAATTTCTTTGTCAATTTTTGGATTATCCACTTCGCTGCCTCCTCTGTTGCAATTACCCTCTGTTCTTAAATGAAAGTTTCGTTGAGTCTTGTTGATTGGTCCTTGGAACGTACCTTCATAAGGCCTCTTATAACCATTATTGACCGGCGGTCTGTTGGCATAATTTATCTGCCTAGATTAAATGGACCGATCAATTTCCATCGGTTCCGGATTTGTAGGATATTGTTGATAGTTTCGCGGATATCCTTGAGGTCTTTGATTCATGTTAGTGAACTGGTAATTTTTTTGACGGGGTTGATACTGAATATTCCGCCCATTCCTTGGCCTTGGTATGAATCGTGCTGGCAATTGTGGTCTGGTTGGAGCTCCCCCATGAGCGAGTTCAGGATAAAAAATATTTCTGGTGAATACCTGAGGATTTGGTTTGTATCCCTGCGCGTTTGGCTTAGGTATCTGCCCGTGAGCATGATGCATCCGATAAGTCATATTGTCCAATTTTAAACAGATGTGTAATGCCTGTGGCAAAGATGTGGGTTCCTTGACGCTTAATAGTCTTGGCAAATCGCCTTTCAGCCCACGCACGAAGGTATCAAGTGCTTTTTCTCTATAAGCGTTTGTCATTGAAGAAAGGCTACCTGTGTCCAGTTCAAGACAAGTTATCTTGTCCAATATTAGTGATAGGTGTTGGTACACCGCTTGATAGAATTCTGTTATGGTTTTGTGTCCTTGACACATGGTTGTCATCTGATATTCAAGTGTACCAATATCTCTCCTATCGGAGTAATGCATCATTAGACACTTTCTTATCTTGACCTAGTCTAGAGGTGTTCTGTATGAATCAAGAGTAGTGTCTGCTTCCCCAGTAATTTTTGTTCGTATTGTATGGAGAATGGCAAAATATCTTCCAGTACCTTTAATGCTTTCGAAAAGCTCCAGTACCCTTTCTACCGATTTCCGCCATGAACCGAATTCGCCCGCAATTCCCGAAAATTCTCTTAGTGATCTAACAATATCGGGAATTTTGTCCAATTCTTCGATACGAATTGCTCCTATAGGTTGATCCCCTCCTTCATCAGGGGTGTCCTGTTTGAAGTAATCCAACACTATAGTTCTAACTTCCTCCTTTTGAGCTTGAGAGAGTCCACTGGAACTAGTGCTAGGCCTCTGTGGTTGGCTCATTGTGAGGGTTCTACTTAGTCTGTCCGTAATCTCTTCGATACTGTCAACTGGCATACTCTCTTTTAACAATATTTTTTTGGAACTTTTTCACAAAAAAAGGAAAGGAATAGGATGGACTAAGGAACGTTTTGTTTCGCGAATAAATATAAAATAGCAATCAATATATAATCTTACAATCTGCCACTCACCTTACAATCACCATGACTTTTTTTCCACTGATGCCGTTGATGCTGTTTGCTTCGTATGAATTTTTTCTTTCGAAAATTACAATTTCACTATTCTTTTTTAACAACTTTTTTCCAATTTCTGTTTTTTTTCTTTTTAATAATAATTTCTTAATATTTCTTCACATTTATCATTTATTTTTAATTTTATTTTTTATTTACTAATTCTTTTTTTTTTTTTCAATGATAATTTCTTTTAATTTCTTCACACTTGTTTATGTTTAA
Source organism: Clusia tigrina (assembly GCA_920105625.2). Lineage (NCBI taxonomy): Eukaryota > Metazoa > Arthropoda > Insecta > Diptera > Clusiidae > Clusia > Clusia tigrina. The sequence continues at coordinate 82,469,513 of OV050030.1, read as the reverse complement.
TTTTCCTTTTCATTTAATAATTCTTTCTTTCAATGATAATTTCTTTTAATTTCTTCACACTTATAACTTATTTTTTATCTTCTTTTTTTCTAAATAATATTTAATTCTTTTCCTTTTAATAATAATTTCTTTCTTTTAAATAAATTTCCTCACTTTCTTAGATTATTATTTTTTCTTTAATAAAGTCACAATTTTATATTCTTAGGATTCTATAATTTATTTTCACAAACACTTTAAGCATTTACTTCACAATTTCCTTATTTTTTAAAGTTCTTAACCACTACAGTGAGACTGCTGATGATCCCGTGATCACCTCCCGTTTGCGTTGACTACTAGGGCGCGTCCTTTTCTCACTCTAAACGGTGAGCCGGAATTGTTGGACCTTTTTCTGGGTTAAACCTCTTCGTCCTTACTTGCCTATCGTCTCAGGCAAATGTGTGCAAGGGTACAAAAGAGGTCCCTGCTCGGGCGCCAATTCACAAAATATTAATTTAATTTAATTTTTAAAAAAGGTTGCGTGTTGGATTAGCAACACGTCTTACTTTATTTATGAACAAAACCGGACTGAAGTTTACAAACAATAATGATCTTAACATAACTTAACTAAAGACATAAACTGCTGACGTAGTCCACGCGCCGAGTGTGGGAACGTTGCTAAATACCTTTACCCGTTCCCAAGTGCAATAGGATCCAGCTGGAATGTTGGTGCTGACACAATGTCTGCGTTGTATGCTCGTGTGTGGACAAATACAATGTATTATACGTTAACTTATATATATATATATATATATATATATATATATATATATATATATATATATATATATATATATATAGATAGATATATATATATATATATATATATATATATATATAAAAAGTTGTAAAAAGTGTATGTAACCGATGTTAGCCTTAATGCGTTGACGGATTTTCGAATTTGTGTTTTTTTTAAAGGTTGCATCAATGCGGTGGTTCTTTTATATATGCAACATCTGTATCTCTTTTGGTACGTTAGTTATGTGCGTTTGAATGTGCGTACCTGCTTATGTACACAAATGGTGGTGGAATCGCTTCACTACTGTTTGACTAATCCCTGTTTGACTAATATAAAATTGCAACTCTGTAATATGAATTGTTTGAATTGTATGAATTTTAAAGAGAAACTTCAAATAACTTTACAGCCGACTTCATTGCGAATAACAACAAAACAGAATTGCAGAGCATTGCGTACCTGCTTATGTGCGTATATATATCTCAGTGTTTCTTATAATGTCACATTTCAACTTGACTCCGTGTGATACACAGTGAATAAAGCCGGTTAAATTATTTTCATTTTAAAAAAAATTTATTATCATTTTCATAAATACACAAGGGAAAAACAACAAGAACAATAACATTGATATTTTCGTGTGACTTAAATTCAGTGTAATATGGTACGGCCACGTAGTAATTTGGGACGTCGTACTCGAAGAGCGAGAGCAGTTGCTTTATTAAGGGCTTCTCAAAGCGATGAGCAGAGTGCGGCTACGAATTCTGCTTTTGCTACTTCTGCTAATCGTCGTCGTGCAGCTATTCGAATGCAACAAAATCCTATTCGTCATGTGGTGCTTGAAAGAGCAGCATTTGCGTATGACACCAGTATTGATTATGCTTCACATCAAAGTGTTTCGATTGGTGGAATGGATATTGTATGCAAGCATTGTAAAGCATTGAAATTCAAATCTGAAACACCTGGAGAATGTTGTGCAAATGGGCAAGTAAAGTCACTTGATTTGATGGCACCGCCAGAACCGTTGCTGTCTTTGATATTGGGTGGCGCACCGAATTCAAGTCATTTCTTGAAGAATATTCAAAAGTATAATTCATGCTTTCAAATGACGTCATTCGGTGCAACGAACATTATTCGATTTAACTTTATGCCAACGTTTAAGGTAATTTTACATGAATTAAAAAATAACGATTTTTTTGGTAATAACGCAACGTTCGACTTTGATTTCGATTTTCAACAGATTCAAGGCCAAGTATACCATCGACTTGGTTCTTTGTTACCCTTCTCTGATCAAAGTTATCAATTCCTGCAATTATACTTTGTGGATGACGCATCTGCTGAAGCAAATCAACGTTGCAATATTTCATCAGATTTGAAAAGATACTTTGTTCAAGACTTGCAAACCATGTTGCACGAAGAAAATGAATTGTTCCGTTTATTTCAAATGGCTCTTGATCGAATGCCGTGCTATTCCATTGTCATTCATGCTGATAAAACACCACCAGGTCAGCATATTAGAAGATTCAATGCACCGACAATTGATGAAGTAGCCATTGTAATTGTTGGAGATGAATTTAATTCACGTGATATTGTGTTACATCGACGAAATACGGGGCTTCAGCAAGTTTCTGAAACTCATCGTTGTTACGATGGATTACAGTATCCATTGCTGTTTTCACGTGGTGAAGATGGATATAACTTTAACATTAAAATGATCAACACTTCCACAGGTTAGTATTTTAAATTTCTATTTTGTTATGGTAATTTTTTAAATAGTTTGGTTTCAATTCATTATTTTAGGAATGGAAACGAATAAAAAGGTCTCCGCAATGAACTATTATTCATACCGGCTCATAATTCGTCAAAATCAAGTCAATCACATTTTTAATTGTCGTCGGCTTTTCCATCAGTATGTGGTTGACATGTATGCCAAAATTGAAACTGAACGGTTGAATTTTATTCACTTCAACCAGAAAAAGTTGAGATCGGAAGAATATATCCATTTGCGTGATGCAATCAAAAGTGATGGTAATGTTCAAGATCTTGGTAAAATGATCATATTGCCTTCATCGTACACAGGAAGTCCACGTCATATGCACTAGTACGCACAGGATGCAATGACGTATGTGCGTAACTATCGTCGGCCGGATCTATTTATAACGTTTACCTGCAATCCGCAATGGAGCCATATTACAGATAATCTGTTTGCTGGCCAAAATTCAACTGATCGTCATGATATCACGGCACGTGTATTCAAACTAAAACTGAAAGCGCTTATGGATTTCATCATTAAATCAAAGATTTTTGGTGAAGTCAAGTGTTGGATGTATTCTCTTGAGTGGCAGAAGCGTGGTTTGCCACACGCACACATCCTAATTTGGTTGATTGAAAAAATAATGCCAGAACAAGTGGACGATGTGATTTCTGCTGAGATTCCAGACAGCACTGTTGATCCAGATTTGTATGATGTCGTGCTTACAAATATGATTCATGGCCCATGTGGTGAATTAAATATTCACCCACCTTGCATGATTGATGGCAAATGCAGCAAACGATACCCGAGAACTTTAGTTTCGGATACAGTGACAGGAAATGATGGATATCCATTGAATCGACGCCGTTCGACTGAAGACAATGGCAGATCAGTTACGATTAAAGTAAGAAATACTGATGTGGAAGTCGACAATCGTTGGGTTGTTCCATATTCACCATTGCTTTCTAAGACATTTAAGGCACACATTAACGTCGAATATTGTAATAGCGTGAAATCGATGAAGTACATATGCAAATACGTAAATAAAGGAAGTGATATGGCTGTTTTTGGTGCATCTCATCCAAAACGCAACGATGAAATACACCAATATCAAATGGGACGCTATATTAGTTCCAACGAAGCAATTTGGAGCATTTTCTCATTTTCAATTCATTAGAGACATCCTACTGTTGTTCACTTAGCCGTTCATCTCGAGAATGGCCAACGTGTTTATTTCACTGCTCAAAATGCAGCGCAAGTTGCTCAGGCACCACCTAATACAACTTTGACTGCATTTTTCAAATTGTGTGCATCGGGTGTATTTGCTACAACTTTATTGTATGCAGAAGTGCCAAAATATTTCACATGGAATGCATCGAAAAAAGAATTTCAGCGACGCAAGCAAGGAAATCGAGTTGAAGGTTATTCAAATCTCTTTTCAAGTGATGCATTGGGACGTGTCTATACTATTCATCCAAATAATGCCGAATGTTATTATTTGCGATTGCTTTTAGTAAATGTTCGTGGTCCAAAATCGTTTCAATCATTGAGAACAGTAGATGGAGTAGTGTGTGCAACGTATCGTGAAGCATGTCAAAAATTGAATTTGTTGGAAAGTGATACGCAATGGGATCAAACTCTGGCTGATCTAGCTGTTTCGGCCCATCCACATCAAATACGTGTTTTATTTGCAATCATTTTGTCAACATGTTTTCCGTCCAATCCTCCCGAATTGTGGATTAAATATCAGGATTATTTATCTGAAGATATTTTGTATCGAGTTCGTCAAATACGTGCTAATCTAGATATGGAATATACACCGGAAATTTACAATGAAGCTTTAATTCAAATTGAGGATTTATGTTTAGCAATTGCAAATAAGGCATTGATACAATTAGGGATGCCATCTCCAAATCGATCAATGAACGATGTACGCGACTTAGAATTTCGACGTGAGCAGCAGTACGATCGGAACGATTTGAATGCATTTGTTCAAGCAAATGTAACGAAATTGAATGCTGAACAGAAAACGGCTTATGATAAAATCATGCAAGTTGTTAGCAATGGTGTTGGTGGATTTTATTTTCTGGATGCTCCGGGTGGAACTGGAAAAAAGTTTTTAATTTCATTGTTACTGGCAACATTACGTGCCAAAAGTAAAATTGGATTGGCGTTAGCTTCTTCCGGTATTGCTGCTACTTTGTTAGATGGTGGTCGAACGGCTCATTCGGCTTTGAAACTACCATTGAATTACAACGTGAACGAAACTCCAACGTGTAATATATCAAACGGATCTGGCACAGCTAAAGTGTTGCAGCAATGCTCCATTATTATTTGGGATGAATGTACGATGGCACACAAGAAATCAGTCTGAGCTTTGGATAGAACTTTGAAAGATCTTCGAGGTAATTCGGAGTTATTTGGTGGCGCATTGATTCTATTGGCTGGTGATTTTCGCCAAACATTGCCTGTCATTCCAAAGTCAACACCTGCTGATGAAATTAATGCTTGCTTAAAATCATCATATTTATGGAGACACGTTGAAACAATGAAGTTAACCACCAACGTTCGTGTTCAGTTCCAGAATGATCCATCTGCTGATACATTTTCCAAGCAATTGTTGAAAATTGGAAATGGTGCTATGCCAGTCGATGAAAATGGATTGATAACTTTCCCTAATGATTTTTGCCGTTTTGCTCAAACCAATGAAGAATTGATTGAAAGTGTATTTCCAAACATAGGACAACAGTATAAATGTCATATTTGGTTAAGTGAAAGGGCAATTTTAGCGGCGAAAAACAAAGACGTCAGTGTATTGAACATGGTTATACAGTCTAAGATTCCTGGCGAATTGGTTTCGTACAAGTCATTGGATACGGTTGTTGAGGAAGAAAATGTGGTTCACTATCCAACTGAATTCTTGAATTCTTTGGAATTGCCTGGATTACCACCACATAATCTACAATTGAAAGTTGGTGTGACCATTATTATGTTGCGTAATATCAACCAGCCGCGTTTATGTAATGGTACGAGACTCGCAGTGAAAAATTAAATGCCAAATGTGATTGAAGTGACCATTTTAACTGGAAAATTCAAAGGGGAAGATGTATTGATAGCACGAATACCAATGAAACCATGCCATTCGAGTTCAGGCGATTGCAGTTTCCAGTGCGTCTCGCGTTTGCAATGACTATCAATAAATCACAAGGCCAGTCGTTTGGAGTTTGCGGTGTGTATTTAAAATATCAAGTATTTTCACATGGACAACTTTATGTTGCATGTTTCCGCATTGGAAAGCCATCTGTTCTCTATGTATTCACGAACAATACAAATTCGAAAACGAAGAACGTTGTTTATCATAGAGCACTTCAATAAAATCAGTATTAATCATTTTCATTTCAACAAAAATGTGTTTCATTTTTAGTATTGTTTCAATTAATTTTATTTCAATGCACTACGAAGTGTGCACAGGGTACGCTAGTATATATATATATATATATATATATATATATATATATATATATATATATATATATATATATATATATATATATTTATATATATATATATATATATATATATATATATATATATATACATATATATATATATATATATATATATATACATTCATATACATATACATATGCATATGCATTTACATATTGTTAGAAATATAACTCTGGCAACCCTACCTAATTTACTTTCTTCTTAACTTCCTGCTTTCATTATCCACATATATTATCTCTCTCGCTTCTAAGCCGTTGAATAAAGCACACGTGAATTCCAAGACTCTGCGTTCTTTCTCAACAGGTTATGGGCCCAGACAACAGCGCGTCTGCAAGTAGCCAAATCTGATTTGATACGTGTCGTGGTTAAGACGTTTAAATAAAAGCATATGTTGCTTATTTTATTAACAGCGAGAAGTTTGTGCAAGTAGCGTGTTTAATAAATACATTCGTTGTAAATAAATTAAACAAGATGGCCGGTTCGGACACGCACGCGATAGAAAAACTTCGCGGTAGTGAAAACTTCGACACGTGGATGTTTGCCATGGAAAGTATATTGGAACTGGGCGATCTACATAATTGCATTACGGATCCTGTGAAAGAAACCGAGGAGAAGAAGTTGCGTAGAGCGCGTGCTAAAATTATCTTGTCCGTGTATGAATCAATATACGTTCATATACAAAATCAGGAAACTGCGGCCAACATTTGGCAAACCCATCAACATCTATACGAAGATTCTAGACTCACGCGAAAAATCGGTCTATTGCGAAAACTGATCACGGCGTGCCTTGAAAATTGTGAATCAATGGCCATTTATGTTAATCAGCTCGTCAATACCGCGAATAAGCTATCGGGTATCGGTTTCGATATAAGCGACGAATGGTTAGGTGCCATAATGCTTGCGGAGTTAAGCGATGACTTGAAGCCGTTCATAAAGGGCATAGAAAGTAGTGGAACAAAAATTACCGGTGAAAACATTAAAATGAAGCTGCTAGATGGAGACTATGAAAAAACAGCAAACGGTGGAAGTGCATTTTTAAGTGTGAAGAAAAAATACCCTAAACTTAACAAACAAAATCTAAAGTGCTATAATTGTGGACCAAAAGGCCATTTTAGTAAAGATTTGAACACGAGCTAATGAATTGCTCCAGCTTGTCCAATGGGGACAACCTCTTTAGGAGGCTCGCGATGTTTCCTCTCCTTTGTGGATGACTATTCCCGGAAAGTTTTTCTCTATTTAATAAAACAGAAATCCGAAGTTTCCGATTGCTTCAAAAGCTTAAAGCGGTATGCCGAAAAACAGTGCGATAAGAGCATTAAAATAATACGGACGGACAACGGGACCGAATTTGTCTGTGAGCAGTTTGATTCGCACTGTCGTTCGTTCGGCATATTACACCAAAAATAAGCTGCTTACACTCCCCAGCAAAACGGAGTCGCCGAACGATACAACCGCACGATTTTAGAACGTGCCAAATGCATGTTATTTGATGCTGACTTATCTAAATCGTATTGGGGAGAGGCGGTAAATACGGCGGTATATATTATAAACCGTTCACCTAGTTCAGCATTAAATGGGCAAATTCCGGAAAAGCTTTGGACAGGTCGTGACGTCGATTTAAATGGAATACGAATTTTTGGATCTCCCGTGATGGTTCACATACCTAAACAACGCACACACAAATGGGATCCAAAGGCGCAGAAGCTGATGTTTGTTGGGTATAGCGACTTGTAAAAGGGTACCGTTGTAAAAATCCGCAAACGAAGAAAATTACAGCGAGCCGCGATGTAGTCTTCATGGAAACCGAGCCCAGAATCGTTTCATTTGTTCCGGTCGATGTTGAAGACGATTCCCCTTCAGTGAGGGCATTGGAGGAAGAACACAAAGCGTAAAGAGCGAAGACTTTGATGAAGACGCAAGCGAAGAGACTTTCGACGATGCTACAGACGATACGTTCGTTCCAGACATTGAAATATCGATACCAGAATCATTGCGAAAATCAACGAGGCCTGCTGTTTCGCGCGACTTTGGCAGTCAGGGTTATGTTGCGAATTTCGCAGCAACAAGAGACACGTGTGACGATCCACTCACTGTACACGAAGCTTTGTCTAACGCCGACTGCGAAAGCTGGAAGTCCGCTATGCAATGCGAGTTAAGCTCTCACGCCGAAAATCAAAAATGGGCTATATGCAATCTGCCTGTTAATCGAAAGGCGATTAAATCAAAGTGGGTTTTTCACACAAACGCGACGAAAAAGGTAACGTTATTCGCTATAAGGCTCGCCTTGTTGCCAAAGGTTGTTCCCAGCAATTCGGGATAGACTACAGCGAAACCTTCTCCCCTGTACTGCGCTACAAGTCGATACGCTATTTGATCGCTCTATCCGTCAAACTGGGGCTCAAAATTGATCAGTTAGACGCTGTCACCGCATACCTACAAAGCGACTTGACGGAAAAAATTTTTATATAGCTGCGGTGAAAATAGCGGAAAATTTGCAAATTACGCAAAGCTATCTATGGGCTAAAGCAAAGTGGCCGACAGTGGAACCTATTGTTAGATAAAACATTGCGAGATTTCGGTTTGATGAAATTCAAAACAGATCCCTGCGTTTACTTCAGACACGACGCAAAACTAATCGTTGCCATATACGATACAATACATATAAATATAAATACAAATAAACATATACATATACAATTTCATATGCATATTCATATACATATAAATATACATATACTTATACATTTACATATCCATATACGTGGTGTGATCAAAAAATAACCGTTATTTTTATCTTTTCGTGAGTTACGTATGTTCGATGTTCGCATTTTTTTTCTGTTATGTTGGTACACATGTCTGTTATATATGTTGGCAATACCAACCATTTTGAATTGTCAGTTTGTTTTTGACAGATAAAAAGGTTAGTCGTGTTTTGGTGTGCTCTTCGATTTTGTACTATTTGAAAAAATGGATCAAAGAAACTGTATTCAGTTTTGTTTAAAAAATGAAATTAAATGCGCAAAGACATTTGAAATGTTGACTGTGGCCTTTGGCGAGTCTACTCTGATCAGAACACAAGTTCAATTGTGGTATAACCGGTTTAAGGAAGGCCGAGAAGATGTCAATGACGATGCTCGTCCTGGTCGCCCGAGCACGTCACCAACCGATAAAAACATTGACGCAGTGAAGAAAATGATTTTGGATAATCGTCGAATCACTATCAGAGAGGTTGCTGATGATGTTGGCATATCGTTCGGCTCATGCCAAGCAATTTTTACGGATGTTTTAGGCATGAAACGTGCGGCAGCGAAGATTGTTCCAAAATTTGCTAAATTTTGAGCAAAAACAACTCGCATGGACATCGCTCAGGAGCTGTTTTTGGCCAAAAACAAAACCGTTAAATTTACTGGCAGACCCCAGTGATCTCCGACCTACATCGGCTACGAAAACTGATGCAATGGCGCTTCATCCCGACGAATTCGTTGCTAAAGGCAAGATGGCGGTGTTGCAGTGGCACGTTGAGGCTTTATTTGCCTTCGTGGGGCCACGGCATAATGTCCACGCGGATATCAAGCGGAAGACGGCCAAAATCCGGGACATTTGCCTCAAGATCCATCAGGAGCAGGACGTGGTGATGATTGAAAAGCCATCACAATCGGAGCGAGTCGGTAAGGGGACCCAGACTGACAACAAAATGCTGAACAAAGAGGTTCAGGCGGGTAGTCACCTGGTGGACAAGAAGGGGAGGTGGAACCGGCGAATCCTAACAGAGAGGAGCGGAAGGTGACAACCGAAACAGCGGTAGCCCGGCCGAAGCCAAAGTCCAAGGCGATTAAACCCAAATCGGACAAGCCAGAGGTGGCAAAAGCATGGTGGATCACGGTCGGTACTCCCGCCCGTGCCATGCCTAAGGACCTGAAGCCCAGGCAAGTGCGCCCAGATGCTATAGTGATAAAGGAAACTGGGATGGCGAATTATGCGGAAATCTTCCGGAAGCTCAAGACGGATACGCAGCTCTCTGAACTGGGAGAGAGCGTGTAGCGAATTCGCAAAACGGCAAAAGGTGAATTGCGGCTGGAGCTGAGGGCAGCGGCAGATCCAAAGACCATGCAGTACAGTAAGGCAGTGGTGAGTGTCCTAGGATCCAGTGCGGAGGTGCGTAATCTCACGCAGGAGACGCTGGTGGAGGTAAAGGATCTAGATGAGGTTACCATCGTTGAAGATGTTAATGAGGCGCTATGTATACAGCTGAATGTCTCAGAGAGACCTCCGCAAAGCATATGGGGGAACGCAGACGGCGACCATCAGCTTACCGCCCCAGGTAGCCGCAACCCTTGTAAAAATCGGCAGGCTTAGAGTTGGATGGACTTCTTGTCGTGTGCGTGTGGAGGTGACACCAGTGCGCTGCTACAAGTGTATGTCGTTTGGTCACATCTCACAGAAGTGCACTAGCAAAGAGGACTGGCGCCACAAGTGCTACAGATGTGGTGGAAAAGCACACAGCGCCCGTGAGTGCGACAGGACGCCTGCGTGCGCACTCTGCACAGCCAAGGGTCGTAAGGACGTGGAGCATCCGACAGGATGCAGCTCATGCCCGTCCTACAAACAAGCCGCGGGAAAATCCAGACGTAGGAGATGAGGTTGCTCCAGCTCAATCTCAACCACTGCGAGGCTGCACAGGATCTCTTGGAGCAGACAGTAAGGGAACAAAAGACTGATGTTGCGGTGCTTAGCGAGCCATAACGGTACCAATACTGGCGGAGCCGCATTGTGGGTGTGTGGACCCACAGCCTTACAGCTGAGCAACAAACATAGTAGCGACGGCTACGTCAGAGCGACCATTGGAGGTACCACGGTCTACAGTTGCTACCTTTCACCAAGCCTCACTACGAATGAGTTCGAGTCAGTGCTGAACAGACTTACCCTGGGTGCGCGAGGCAGGCACCCCGTAGTGATTGCTGGCGACTTCAACGCATGGGCAAATGAATGGGGCTGCGCCCGAACAACGCCAAAATGTCATATCCTCATGGACGCGTTCATGGCAGTTGACGTAGTTCTCATCAACACGGGAGAGGCGACATTCGCCAGAGGAGGAGCCAGCTCCGTGATCGACCTTACGTTCCTGAGCAGCAGACTGGTGAGAGGAGCTAAGTGGATTGTGAGTGCCATATATACTCACAGCGATCACAATGCCATTACGATCGATCTAAAGTTACCAGGGAGAAGGCCAAAGATATGTGCAAGATTAACAGGCTAGAGGGCGGATAAGCTCGATGACGGCGCCCTTAAAGTCATGTTGGATTACATGAAGTTGGAAGGTGGTGCGGACGAAATGGCAAGTCAGCTAGCAAGGCATCTAGAGAGTGCCTGCGACGCGGCGATGCCCAGAAGGGCATAAGGCGGATGCCAAAAATCCGACTACTGGTGGACAGATGAGATCGCTGGCCTGCGTAAAGAATGTCATGCCGCAAGAAGAAGACACCAGCGGGCAATAGGCAAGCCAGAGTATCTGCAGCTATGCCAGGTATACAAGGAGGCCAAGAGGAGGCTAAAAAAGGCCATAAAGTCAAGCACGCGCAGGAGTTTCATCGAACTATGTGCACAGGTTGAAGAAAACCCATGGGGCACAGCATATAAGCTTGTGATGAAAAAGCTCCCTTGCCATAGGCAACCAGCCCCACGCTGCCCCAACTTGCTCAGACGTATTGTGGGAGAGCTCTTCCCAGCACAGGACTACGTGCCTGGCCAATTCCCCCTCGAGTTACACGAAGAATTACCCAGTGTGACCACTGACGAGGTGATGCGGGCTGTTGGAGGATTTGGGGACCAGAAGGCACCTGGCCCGGATGGAATACCCAACCAAGTGCTCAAAACGGCAGCTGCGCTACACCCAGAGGCACTGAGGTCTCTTTACGAGGCCTGTTTTAGACAAGGTGTCTTCCCAAATCTGTGGAAAAGACAGCGGCTGGTCCTGATGTCAAAAGCTGATAAGCCAACAGAAGACCCATCAGCCTATCGCCCCTGTGCATGCTAGACACGGTAGGGAAGGACCTGGAGAGGATTATTTGCAACCGGATTGAAGAGGCTCTAGTGGAGGCTGGAGGACTGGCGCAATGCCAATATGGACTCCGGAAAACAAGATCGACAGTGGACGCCATTGACGATGTCATCCAAAAGGGGGCGATACAAGGAGGGAGATGGAAGGGGGTCTCCAAGAGGTATTACCTTGTGGTCACCCTCGATGTCAAGAATGCCTTTAACTCGGCGAGCTGGGCGTGCATAGCGAGTTCGCTGGCAGAGTTTGGAGTGCCCGTCTACCTAAGATGGATGATTGCCGACTACTTTAAAGGCAGTACGCTGCTATACGAGTCCGAGCGAGGTATGGAAACGCATAAAGTCACCGGAGGGGTTCCCCAGGGGTCTGTACTGGGTCCACTACTCTGGAATCTTATGTATGATGGCATTCTCCGCATACAGGTGTCCCATGATGTAAAAATCATCGGATATGCGGACGACATAGCGTTAGTGATCGCGGCGAAACATCTGGAAGAAGTAGTAGCGGAGGCAAATCGCACAGTGTCCGTTGTCGGGAGATGGCTGGCGAATGGAGAACTTAGACTGGCGGAGTAGAAAACGGATGCCATCCTTATTTCGAGTCGAAAGGTACAGGAGGTCGTGAAGATACGAGTTGGAAACTGCACCATTACCACGATCCCACACTAGGCGTCTGGATAGACTCCAGATTGACATTCAAGGAACACTTGAGGCGTGTAGGCAAAAAGTCGGCTCGGATCTGCTCTTCGCTTTGCCGGATAATGTCGAACCTTGGAGGACCGAGACACCGGAAGAGACAGCTTATATCAGGAGTTGTCAAATCCGTAATCCTGTATGGGCGCCCATATGGGCTGATAAGGCGAATGTCATGGCATACGTTCGCACCATAGAGGCAGCCTATAGGAGAAGTGCACTTCGACCGATCTGTGCCCATCGCACTGTGTCCACAGACGCCGCGCTGGTGATTGCTGGTATGATCCCTGTGGACCTGCTGGCCAAGGAGTCGTGGAGGTTATACTACGGCAGAAGTACGCGCGAGTCCAGTGCGGAAGATCGCGTAGTAGCCACCAGGCAGCGCACCATACCGGAGTAGCAAACCCGATGGGATGCGTCTGAGAAGGGCCGTTGGACGTGGAGACTGATTCCTGACCTCCAACGTTCGATGAACAGGTCGCATGGCAACATAAACTGCCGCGTCACACAAATGCTGACCGGGCACGGAGGTTTCCGCGCATATTTGCACAGATTCCGGCTGGATGAATCCCCCTGTTGTGGAAACTGTGGAGGCACGGAGCCAGAGGACGCGGAGCGTTTCCTTTTCGCATGCCCGCGGCACAGCGGTGACAGAGCGGTGCTTTAGAAAGTTTGCGGAGAGCCCGTGACCCCTGACAATATCGTGCACCATATGCTCGAGTGCCCCAAGAAATGGGAAGTAGTCTGTGACGCTTCGGCAGAAATAATGCGAGACCTCCGCCACTTGGAGTGCCGACGACGTTCAGGGAATCCATAGGAGGGGTCCTTTGACCATTCCCCTCCCCGAATGAAGTATTGCTAAGCGGTTATGTACCGTCGGGGAGGCGTCCTTGGAGGTGGTTTTAGTAGATAAGAGCCCCACACTACTGGCGCGTCGTCCAGTGTCTGGTTGCAGATTTCCACCTCCAATACACAAAAAAAAAACATATACATATACATTGCCAATTACAGATACATAGACATTTATATATCCATATCTATACACATACTCAAGAACATATACATATACATAAACATATGCATACACATACACATATGTATGTATATATGTGTATGTGCATATGCATTAACATATATATACATATAAATATACATATACATATATATATGCATATACATATACATACAGATATACATTTACATTTACATATTTATATAAATATACAAATACTTATACATATACTTTTACTGTTGCATTTTGAGACGCTTGCGGGTGTGTCTGGTAGCGTGAATTTACTCAATTAAATTCGATTGAATAAAACACGTCCGATTGGCTTGAATTCGTTTATTTAAGAGGAAGAAAGCAACACAGGATATAGAGTTTGACAGATGGAAAAACAGTGCTGCCAGATCAGACATTTAGTTGCAAGATTGCTACCAATTAGGCGCGAACTTGCCGGCCGCCTTGCACGACTGTTTAAAACTTACATCAAAATTATATTAATTTTATTTGAATATTTAAATAGCGAAGATATCCATCTTCGTTGGCAAAAGCGATAACTTGGCAATGGGTCGCAATAGCTCTCTTTCGGATGTCCTTAAGTTGACGACCCGAACACGACTATCAGCACCGGGGTGACTGTCAAGAACCCGGCCGAGCTTCCATTTGGTGGGTGGTGCGTTGTCGTCGTGGACAATCACCACATCGTCACCGATGGTTCGCGAGATACTCGTATCGCCAACGCTTCCAGAAATGTTGTTTTATCGCTGTGATTAATTGCCACCGTTGCTGAAGCGTTCCTTTAAAAACTTCCAAGTCAGGTTCCGGTAGACCTTTTAATGGATCGCCAACCATAAAATGGCCAGGTGTTAGCACTTCAAAATCGTTGACGTCAGAGGGTATCCAGCAAATAGGTCGAGAGTTTACGCAGGCTTCAACCTCTATTAGAGTTGTTGCCAATTCTTCATACGAAAGAAGAGTAGAGTCTAAGGCACGTTTGAGGTGATATTAGATGCGCTTTATACTAGGTTCCCAATAACCACCCATGTGCGGGGCGCTTGGTTGGTTAAAGTGCCAAGTGGTTTGAGCGTCAGCGAAGTAAGACGTCAGCTTGACGTCACCAATGCAGCGTTCAAATGTAGCGCGCAACTCCCTTTCAGTTCCGACAAAATTGGTGCCTTTGTCGGAATAAATGTGTTGGCAATATCCTCTTCGGTGAAACGCTTGAAAGCGGCGATAAAACTAACTGAGGAGAGATCAACTGCCAATTCCAAGTGCTTTGCGTCGGTACTCATGCATATTAAGGAACATACGTACGCCATCGTTGACTTCGCGCCTCTTCCATGTGTAAATTTTATCCTCTACGGACCAGCAAAGTCAACTGCACTTTGAAGGAAACATCGTGTACTGGTAGCACGACTCAAAGGTAGATCGGATATCTGTTGTTGCAGCGGTTCGCGACTCAGTCGTTTACAGCGTAAGCAATGGCGATGAATTCCTCGAACGGAGCTTCGGATACCAGGGACCCAGAATCGGCGTTGAATTGCTGCTTGCATCATTTGCGGCCCGGCGTGCAACATAGCAACGTGGATTTCAGCAGCGATAATTTTGGCGAGTGACGAATTCTTGGGCAATATCATCCTGTGTTTGATATCGTTTGAGCAAGGTGCGTTCTTAATACGGCCATCTACTCGAAGAATGCCTTCGGCATCTAGAAATGGCTGAAGGCGAACAAGACTGCTGCGCATGGGTATTGGCTTCTTCAATCTGCAACTAGAAATTTCTTGCATGAAAACGTTAGATTGGGAGTACTTTACCTATACGAACTCAGCTTTGCAAATTTCCGAGCCGGTTAACGGCCCCAATAGCCGCGTGGCTGCATAGGACTGACGAGCGAATATGCGAGTTGTTGACAAAGCGAATCAAATAGGCGGTAATTCGTTTGAGTTTTTTGTAAGAGTAAAATCGGGTTAGCAAATCCCACTCTTCGGCTGTTTGTGTTAAATGCGACATAGCCTTGCTGGATTTTTGCTCCAGCTCCGTAGTGTGTTGCGTGGAAGGTTGAAACCAGAACCGATTACCTTCTCGAAGCCAGCTTGGACCATGCCACCACAAGGGGTGAGTGAGTAGTTGCGAAGGCGGGAAACCCCTTGAGGCATAGTCAGCGGGGTTGTGCTCTGAGGCGACATGTCTCCAATGTTCTGATGTGATGGTGGAACCTCTTGTACATCCATGTCGCGATTTGCGACAAACACTGACCAACGACTGGGGATGGCTTGCAGCCAATCCAACGTTACCATGGAGTCGGTCCAAGCATACAGCCTTTCGCGTTTGCGGCCGAAACTTGTTCGTATTTGGCGAACTAGGTTTGCGCCTAAATGAGCTGCACAGAGTTCCAATCGGGGCAAGGCAGCAGTCTTCAGAGGCGCTACCCAATTTTCGCAGCGATCAGCACAACTTTCGCCTCGTCGTCCGGCACTTGGGTGCGGCAATAAATAGCGGCGGCATAAGCAGCTTCCGAAGAGTCAGTGAAAACATGGAACTCAGCGTCTGCAATTGAACTAATACCTACCCAGCGACTTAGCGTGAGCGATGAAAACGCTGCCAGCTCACGTCTATGTTTCAACCAGTCTGTAGCTACGTTAGTTGGCACCAACTCGTCCCAGTTTACATTCGAGCGCCAAATCTTCTGCAATCATATCTTTGAGCGGATGGTACATGGGGCGATGAGTCCAAGCGGGTCGAAAATCTTGCTCCAATCCGAGAGGAAAATGCGCTTCGTCAGCTTGATCGGCAGCACTTCCAAATTAAATGCAATCGAAAGCGATTCGTCGTCTGTATGCCAAAGACAGTCCAGAGTTCGAATATCGCTTCCATCAGCTAAAAGGTGTGACACCTGTTTGGATGCATGCGGTATCTGTTCTCTTAATGGTTGGCAGTTTGTCGCCCACTTTCGGAGCTCGAAACCACTCTGAGAAAGTACGTGTAAAATGTCTCGTTGAACTGCTGCTAGTTGTTTGCGTTGCTGGACCAGCCGGCTCCATATGGCCCAAGTCGGTAAGCTCTTTCATGAACTTTCTGAGAACTTGGTGAGAACTTCAGTTAGCTGGATACCACAATGCAGCGTCTAGATTGAACCAGGTTGCCTTTGTGAAGGACTGGCGTTTCCGAACAAAACCCAACCAAACGCGGTGCTCTGCGCCATCGGAATGCCGCTTTGGCCCTTCTTCAGACCGGCAAGAACTAGTGCATCTCATCCATGCCAATCAAAACATCTATTGACCCAGGATTCGAAAAGTTTGGATCAGCTAGCGGCAAATCACAAATATGCGCCCACATATGATTCGGGTACAGCGCTAGTTGGAAGGTCATTTGTAATTTTGGGTAGAATAAGCACACTCACGTGAAAAGTTTAGTCTAATGACCTCGTCGACAAGCATACCTTGACTTCTCCCTTGGTACGACTTCCTTGAATCGATCCAATACTTGTGACACAAGCTGACGATGAACTTCTAGGTAGACGAAGGCTTTGGACGCAGGATTCGGTGATGAACGAAGCATGTGAACCATTGGCGAGAAGCGCCCGAGCGGGTTGCCAGCGACCAGCGTGATCATGCAAATAAACGTCAGCAGTAGCCAGCAAAATAAAACGTTCAGCATCAGCATAGTGCGACGTAACATTGATTGTTTGGCGGTCTTGTTGTTAGCAGGTGCAGCCTGTGATTAGCGTGTGATGACGACGTTGGCATATGCGCACGATGATGAACTGCGAAATTTCGCGATGACATGCCCCTTACTAAGGCAGTTCAAGCAGGCAACTGGAGCTTTGATGGTTGTTAGCTTGGCCTTTGCGTCGAGCTGACTGAATTTCGAACATGTGTAGATTCTGTGCTTACCTTTGCAGTACGTACAAGCTGCACTTTTAGCGCTATCTGACGATGCATAACTCTGGGATTCCGACTGGGTACACGTTGTATGAAGAACGTTCTTCGTGGTTGCCCTTGCGTTGTGTGAAACTGCTGGTACCATCTCCGAAGACCGCGCTCGTGTTTCGAGAAAGTCACGAAGCGCTCCGAATGTCGGCAAATCGTCGGCTACTAGCGATAATTCCCATTGCTTGCGAGTCTCGTTGGCTAATTTCGACACGGTTAGATGGATAAGCCAATCATCCCAAAACTCAACCGGCCGCCCGAGTTCCCGTAGCGCACCAACATGCTGCAAGGTTAGGTTAAGCACATGTTTGATTTCCTTAGAAGAGTCTTTTGTTGCTTTTTCAATCGACATAAAAGCTCTCATATGGCTGTTTCCTATGACTCGCATGACCTTGTAGCGTGATGTCAGCAAGTCCCAGGCCTCAATATAGTTGCTGTCAATGACTGCTAAACTGCTTACCAACTCCAATGCTTCGCCCTTTAAACAATTGCGGAGATACTGCAGCTTCTGTCCGTCCGACAGACATGCATTGGCATTGACGAGTGAACAAATGCAAAATGCAAATTTGCCTTAGCGATGGTGTCCACTCTTCACCTTGAATGCGTGATTGCTCCTCCACCTCGACGCAACCTTTGCCGCACCAGATCTCTACCTGTTGTTGGGCTTCACAAACGCGTACCCATTGTTCCTCGAACAACTGTAAATAATTATATGCAGCCTCTACGTCGACCAAAAGCTCAACGGATTTGCTTGATTGCAAATAGCGTTTTATGGCTTTTAATGCGGAATTCGTGAACTTTAAACGACGACATATTGCGGGTTCGGTAAAATTTTGTTATATTAAATAGCGCGGTGTGGACTGTTGCAAAGAAATATATAGCGGTATCCGGCTCGAAGGACCAAAATGTTGCGTTTTGAGATTAAATTCGATTGAATAAAAAACGTCCGATTGGATTGAATACATTTATTTAAGAGGAAGAAAGCAAGACAGGATATCGAGTTTCACAGCTGGAAAAACATTGCTGCCAGCTCAGACATTTAGTTGCAAGAATGCTACAATTTAGGCGCGAACATTTACATTTATATATACACATACGTCTAAATATACATATACTTTTAATTATAAATATACATATATATATATATATATATATATATATATATATATATATATATATATATATATATATATATGTATATGTATACGTATATGTATATATATATATATATATATATATATATATATATATATATATATATATATATATATATATATATATATGTATATGTATATATATATATATATATATATATATATATATATATATATATATATATATATATATATATATATATATATGTATATGTATACGTATATGTATATGAATATGTGTACATATAAGTTTCACTATATTTGTCATTGTGTATGTTTATACAGATACACATACACCTGTATCTGTATTTGTTACTGGATCTATATCTGTATATGTATATGGATATGTATATGTATATGTATATGCATATGTATATGGATTTGTATATATTTACTTTGAAGGGGACAAGATATTGTTGATGAATAAATAAATACTTTTTGAAACAATTGAAAAGATCGGTTATTTTTTGATCAATAAGAGCGCTACAAAAGAGTTTTTCAATAAGAGCGCTACAAAAGTTTTTTTAAATAAAACAAACCCGGTTTTAGATATCAATGAAATTCTTTATTCCTGTGAAAGTACGTTCGATGCCATTATGTATGGAACTCGATTTCTTTTGCATGGCCACCACGGGCACGCTTGCAGAAGTCCAGACGCTGAACCTAATTTTCAACGGTTTTCAAGCATAAATAGGCCGATACTGCTGCAATTTCACGCTCGATATTCGTACGAAGTTCATCAATCGTCGCTGGCTTGTTGTCATAGACCATGGACTTGACGTAGCCCCACAGGAAATAATCTAACGGCGTCAAATCGCGCGACCGAGGCGGCCAATCGACTGGGCCATTTCGTGAGATAACACGTTCACCAAACTTGGTTTGCAGTAAATTGATTGTGGCATTCGCTGTGTGGCTTGTGGCGCCGTCCTGTTGGAACCACATGTCCTCCAAGTCCATATTATCCAATTGGGGCCAAAAATATTCGGTTATCATTGAACGGTAGCGATTCGCATTCACAGTAATGTGCCGGTCTTGATCATCACGGAAGAAGTACGGCCCAATGACGCTGACGGCCCATAAACCGCACCAAACCGTAATTTTTTCGGGATGCAATGATGACTCATGGAGTACGTGTGGATTGCTGTCTAACCAATAACGAATATTTTGCTTATTGACGAAGCCATTCAGCCAGAATGAGCCTTATCACTGAAGATGATTTTCCGATGAAAATCCGAATCATTTTCAAATTGTTGCTCAGCCCAATTCACGAACATACGACGCTTATGGTAGTCAAGCGGCTTCAGTTCTTGCATCAATTTGATCTTGTAAGGATGTAGGCCGAGATCTTTTCGCAAAATTCGCCACAACGAGGTCACAGAGATGCCAACGCTTGAGAACGACGTGTGAGAGACACATTTGGGCTTTCTTGAACTGAAGCCTCAGCGGCAGCAATATTCTCGACACTACGGGCACTTCTTCATTTCATTTATTTTGTACTGTGCCTGTGGATTCAAATTTTTCCACTAGACGCTCAATTGTTGATCTGCTAGGACAATTATGACGACCATAAATTGGACGTAGCGCTCTTAAAGTTGAGGCGACTGACTCCGAACTTCGGTAGTAAATTTTAATAATTTCGACTCGTTGTTGGCTCGTATGTCTTTGCATGATAAAATGGCAAACCTTACTGAAGAGAAATGTCAAAAGAGCGGGAAAAAATATGGCGTCGTTTGCTGGCATTATCGATTTACTTTTGTAGCCTTTCTTTTGAAAAACCCTTATATATATATATATATATATATATATATATATATATATATATATATATATATATATATATATATATATATATATATATATATTTTTTTTTTTTTTTTTTTTTTTTTTTTTTTTGTGTATATAGCTTTTGTGTTGAGTTAATATCCTCCACTCTTGCCGGTGGCTTGACGTGCCAATGAGTAACGTCAATTTCAATGACAAGAGGGGGCGGCGAAGGGTGAATAAAAATTTTTTGTATTAGTAAATATTTATAATTTATGGAGTAATATATTTTTGTAAGTATATAATATTCTGTTATATTTATAGTTTATGATATATTTGTTGTTAGTAAATATTAATAATGTTATTATTTATAATTAGTAAATTCCTTTCATTGTGAATATAAGAATTATTTAGAGAAATATATTTCTGGTATATGTATATTAAGAATTGCAATATATTTTAATTTTTTTGCTATATTTATATATTTAAAATTAGTAATATATTTTTATATTGATAAATTTTTGTATATTCGTATATATAGATATATTATTCTTTTGATGTATAGGATGGCACTTGTAAGATAAAGAGTGAGCATGGATATATATAGCTAGTGGAAGTCAGGCGATGCGATGCACTTGAGTAGTAGGCGAAGAAAAATCAGTGAGGGATAGTTTTAGTGGGTTTTTTTTGTTATTCAGAATAAACATGTCAGCGGAATACTGGGAATACGGCGCTAGGCCGAGTAAAGCACTACCAAGTGAATACCGGTCACCCGTTAATTTATTAATATTAGAGAGTGAGAATAGTTATCGGGCGGCGATGAAGATGGAATTTGGAAAGATAAGGGAAACGGTTCGGGCGAACCATTTAGAGCTGATGAAGCTCATTCGGGATGCAATGAGACCCATGCAGCAATCACCGGCGCAGGAAAGTCGCCTGGCAGCTGTAGAGTTGGAGGAGGAGCCCCAAAGTACGGTAGATGAAAGCCGAGAAGAAGTTAGGGGAAGTGGCAACTTACAAGTTAGGATTGAAGAAGACAATACAATTATATATATATATATATATATATATATATATATATATATATATATATATATATATATATATATATATATATATATACATATATTTCTGTATCTGTGTCTATATTTGTATCTGTTTCTGTATATTTATATATACATATTTTTTTGTTTTTTTTCTCTCCTTTGCACAGAGGGCGAAATGGTCGATCTAGCGTCGTTTAATTCAATTTTCAAAGTGTTTAATTACACCAAAATTGTGTCTCTATCGATTACTAATATCCCACTGAACTTATGTATCGATTCTATTTTGATTGACATGATCTAGTTGACCAGCTGTGAGTTGTCAAACACAACATATGTTTCAGCCGGTGCATCACTAAACTTTACCGTGTTTTCTTTTCATTGACAAATTGAAGTTAAAGTTGCATTTGTCTCAATTAAGTGAAAGAAAAGTGGGTTTATTTATAGTTAGAGGTATGTATTAAATAAAAAAATTTTTGTTTGTGACAAGTGCTTAAGTGTTGTAGAAAAAAATATACTTAAAGTTGACTATACCACTAACTGCTTGAAAAAGCCAAAATAAGACTTTCGTGGACCGGAACTTCTGATATTCGTGGGTATTCTCGCTAGAATATTTATTTTAAATTTCTATGTTGTCTTGTGATTGTAAACTATCCAAATCATCTGCACTCACCCGCAGCTTTACATGATATTGCTTTTTTTAGGAACAATGTCGGTGCTCAGACGAGAAGTTTATTTGCTATGGCACAAGGAGCCCGTGCCTACTAAAAAATGTTCTGCCGTTGAAAGTCATATATTTAAAAATATAATTAATATCAACATGTATGATGCTAACCAAATCATTCTAAGGAAAAAAATTAGAAATTTTGTAGCAAAATTGACTGAGAAATGGAAATTCAACCACAGAAGCAGGCGAACAACTTTTATTAGTTAATCCACTGACTAAACGTGAAAGACCCGATAAGATGTTCGACCAATGTCTGTAGACCCTTAAAAATACTTTGTTCCAAGGAGTCTGCAGAGTTGATTAGATCAAATATTAGCGTGCATAATTTTCTGTCTCAGTCGTAAAGCGAATGTCGAGAGGATAAGTCGGAAAGCGTGTGTTAGGTTGAAATTCGCCAAGCGGACATTAAGAGGCTGTATAAAAAAGAAGTGTAAATGAAATTTAATCGAATGATATTTTTGTGTATATAACTTGAATTATTATCCTAATTTTGCTATTTTTTTAAACTAAATATTGAATTGTAATAAACTTGATTAATTTTAAATTGATAATCTATGTTTATTCATTTCCACACACATATATATATATATACTCGTATATATATATATATATATATATATATATATATATATATATATATATATATATATATATAAATATACATATATATATATATATATATATATATATATATATATATATATATATAAATATACATATATATATATATATATATATATATATATATATATATATATATATATATATATATATATATATATATATATATATATATATATATATATTGGAAATGAATAAACATAGATTATCAATTTAAAATTAATCAAGTTTATTACAATTCAATATTTAGTTACAAAAAATAGCAAAAGTAGGATAATAATATATATATATATATATATATATATATATATATATATATATATATATATATATATATATATATATATATATATATACGAATACATATACATTTTTTTTTTATAAATTTTTATTACAAGAATTTATTTTTTTTTTAATCTGCTTCAATTAAGCGTATCAATAAGTATATCAAATCTTAAAACTGTCACTAAGAAATAATTTTAACCCAAATTGTATCTGGCCATCAAAATTGCGGTCCTGCTTCGCTCTTCAAAAGGCCGGAAAGTCTCTTCTCTGCAGGCGGTTTTGCGAGGGATTTAGCTAGTGGATTCGGGTGATTTTCCAGTTTTGCTATGTACGAGTATATCTGCTTTCTAGCATTTATTTCTGTGATAACTGTTGCTATTTTCAGGGTTTTGTAAATATCATCGTTACGCATGTACCATGGAGCACCTGTTATTAGCCTAAGTATCTTCGACTGAAACCTTTGAATTATGGCAATGTTAGAAGCGGATGCATTATCACACAGTTGAATCCCGTACAACCATATCGGCTTAATAACTGCATTGTATAGGAGGCTTTTGTATTCTAGGCTTAAGGTAGATTTGTGGTTTATTAGCCAATGCAGCTTGGCGACTTTCAACTTCATATTTAAAATTTTAGTTGAAATGTGCGTACGCCAAGTTAAGCGCCTGTCTAAATGAATGCCGAGATAGGTGACTTCATTAGTTTGTGGAATCTCGATATTATTGAGCCGAGTGGCTGGACACATACCAGACCTCAAAGAGAATGTTACGTGCTTGCTTTATTTGCTCATTGACCTTTATGCGCCACATTCCTAGCCATTCTTCTACCGTAAATAAGTGCTCTTGTAGTGCTCTTGTAGTGCTCTCGAGGCCTTTATCGAACATTTATTGCAACTAAGTATGGCGGTATCATCCGCAAATATTGAAATTAGCGTGCTTTCACTTATAGAAGTAGCAGATGTGAATATTACATATAATGTAGGGCCTAGAACGCTACCTTGGGGCACACCGGCTAAAATTGGAAAATTTTCGGAAATGAATTCGTTTACTTTTACCCTGAAACGTCTATTCGATAAGTAAGACTCGAGAATTTTATGATAGCTTTTTGGGAGAAACTTTTTGATTGTGAACATCAGTTCTTAATGACATACCTTATCAAATGCTTGAGCCACGTCAAGGAATATTGCAGAGTAAAACTCCCCGAGTTCAAATGCTTTTCTTATTGCATTTGAAATTCCATTCACTTGCTCAATGGTGCTGTGCTTTTCGCGAAAACCGAATTGGTGTTACGGTATTACGCTATGTTCATGAAGAAAAGCAGATAGTTTATTTAGTCGTAGTTTCTCAAACAATTTGGGAAGGCAATGCAACAGGCTGATAGGTCTATATGATGACGGCAGCGTTCCGTCTTTTCCAGGTTTAGCTATCATACATATCTGAGACTTCTTCCATGCATTCGGATAGTAACCGATGCCCAAAATTGCGTGAAAAAGCTTACAGTGAAATGCTAATGCAGAATATGGTAACTGTTTTAGCATTTTCGGGGTAATATTATCGAATCCAGGTGATTTTTTTGTATTCAGTTGTTTAATATGTTTGGCTATTTCAGGAAGGGAAATTTTAATAGGCTGAGCAATCTCAGTACTGCAAGGAAAGGCAGGCAATGCAAAGGAGTTTGTAGCCATACTCGGCTGGAACACGTTGCATAGATGTCGTGCAAAGCAGAGTGCTTTTTATTTATCGCTTTAAGCCCACGCGCCGTACGAGTTTCTTAGAGGTTTTACACCTTCCATTGGAGGCTTAAAGTTTTTCGATGCCTTCCAAAGGGAATACCTTTCGGTAGAATTTGAGGTTACCTTCTTCAGGTATTCTTTTAGGATTTTATTCTCCTCCTTTGTAAAAGAATCTTTAAGCGCCCTTGTGGCTGCTTTAAGATTGTATTTAGAGACGGGTGAGCGATGGGTCTACCATTCTCGGCGCAGCCGTCGTTTCTGTGCTACATGTTTTTCAATTTGGCTATTTGTACACGCATACTTGCACTTTCTAGAAGTATTTTTTGGCGTTGCCACTACGGCTGCATTCGCTAGCATGGAGTTGAAAATATCAAAATTATTATCTATATCGTCTGCATGTTTTACCTCAACTCTTGTAGAGATATGACTACTAATATACTTTTTGTTTTTTATCCGATTGGTTTGGTTGGTCCCTAGGCGAAACTGTGGGCTTGGATATACTGGTTGTTCATAAAGGTTGATTATTACAGGCGAGTGATCAGAGGACAGATCGACACAGGTGTCCGCTGATACTAATGACCTATCTATATTTTTAGAAATAGCAAAATCAATAAGATCAGGAATTTTCTTTGGGTCTGTTGGCCAATAAGTGGGCTGTCCTGGTGAGAAAAAATCGAATTTACTATGTCTGTTAGTTATTGCATTGTACAATTGTCTGCCTTTTGGATTAATTAGGCGAGAGCCCCAGTGTTTATGTTTCGCATTATAATCACCGCCAGCTAGAAATCTATCACCAAGGGAATCAAAAAGTTCTTTAAATTGAGTTTCTGTTACAGTAAAACGGGGTGGACTGTATATAGCTGAAAGCGTCAGGTCTTTGTCACGATTTTTAATAGATACTGATGTAGCTGGCATCCATTGCATCGAATGCGATTGCATAAGATGATGCTTAAGCCGATTTCTGATTAGTGTAGCCGTGCCGCCATGTGCCCTACCATCAGGATGATTTGTGTTATAAAATTTGAAGCCTGGGAGATGAAAGTTGTATTTGTTTGTGAGATGTGTTGTCAGACAAAAGCATAACATCAATTTCGTGGTCATGTAGAAACTAATTAAGGGCTAGTTTATGCTGGTTAACATCGTTTGTTCCATAAAAATATTTTTAACAAACTCATTTTTTATTTACAAGAGTTTGGATCATCTGATTTTCAGATTTAATCAAATCTTGTAGCATATTTTGCATTGTAGACATGAGTTGAGTCATATACTGAATAACATTTAGAATCATGGCTTCTACTCCACTATTAGATGCATTGTTATTGTTAACTTGCCGTATGTTGCCCTGCAGAACACTTGCTTAGGTTGCATGACAAGAATTAGGTTTTTGCATAATAGGGTCACCTATCTGAGGATTTGTGGTGGCAGGCTGGATATAAATAGGATTTGGGAATAACTTACGTTTTAATTGTATACTCTGCGACAGTTTTGATTTTTAATCTTCATATACAGGGCAACCTCTGTAATTTGCCGTGTGGCTACCACCACAGATTTCTTTGCGGTGTGTCAGCTTTACCTAAGGTGCAAGTACTTGTAGGGTGGAGATCACCGCAAACTACACAAACACTGCGCAGAGTGCAGTACGATTTAGAGTGGCCGAATTCTTGACAATTCATACATTGTATTGGGCCGTTACATTTGTGCGGTTCTTCAACCGTAATTCTGCGGTGTAAAATATGTCTTAGGTTATATATTGGGTGCGTCTCGTTTTTTTTAAGCTGGGTTGAGTTGGGGGCAGTTCAACTTTAAATATATGTTGTAGTACCTTACTTCTATTCACAATATTTATCACAACCTTTACGGGGAACCCTTGCTCTTCAAGAGCCTTTTTTATATAGCGAGAATGTACTGTGGCTTCGATGCCTTTGAAAACAACAACAAGGCGTTTTGAGCTCTTTAGCTGATAGGAATAATAATTTTTGTTGTTCCCCGTTAAAAAATTTACAATATCACGATACTGCTTTTCATTATATGCCTGGATCTTTGTCTCCTCAATACTACCTTTTCTAAGAGGCACATTGTGAAAACTATTTGTGCCTATAATATTTGCGATGTTCAATACTAATTGATTGGAACTCCGCTCACACAGGTAAATTGGTGGCGGTCTGGCGTTACTGACTACAGGTTCACCTTTCGATTTATTAGTAGAATTCTCTACACTAAGAAGTGCAAATCTATTATTCTCCAGAGGAGCACCTGAGTTTGTTGTGTTTGCCCTTTTGGCGACGCCCATGACCTTTTATGGACTTATCTTTCTTTTAATATTAATGTTAATGTAGCGGTCAATACCAGTCTGCACTACCGCCACTTTTTATTTTCTTTACCTGTTTATTACCGCCTGCAGAGGCATTGTTGCTGGACTCCTTACTGCTGCTGAGTTTGGTGACGGCGCTATGCTGGGCTGCCTTGCCTTCGTTGTTGTTTCAACGAAAGTCATCGCGCTCTTTCCTGTAGCGACAGTTACTGGGATCGATTTTTCTGTTGAGATCGCGGCTGTTGCCGACGCTGGTACTGACACAGATGATGACTCGGCTAGTGGCATTGTTGTTGCCGAAAATATGCCGTATTGTTTTGTGGTAGTGTTATTGTTTGGTGCAACGGGTATATGCACCGAGTGCCGACGCTCTCTACGAGGAGACACTCATAGCTTTGTGTATATGTTTATGTTTATATTTTTAGTGTTTACTTTTTGAATTATATTTCATGTATGTATTTAAATTATTAAACGAGCTGTTATAAATTTCTCGAGATTATTTTGATTTAATTGATAATATTAATACAACAAAATAATATTTGAGAAATATGTAAATCCAATCAAACACTGAGCGCACAAAAACACGTCCGAACAGTAAAGACTCACGAGTTAAACATATACATATAAATATAAATATGCTACACACATACATTTACATATCCATATAAATATAAATTTACATATACATATCCACATACATATACATTTACATATTCATATACATACATACGAGTACATACATATACGAGTATAAATAAACATTTACATATACATACGCGTATATATATATATATATATATATATATATATATATATATATATATATATATATATATATATATACGCATATATATATATATATATATATATATATATATATATTTATATATATATATATATATATATATATATATATATATATACTCGAATATATGTAGTATTCCTATTGGGTTATTGGCCTTTTGTAATGTTCCCATTATATACTGTCTTCTCTCTATATTCATATTTATTATAAGTTCTTATATACGCACTGATACATTGTCATATATTAAGCCTAAGCTAAGTTAAACTAAATAAAGTACAATTAGTCTAGCACTGAACTCTGATAAGTAAACTCGTGGTTTATTAAGACATGACATTGACCACATTGTTGAAGTAGCCTGTACTGATGACCTTATCAAGAGGTCAATTTTACTTAAAACAATTGGTATGGAAGCGTACGATCTTTTCCTCGATCTATGCGATCCAGTCCTACCAATAAAAAAAAACACATGCTGAGCTCTGCAAGTTGTTAGAGCAGCATTATTCCACGCCTGTTATCATTTTTAGAGAGCGCCAAACATTTTTTGACGCATTCCGACTGAAGGAAGAGTCAGTTTCTGACTGGTTTGCTCGCTTAAACAAATTAGCGAG
Source organism: Clusia tigrina (assembly GCA_920105625.2). Lineage (NCBI taxonomy): Eukaryota > Metazoa > Arthropoda > Insecta > Diptera > Clusiidae > Clusia > Clusia tigrina. The sequence goes on along the minus strand of OV050030.1, from coordinate 82,440,755 downwards.
GGACTGCAAATTCAGCACACAATTAGATTCTTTTGTGCTCAACAAGTTTGTGACAGGGTTAGAAGGAAGAGCTTTCGAAAGGCTATGTGAGGAGGATGAAGACTTAACGCTGGAAAAAGCGTTGAAGATAGCGATAATGGCAGAGGCCAAAGTGCATGCAAATATGCAACATGCAATATGCAAATATGAAAATTTTGAGGTTAGTGCAGTAACAAGGCGAAATGGGGCGTTTCAAAGTGACAGAAAGTCAAGCAGGCAGAAGCAGCGGCGGTAGTAGTAGCAGCAAAGCGGTTCATTTTGGCAGAGGTCATGTCAACAACAACAACATCAAAGAACGGAGCCAGAAGTGCAAGCATTGCGGATGGCGCAATCATTTAAGCAGTAGCTGCAAATATAAAAGTAGCACATGTAACAAATGTGGCCGCATTTAGCAAGTATATGCTTTGGAAAAAAACATGTGAACATAATTAAGCGAAAACAAAGCGCAATTGATGCACTCCTTCACTTTGAACATTAAGTTACGACTTCACTTTCCACCAAAAACCATGTTACCGTTTTGGCTACTGATTTTCAGGGAGCCTTTGACCGCATAGGAATACATGTACAACAAGTGGCGACTTGGGGTATGGGAAAGAAATATCGTCAGAGCTTTCTTAACCGAAAAATATGAGTTAGAGTCAATACAGAACTATCAAATACAAAGCCCCCGTCAATAGCATTCCGCAGGGTTCCCCCCTATCGATTGTTCTATTTATTATTGCATTCGGCCAATTCAGTAAATTACTCGATAGATACAAAAATATTCAACACACAATTTACGCAGACGACGCCATTATATTTTCTAAAACAAAAGATCTCGGTTCTATCAAATCTACTTTCACAAAAATACTTAATGAAATTACAAATTGGGGTAACTTCTCTGGCGCCAAACTATCTGTTAGTAAATGTAAAATACTACATATATGTAAGAAAACCAAATGTAATTGTTTTAGCCTTAAATATGATCATGTAAATATTGAACTTGTAAAACATCTGAGAATTCTTGGTGTTATTTTTGATAATAAGTTTAACTTTAAGGAGCATTGTTTACAGTTAAGAAAAAGTCTAGCTACCCGCCTCAACATTATTAAATACCTAACATCCAAACACAGTTTAATACACATTTCAACATTAATTAACATCACCAGAGCTCTCATACTTTCAAAAATAGATTACGCATTGCCAATTTATGGATGGTGTTCTCAAAAAAACCTTAAATCTTTGGAACCCCCTTACAACACAGCTGTCCGCAGGAGCATCAGCGCCTTTACAACGTCACCTTTAAAAAATATATTCGCTGAAGCTGGGCTACCATATATTCAACAGCAATTATCGTTGTCAACATCAAAACTCATCCCTAAACTCTTCATTACTAACAACAGAGTACTGCACAAAGACATAATGGAGATTGTCAAGCACAAACGACAATATAAAATTAAATCCATAATTCGTAGATGTGTCCAACTCTCCAAAAACCTTGACTGGGATATAAAAGTCTGCCAAACTAAGCGACAAAGTGAACCACCTTGGAATATAAAAGATAGCTCCTTTGTATTGAATTTGCTGCAATATCCAAAAACATTTACCGATCCCAAAGTTTATAGACAACTTTTTACAGAAACGGCATGTGAATATATAAACAAAAAATGGAGCCTACTCTATACAGACGGATCCAAAGGAACTCTTGGCACATCATTTGCTGTAGTCCACCACAACGGAAATTTAATTACGTCAGGATGTCTTCCTCCTTTTAGCTCTGTATTTACTACCGAAGCTTTTGCTGTTAAATGTGCCATCGACTTTGCTCACAAAAATAAAGGAAACTTCCTCATATGTAGAGACAGCAAATCGACTATTGAAGCCATTCGAAACTTCAATAATGATAGCAGCAGGACCATAAACAATATCCGTAACTCGTGTATTAAATATTCCAAGAAAATAAAAATTATGTGGGTCCCAGGACATTCGGGGATACCAGGTAACGAACTTGCAGATATAGCTGCTGCAGAGTCAATTACGGCTCCAAACTACGTCTTCCAAGTCACAGAAACTAAAGACCTACTGCGACATATAATATCTCTCCATGCCGCCACGAACTATTGCACTTGGAAAAAATATAAACACTTTTCACCTTCAACACAAATGGAATGAAACCATATTATCCTGTAACATGCTCTCGACAACAAACAAAAAACTTCGTTCGACTCCGCATCGGACACACCAAATGCTCAAACGAGCATTTGCTACGTGGGGAATCGTTACCTAACTGTCAATTCTGTGGGGAATCAATATCCTCGTTACACCTGCTAAATAACTGCCCCAACTTCCAAAAAACCCATAAAAATATATTCCATAACCAGATTCCAAGTGTTTCCCTAAAAGATACATCAAAGAATAATATAACAAAGATTAATAAATTCTTAAAAGAATGCCACATCCAAAATTATATTTAAATACCTAAATAAGTAAATATGTAAAATAATATGTAAAATCGAGTTGAAGGCCCTGGTAGCTATGACTCTTCTTCTTAAATTAGTTATAATAATTTATTATTGTGATTAATCCTTTTAAATAAATAAATAAAAAGGAATATAAAGAAGATAATGATGATGTTATTAATGAATTTTCTATTTTTAATTTGAACAGTGATTCTAAGCCCCCTCCCTTTTATCGTTAATGCTGATTGAATTGATGGTGTCATTATAACAAATATTTTCAAGCAACGAAACTATACCAGTGCAAGGATCATTTCTTTGCATACAATGGTGATGCAATTGACACTATGGGTGAGTTTGTTGCAAGTATAATATATCGTAATCCGAAAAAAAATAAAAAATAATAGTTAGCAAGACGTCCCATTTTAGGCCGAGATTTTATGTCAAGTTTTGGTAGGGAAATAAGCCCTGTAATTAGCTTAAAAAAGGTAGAGTCGGAATTAAAAAACAAATTCCGTACCGTTTTTAGCAGTGGGTTAGGGAAATATAATGTTCATAAAATAAAATTAGAATTAAAAGAAAATGTAAAACCTATTTTCTGAAAGCCAAGACTCTTGCCCTTGGCATGACGTGGTAAAATAGAATGCCAAATTGGTGAATTAGTGGGGAAAGGAGTTTTAGTATTAGCAGATGATTCAGATTGGGGCACGCCTTTGGTGCCGGTTTTGAAGTCAAACGGCGACTTGCGTATATGCGGCGATTACAAGTCGACTATTAATAAAGATCTTTCGGAAGTAAAATACCCACTACCGAGAATAGAGCAGATATTCGCTTCACTCAAAGGCCCTTACTTTACTAAGTTGGACCTGTTCAACGCGTACAACCAGTTGGAGTTAGACGAAAGTTCCCAACTATTGTGTGCGTGGAGCACGCACATGGGCATTTTTAAAGTTACAAGATTACCTATTTTTCAGAAGACGATTGAAAATGTTTTACGCGGTATTCCTAACGTGGTATGTTATTTAGACGATATAGTGATTTAGGGAGATTTATTAGAAAAACACATTAAGACAATTGAAAGAGTGCTGGCAAAACTTGAAAACGTCGGGTTATTATTAAATGCTCAGAAATGTTCTTTCTTTCCAAGAAAAATTTTGTACTTGGGATTTGACATAGATCAAAACGGTATGTCCAAAAATAAAGACAGGGTTTCTGCAATTGTTGACGCACCTGTTCCCAAGAATATTTCTAAACTACGTGCGCTTATCGGACTAGTAAATTATTATTCAAAATTTATTCCAAATTTTGCAAATACCATGGAACCTTTATATACTTTATTACGCAAAGACGCTAGGTTCAGATGGACAGAATCATGTCAACGCGCTTACAGTAGTCTGAAGGAGGAAATCACTTCAGATCGCCTTTTAGTTTCATTCAGGGCGTAACAACGACTATACCCCTAGCTGCATCGGATGCGACAGATAAGAAGACACCAGCACCAACGCAGAAACGAGTACAAATTATGGGAAATAAAAATACACCGAGAAAAGAACCAGTGCCGGTAGCGTGGACAGCGGCAAAAGCGCAAAACAAAAATAGGTTACCGCGAATCGCAAGCCAATACACCGAGCAGGATTTAGGATGAAACCCGATGCCTTCATTATAAAGTCAGATGGCAAGGAACCCCTGGTGGATATAGTAAGAAAAATAGAGACCAGCCATGAACTGCAAGAACTTGGCCCTGCTGAAGAGGGGTCCAATAGTTCTAGAAACAGATGCATCCAATGTGGCATTGATTTTGTCAGGTTTTGATTATACTATGCGGCACGTAAAGGGTTCCGAAAACTTTACTGACAATCTATCCCGACTACCACAAATTCTCAATCTGAATGAGGATATAGAACAAAATTAAATTAATTTTATTTTAGCAAATAATGAGTTACATTTAAATTTCAAAAAAATTGCTAGGGAAACTACAAGAGACGCTTGTCTATCAAAGGTGAAAGAAGCTGTGGAAAGTGGAAAATTAAGTTCATTGAAAGGTGAAACTTTTCTAGGATTCCAGAATAAAAGCTCAGATCCCTCCATCGAGTATGGTTGTTTATTTTGAGGATTTAGATGTATAATTCTTAACAGTTTAAGAAAACGAATTGTAACTGAGCTACATGCTTCCCATATGGGTATCGTAAAAACTAAGTCTTTAGATCGATCCTACATATGGTGGCCTAATATAGATAAGGACATAGAGACTTTACTTTCCAATTGTGTGTCATGCAAAGAGCTGCAACCAAGTCCAGAGAAAAGTGGACTAATTCCATGGACGCCAATTCATTTAGATTTGGTGTTGAATTCATTTAGATTTTGCGTGACCTATAAAAAATTGTTACTTCCTCATAGTATGGGTTGAAATTTTTAAAACCAAACATATCACATCTGCTTTTACAGTTACAAAGCTAAGAGAAATGTTCAGTAGGTTCGGTTTAGTTGACATTTTGGTTAGCGACAACGGTAGCCAGTTTACGGCAGGCGAATTTCAACATTTTCTAAAAAAGAATAGCATAAAACATGTGTTAACCCCACCAGGCTTTCCTGCTACAAACCGTCAAGCAGAAAATTTTTTAAAAACATTTAAGAAGTCCCTGATAGCAAACTTGACCAGTGACAATTATGAAGATTTAGATGTTATAATCGATAGGTTTCTTTTTGACTATAGAGGTATGCAGCATTGTACTACAGGGAAATTCCTGTTAGGTAGGGAACTAAAAAGTCGGTTTAGCTTATTGAAACCACCCCTAGTAAAATGTGAAATCGAAAGGAAGCTACTTAACAACGTGAAGAACCATAGAGGTTCGAGAGATATGATTTTCGAAGAAGGTGCACCAGTTTTCATTCAAGATTATTCCGACCCAAACAAGAATAATTGGCAATAGGAAGGAGCGGCTAGGATTACGAACGTATACTTGCACAATCTCTAAAACCAACACATTGATCAAACGTCACATCGCCCAAATGGTAACTAATCGTAGTTCTGACACCCTAAATAATTCTGATGCTCCTAAAGATACAGCGGCAGGCCCGGAAACCAGTGCAAACCAAGTTTTAGACTCGAAAATCTCCAAGGGCGCTGAGGATGGTGAATTACTCTGATTGTAAGTACAAAATTGCCCTGATTGTAAGTACAAAATTGCCCTATATTTATATTAAAATTATTACTAATATATATAATTATTTAAGCCGGTGTGCTGTGTCAGCGCAAAACCGTGTGAATGGTTTTGTTCTCACGGTAGCTAGCGGACGAAATAAATGCAATTCAATATACAAATTTAAACATAATTGGCAAGGTACTGCAGAATTTATTGCGTAAGACATTATGCAATCAAATTCCCAGCACCGTTGCGATAAGAAGTGAGCAATTAGAGTAAATTTGTTAAATAAAAATGATTTATATTTTCCCAGCACATACTTAGGAATGTGACTGTGGATAGTGTGTTAATGTGGATTGAAAGTCATGTTCTTCATGAACATCTTCCCCCTATTAAAGGTGTCCAAGGGTATTCCGAGGCTTCTCAATGTAAATTTCGCGTGGTTTTTTTTTTGTTGGTATGTGTATATCGCTAGTATGATGACAGCGCCGATGATGAGATACATAACTATATAGTGATGTACATGATGGACCTTGTCAAACGTGGTGTGCTGCTTCATTGACATTAGTGGCTCCTTGCCACCTTCCGTGTCGAATTCTGGCAATGGTGCTGATGAAATTGCATGTGACTGCAAATATGAGTGATTCAAAATAATTTCTGTTAAATTACTGTTAATAGTCTTTGTGTATGTTGCAGAGGTCTCGAAAGTGTTTGGTGCTTGGATCGTCATTGTTTTGTGGTGAATTATGCATCCTGATGCTAGGCTGATGATACTACTGCCGGAGATTTCTCTTCTTTCATGCTGCATTTTGCAAACCACATTGATGACGGATGTTGTTGATACCGAAAATAGCCATTGCCCGGGAGCCTTTAGCTGAATCCAATAATGAGAAGGAATCGTGGCCATAACCCTGCAGAGAGCTAAGTCCGATTTGTTGTCATTGAGCATGCTGACCTCGCATTGGGAGACTGATGATTCCTTAGAATATATGGGTCGCCCTTGAGTACAAATAAATTTGCAATTTTTCATTTGGTAGCACGAGTTGAGCTCCATTGTATTTAGCGGAAAGTAAGCGTCCCTGTGTAAGTTGATTGATAAATACTCGGTTGTTGGTTGAATGAACAAGAACTTGTCTGCTACTCGAGTTGGCAAGGGATACAGATGCATAAGACTGAATGTTTCCAAGCTTAGTAACGGAATTTGAAGTTTGAGTACAATCTTTTCTCTTTTTACTCTTCCCTTTGAAGTCATCATTTTGTAAATTGATAATAAGTCCTCTCGCAATTGTTCTCGTATGAAGTAAATTTGTTGTTTAAGCTGTTCCGGTGACAATAATTGTGTGCTAGTTTTGCCTGTGTAGTGCTGAGAACTTCGGTTTGTATTTTCTCATAGGTGTTCATTAGCATGAGTGAGTATCCTGATAGAGCCGTAAATATTTCGACCTGAACTGCTTCGTTTAAATGTTCCTTTAGTGTTTTGAACTGGTCGTTAATCTGATCAGTAGTCTTCCGAAACAAATTACGAGTTGATTGGAGCATGGACTTGTGTCTTTTTGCGAGCTCAAGTAAATGATTTTCATTTTCAGAAGATTTTGCTATTTCTCCTTCGATATAATCAGCATATGCCTTGTCAAGGACACCAAATAAACTATGTTGTATACTGCCAATGATTTCTAGTGGTGCACTTTTAAGCCTAACATGGTGGTGATGAATCAGTTAATTGATACGTTGTAAGTCTTAAATTTTTTGTTCAATCTCATTTACGGTGGCACGACAGTATTTTAAGAAATAATTGGTTTTTTCACATATATTTTTGATGCCATAAAAGTTTGATTTGAATCCATTAAGTTCAGCAAAGTAAGAACTAAGATTCAAATACACCAGTATATTCGAATACTTTGAATCAAATTCATTGTTCCCATGTCTTCAAAATAAATCCCAGGGTTATGTTCGAATGGTGTAATTTCTACCAAGTTGCTGCTTGAAGTGAGAGCTATGGCTGTGGTGATTAAATTCATGGTAAGCAATCCTAGAATACCTGATGAAATTATCCTTCTTTCATATGAAGGTTCTTTTACTGATTCGTCCATATTGCTGCACTCTAGCCTTGGGTTGAATCTTGGTTTTCGCCTGACAGATCGGCCTGTTGTATATAAGGAAAGAACCTGCTGCTTTGGCTGAGACGGCTTCAATTCACTTGAGTCAGTTTCTGAATATTTATCGAGAGGAGTTATAGGTTGACAATCTGGTGGTAAAGGGCAAATTCGATGTATGGACCGGGAGGTGTTTCTTGAACCGACCTTGAGGTCCACAGTTCGTACCAAACCGTAATTTACTTTGTGAACCTTCACTATTCTTCCTAGTCGCCATTGACGTGGAGGTCAGATATCATCCTGGAGTAGCACCAGTGTACCTTCCGGGATGTTTTCGGAAGGTTTTCGCCATTTCGTTCGTGGTTGAAGCCTTTGAAGATACTCCTTTGACCAGCGCTCCCAAAACTGTTGCATTATTTTGTTAAGTTCTTTCCATTGGGATAGCAAGCTTTCACCTGGTACCCGGGTTGATTGCCCACAAATTGGTTCAAGCCCATGAAAGCTATTGGGTAAAAGTGCTCGGAAGTCATTTGGACTTGTGGATATTTGCGTTAGTGGTCTAGAATTCAATAAGCCTTCAATTTCAACCACAACTGTCAGCAGTTGTTCATAGGTCAAGTTATAGTAGTTTAATAATTTTACTCCTGCTCCCATATTCCGTCTACATGAGGAGATCTGGCTGGAATGTTGATCCATTTGATACCCTTTTGAGTAACATGCTGCTCAATCTTATTGGTTTAATCCTTCAACAATATCTGTAGTTCCTGCAATTTTTATTGGGCTCCCTTGAAGTTAGTGGGGTTGTCAGTGAATATTTTGCTGGAATACCTCTGCGTGATGAAAATCTTTTCAGCGCCTTGATGAAAGCAGCTGTTGTAAGGTCTGATACTATTTCCAAGTGAATATCCTTCGTGGATATGAACACTGCAATATATGCCTTTGTGGGACGTTTTCCTCTAATGTATTTGAAATGGTCCACAAAAATCAATCCCTATGTTTGTAAATGGCATAGCTGGTTGTACCCGCTCAATGGGTAACTTTCCAATGAGTTGGGAAATACCTGCGGGGCGTGCAACAAAGCATTTGCGGCGGTTTTTGCACACCGATTTTGTGATTTCATTAGCTCACAGCAGCCAGAATTTTCCTCTCAGGGCTTCTAGTAATGCCATTGGGGCCGCATGCATTTTGTTTTCATGATATTGCTGTACTAGCAGGATGACAATTGGATTGGAATGAGGAAGCAATATTTGATGTTGAGCCGGAAACGGTAGTTTTGACATTTATATTCTACTACCTACTCTTATAATTCCCTCCACCAAATATGGAGTAAATGGAGAAAGTGGACTCCAGCTATTTACCTCCTTTCTTTTCTTGAGTTGGGTTATTTCTGATGCAAATGACTGTTTCTGGATATGCTTTATAATGGTTCTTAACGCCTAATCTAGTTCTTCAATGGTGGGATGTATTTTTAATATTCTCTTCGCCGTTTGTAGCCGACAGTTGTTTATGAATCTATGAGTGAATGCCATTGTTCGCTGCAATCTTTTAAACGAATTGTGAGAATTTATTTGTTCAATGAATGCTGGTTGATGCGTGGTAGTGAGAAAAGTTTTCTTTTTTTTCCGCTCTTGCTTCCAGTTTGACGTAATGGTTGGCTGTATAGGCCAATATTTTTTGTCAGAATATAAGAATGGAACCATAACCTCGATTTTATGAGTTCGCCTGGATATAATATCAGCTGGATTTTCGTCACCTGCTATATGTCTCCATTGACTGCCTGTTGTTGAACGTTGAATGCTGACCACTCTGTTTGCCACGAAGGTATTCATGCTGGCAGACGGTGATGTTATCCAGGCTAAGATAATGGTTGAATCGGTCCAGCAAACTATTTCATCAAAAGTTATTGTCAGTGCTTGCTGAACCTTTCTAATAAGTTGTACTAGTAGTTTGGCTGCGCAGAGCTCTAGTCTCGCTAAGGATTGTTTCTTCCTCGGAGCTGGACTTCGCACATAGTAAGTGCGCCAAAAAATGTCCCCTAATGTCCTCAGATCTGAGGTAAATGCATGCCCCATACGCTATTTCGCTGGCATCTGAGAAACCGTGTTCTTGAATTCCAAGTGGTTCGGAAGGAAGCACATGTCTTGGTAAACAAAGTGTAGCTAATTGAGGAAGCTGGTTCCTAAATCAGAGCCACTTGGTATGTAACTCTTGAGGTAGGGCGACATCCCTATCCAAATTCAATTCCCAGAGTTGTTGGAGAAAAACCTTCCCAGTAACTACTACTGGATTTACAAATCCTATCGGATCGAATAGCTGGGATATATCTGCTAATACAGAGCGTTTTGTCAGCCTTTTTGGTGGTGGCCATGATGATTAAATGCAGAAGTTGTCAGACTGAGGTTGCCAGATTAGCTCAAGAGTTTTAGTGAATTGATCACCATTTGCAGAAATGTCCAGTTTGATTCCGCGATCTTCTGAATTTAAGTTTCGCCACAACATTTCGTGATTGGAACACCATTTGCTCAGTTGTAACCCTCCACGTTTTATCATTTTTATTAACTCATCCTGAGTTCTGAGTGCCTCGTCTAAAGTTTTGGATGAGCTCATTAAGTCATCAACGTAGAAATCCTTGACTGTGACAGCAGCAGCTAATGGAAAGGATGCTCCTTCATCTTCAGCCAATTGGTTTAGGCACCTTGTAGCTAGATATGGAGCCGACTTGGTGCCATATGTTACTGTCTTTAGTTTGTAGAACTTGAATGGCTGAGTTACAGAATTCCTCCAAATTATTATTTTGAAATTGGAGTCTTCTTCTGTCACGCGGAATTGCCTGTACATCTTAGCAATATCTGAAGGCACAGCAAATGGATGCTGCCTGAATCGCAGCAGAATTGAGAAAAGATTGTCTTGTACTACTGGCCCACTTAATGTTAATGTTTTTGCAGAGGCATCAAAAACTACCCTCAATTTTGTGGTTGTGCTTTCCGGTTTGAATACACAATGATGAGGTATAAAGTACCGCCTTTGGCTTATATTTTTGTACTTTATTTCGTTCATGTGCCCAAGATTTTCATATTCTTTGATGAAGGTTGAATATGCTTGCTTTAGTTCACTGGATTTATCCAAGCGAGCTTCAAACGACCTGAAGCGCTGAATCGCCATGCTGCAAGAGTTTCCGAGAACCACAGGATCCATTTTTAATGGTAACTGTACAGTGTAGCGACCATCATTATCACGGGTTGTTGTAGTTTTAAAGATTTCCTCACATCGTGCTTAATCTTCACTAACAAGTTTAGTTTCATTATTGACTTCTTCTAATTCCCAAAATCGTGAAACTTGTTAATTAAGAGCGTCGTCCTCATAGCCAAGTCCGCTGAGTACAGAGTCCGAAGTTTCAGTTGCAGCCTTTCCCAGTACTACCCATCCCAATACAGTATTCTGAAGTGTAGGTAAATGCTTGGCTAATTTTATCTGTCCAATGACATTCGAGAGGAGTACAATTCAGCTCCAATTAGTAAGGCCACCTTCGCAGACTGGTGAAAGGTTGGGTCAACCAATTTTATATTTCTTGGAGTTTCCATTTGCTGATGTCAATGTTACTAATGGGTTGATCATTGGTTATTTGATCAATTATGTGCGTGTCAATGTGGTTTGTGAAGCCCGTAATTGTAGAAGCGATAGTAATGTTTGTGTAGTTGCCGGCACATGATGTGTTGTTACCAATCCTTGCGATTTGTAAGGAATGATGTATTGATTTCAAACCTAGTTTGTTTGCATATCTTTTAGATATATGGTTTACTTGGGTCCCTGAGTCCAATATTGCCTTACAGTTGATCCCGCTGCTGTTTTGTACTAGAGCTGTTGCTAAGAACACGTATGAACCTTTCGTTGTTGTTGTTAATGAGGTATTAGTCCGAGAAGAAGTTGTTGATGCAATCATTGATGAACCTTGATTAGTTGATTCGATATTCGTACTGTTCTTCTTGTTCTGTTGTTGTAGTTGTTCGAAGTGTAGCAAGGTGTTGTGTTTTTTTACACAAATGGTGCATCCTTTTATTTTGCACTCTGATACAGTATGATCGGGCTTCAGACAATTTATGCAAACCTTCAGTTTTTTTATTTCATAAAATCTGGTTTTAGGCTACATTTTAAGAAACCCTTCACACATGTATAGCGCATGGTGTTTGTTGCAATAAGGGCACGAGCCTTTGGCAATCAATGATGCTACCCTTCGCTTCACTTCTGGTCTTGCTTTAATTTCCAAGAGCTGTAGTGCTTGGAATCTTTTTTCGATAAATTCGAGGAGTTCCCCCAATTTTGGAAATTCACGAGGGTTAGCCAAAGATTGCTCGAACAATGCATGCGTGCGTTTATCAAGCTTTTTGATTAAAATACTCGTATATACCAACAGTGGATCCCATCCATCAATTTCGGTGTTCAACGCTTCAATGCTCAAGAGACACTCGTTTGTATTGTCATAGAGTGCTCTGAGCCCTTCTGATGAATCCACCACTGGAAGGTTGAAAACTTTTAGCATAAACCCAGTCATGATGAGCCTCTTATTTGAATACCGAGCCTTAATTGTTTGCCAAGCCATGTCGTAGTTATTACGGGAGACAGTTATATGTGAAATTATTTTTGATGCTTCACCTGTCAAAGTATTTTTCAGGTACGCTCCCATTATTTGATTCATGGATCATTTGTGCGTTCCCAATATTTGATTTATGGATTGGTATATAAATCGTGAAATGCTTGCTATTCAGTGTATGATCCGCTGAATTTGGGAATTCCAATTTTGGACAATGTGACTTCTTGTAGTTTAGACTTGCCCTTGCGTGCTTCTCTGAGTACTTGATGTAGACTGATAGTCACTTGTTTTACAGTATTTTCCAGTTCAAATGTGCGATTTACATCATAGCCTTCCATTTTCAAGACAGATGACCTCGTGCCGCGGAAAATAATTTGCCCAATGAGTGGATATAGTTTCCAACATCACCTTCGCATAATTTGCAGTTTGTGGTTGTTGAAGTGCCTTGGTGACACGTTCCAACGTTGCCTCAAGTTGTCTGGCGGCAATTTTTTGTAAGCTGATTTGGCCGGCTACACTTGCTGACATAAATGGAACTGCTATATTGGCTTTCGATGTGGTGGTTGATTCCTCAAGATGCTGAATGTGAGTTCGGCTCGGTGATGACACTGTCCTCAATCTGTCTCTTTCTGCCTGTTGCTGTAATGGAATACACACTTCCTGCAGTTTAGGAAAGTAGGTGTCCCGCACAACCTTTGTTTGAGTAAAGAAATCGTTTGTGAAGTAAGAATATTCCTGGCGTTTCGCTAGTGGGACTTCAGCTTCCAGTGCTTGATGATACCTTTGGTATTCTTCCCTTCGACATAAGCACGCTTTGCCTTGCGTGCCTTATTCGCCTTCCTGAAGTTCTCGAAATGACGTTCCACTTCCTTGCCAATGTGTGACTGGGTGTCGGTTATCTCTGCAATATTCATCTTCGTTCACTCTTGATGAATATAATGTTGACTCTTGATGAATATAGTGTTTACAGAGCTATGTTATGGCCTGGCTCACGCAACTGATTTCACAATAAACTTTTACCACAGGTGGGTGACTCTTTGTGAATGTAGTCATAGCTTGTGTACCACGTCAGGGTCACCATGTAAAAATACACTTCCTTTAGTGCATTCAAATAAAAAAGTTGAGAATTTCTTTCTTGCATTTAAGTTGGATCTCTTACCACTAGTGGGGGAAAATCCGACTTGTTTATTAGAAGTAAAGAATTTTTCTGATTGTAAGTACAAAATTGCCCTATATTTATATAAAAATTATACTAAAACAAATAATTATTTAAGCCCGTGTGCTGTGTCAGCACAAAACCGTGCGAATGGTTTTATTCTCACGGTAGCTAACGAACGAAGTAAATGCAATTCAATATACAAATTTAAACATAATTGGCAAGGTACTGGAGAATTAATTGCGTAAGACATTATGCAATCAAATTCCCAGCACCGTTGCAATGAGAAGTGAGAAATTAGAGTAAATTTGCTTAATAAATATTATTTATATTTTCCCAGCACATACTCAGGAATGTGACTGGGATGACTGTATGGATTGAAGCTCATGTTCTTCATCAACATATATATATATATATATATATATATATATATATATATATATATATATATATATATATATATATATATATATATATATATATATATATATATATATATATATATATATATATATATATATATATATATATATATATATATATATATATATATATATATATATATATATATATATATATATATATATATATATATATATATATATATATATATATATATATATATATATATATATATATATATATATATATATATATATATATATATATATATATATATATATATATATATATATATATATATATATATATATATATATATATATATATATATATATATATATATATATTTACTAACTTTATTTTAATTATTGCAATTTACACACTTAATATTAGGCTTAAAGTTTCCTTTATTACAATTTGCACTTATTTCACAATTCGTTAATCACTTTATCAAAATTACAAATACTGCTGCTTCGATTATAATGCACGATGTACACGCTGTTACGATCTCTGCTCAACTCTGTTCGAGTTTGATTAGTGTGATGGCCTTAATGGTTTTCAAATGCGTGAAGTAGAAACTTGTACAATTGTGTAGAAGTTTCTGCATCATTCTAGAAGCTTATATACACCACGAATCTTATATTCACCTTGAACGAGAAAAGTCTAAACACCATCGACCGGGTGTTCTTGACTTATATACACAGGGTGCACTGATTCTCAAACTCCAGATGGTATCCTAAAAGTATGCAATATCATTTCAGTATGCAATCATGTTTCACTGCCCTCGGCTTAATCTTGTTCGTCCTGAACAAAGATAGTACTGCAACCTTTATAAGGAGATAGCCTCTCCAAATGAACGACTTTCATTTTGATCTTGATATTTGTCGCCAACACTATATGTATACTACATCGTTGATTTGCTTTATCACTTTGTAAGGAACTTCCCAGTGTGTTTGCAGTTTTGGCGATAATCCCTTTCTCCTTTGCGGATTATGAAGCATAACTAGCTGCTCTTCCTGAAATCCCTTGGAGTTTGCTCGTAGATCATATCTGGCTTTCATTTTATCACACAGTAGTGTGCGCTTTCTGATGTTTCCATGAATTTCATTCAACTGTCTTTGTTTGTCAGCTACATAACTGCTATAAGAAACTTCCGTAGATGCGTAGGCACCGAATTTCAGATTTGCAGGTAATCTTATGTCACAACTGAAAATAGCCTTAGCTAGTGTTGTAGATGTTGTATCGTGAGTTGCCGATTGGTATGCCAATAAGAACAGGGGTATGTTTTGGTCCCAGTCTTTTTGATTTCTGTCTACGACTTTCCTTAGGTGTTCCTGAAGCGTACGATTAAATCTTTCCACCATTCCATCGCATTGCGGGTGCAAATGAGTTGTGCGAGTTTTGTGTATGCCCATCAATTCACGCATTTCCCTGAATATGGTTGACTCGAAATTTCTGCCTTGATCCGAGTGCAACTCAAGGGGAGCTCCGAATCTGCAGACCCAATTATTGACAAATGCATCTGCAACGATATTAGCTTCTTGATCGGGGATGGTATATAATTCTGGCCATTTTGTAAAATAGTCGATTACGACGAGAACATATTTGTTGCCGGAATCACTAATTGGAAACGGACCTGCTATATACGCTCAAATGGCGCTCCCACTTTGTATAAATGCATTTCCCCTGACTGCGACTGCTCGGTCCTTTGGCAGGTGTACACTTTTCACAAGCACTAATCAAATCAACTACCAATTGCTGGCAACCAACCCAATAAAATCGTGTTTTAATTTTTTCTACTGCTTTTGTTATTCCCAAGTGCCCGCCGCTTGGCCCACTATGGTATTCCTTGAGAATTTCGCTTATTCTTGCCTTGGTAAAACAGCCATTAAGCGCACATCAGTTACTCCTTCTTTCCTTACAGCTTTAGAACAGTGCTTACATTCCATACTGCAAGGACGTCGTGATAATGCATCAGCATTCCCGTGGCTTCCGCCTCTGCGATGTTCTATTATGAAATCGTAGCTTTGGAGACTCTCAATCCATCTCGCAACCTGACCTTCGGGATTTTTGAGCTGTAATAGCCAGCGCAGAGCAGCGTGATCCGTTCTCAACAAGACCTTTTGTACATACAAGTACTTGTTAAAATGCTTCCCGCACTGCAATACCGCTAAAAGTTCTTTCCGTGTTTCACAGTAATTTCGCACCAGCTTTGATAAGATCTTGCTGAAATAGGCTATTACTCTTTCATGTCCGTCAATAACTTGCGACAGGACACCTCCAATCCCGAAACCACTTTAATCTGTGTCCAAAATACATTTTTCAACCGGAATTGGATACTCAAATATCGGAGCTGTACACAATAGCTCTTTCAATCTGTTGAATGCCTTCTCCTGTTCGCTTTTCCACTCAAAAGGACAATTCTTCCTCGTTAATGCATGCAGAATACCAGCCACGTCTGCGAAGCTTGGAAGAAAGCGTCTGTAATAGGTGCAAAGACCCAAGAAGCTGCGTAGCTCATGCAGACCTGTTGGCCTTGGCCACTCGCTTACTGAGTCTACCTTATCTGGATCTGTGTGTACGATTTCAAGTGTGACTTTATGTCCAAGGTACTTGATTTCTCTCTTGAATAAGAAGCATTTCTTTGCGCTCAGCTTAAACCCTGAAGCTCCTAATCCCATCAACACTTCTTCAAAATTTTTCAAATGGACCTTAAAGCTTTTTCGCATAACGATGATGCCATCTAGGTGTACCAGACACGTTTTCCAGTGGAAACCCTTTTGCACATGTTCCATTAAGAGTTCAAATGTAGCTGTAGCATTACATAGTCCGAATGGGATCACTAAAAATTGCCATAGTCCATCACCGGCACTAAATGCTGTCTTTTCCTTGTCTTGTTCGTCTACTGCCACTTGCCAATATCCACTTTGTAAATCCAACGTTGAGAACCAATTTGAACCAGAAAGTGTGTCCAAGGTATCATTGGTGTGAAGAAATGGATAACTATCTTTCTTCGTTACCTCATTAAGTTTCCGATAATCTACACAGAAACGTGTGAAGCCATCCTTCTTCTTGACTAATAAAGCTGGAGAACTCCAGGGGCTTGGTGATGGCTAAATGACGTTGTTCTGATGCATTTCCCTCAGCAGCACATTCACCTCTTCTCTCTTTGCAAGAGGTACTCTTCTTGACGCTTGACGAATGGGTTTGGCATCACCAGTGTTGATTGTGTGTTTCACCATCTTTGTTCTGCTTTCGTTTTTACCTTTTTCAGGAAATACTGACCAATGTCTTGCCAAAAGTTGGCTGGCAGTCTTCCTCTGCTCTGTGGATAAGTCGAGTACCTTTTTATCGGCTGGTATCTTACATTTCGTGTCTTGAGGTTGGCTCTCACTGTTTACAATTGCCGAAATTGCCTGGCAATTTCCAATTACTTGTCCTTTCTGTTCTAGCGGTATTTGCAAGATTGACCACTCTTACTGACACTATTCTGTTCTGCTGTTCTTCTACGAGTGCAAATTTTTCATAAGTCTCTACAACCCACAACTTGTTCTTCTCAACATCTCCGTAAATTTTGGCCCATATAACTGCCTCTTACTTTGGTTGAATTTCTGTCCGCTGCGATACAAAGGCTTGTCGTGAACCTCCATACTTATACTCACCAACGGATAACGGTATTTCGGTTTTCTCATATTTCAACATTCAGCTTTTCAAATCTAGAGTAAATCCATTCCGAATCATGAAATCCACACCTAAGATTAATTTGTCCACAATATCCGCAACTACAAACTCGTGCGTCACTGTTATGGTGCCGATAGTGACTTTCCGTGTAACTTTTCCCAGTACCGGTGCATCATCTCCAGTTGCTGTACACAATTTTATTCCCAGAAGCGGCTCGATTCCCCGAACGAGATCCCTTCTGATTATGGAATGTGATGCACCCGTATCCAACGTTCAACACATTCTGATTCCCTATTTTGGAATCTGACTTGCTTTGGAGGTGTTACCAGCGAGCATGATCTAGAACGTTTCCGTCTCGGCTGACAATTACGAGGCATGTGTCCAACGTCTCCGCAGGTAAGTCATTTACTGGTGAAACTTTGTCCGCTTTCGGCTTGTATCAGACGGGCTCCGTATACTGGCTGGCACACCAATGCTGCAGTCACAGATGTCAAAGCGCTAGCTACTGTCGCCAAATACTCGTATGTAGCTCTCGGATTAGTTATCGCAGAACGCTTTATCTCCGCATCGCGAATGCCATTTACGAAAATATCAATCATACACCCCTCAGTAAACTCTCCTGGATAGGCAAGATGAGCCAACCGTTCCAATTCCGCCGCAAACTGTTGTAGAGACTCACCACTCTTCTGTACGAATCTTCGTAGCTCTCCTTGGTACATCTGCTTGCGATGTTCGCCACCATACTTGCGCTGAACGGCATTCATCAAACTTTCATAGCAGTCTCGCTCACTTTCTTAGATAGTTTGAAATACATCAGCAGCAGCACCCTTCAACGAACCGGATAATGCAGCCACTTTTTCGCGAGCACTCCAACCATTTGTGTCAAACTGCATTCTGAAGACGCTAAATGTCATGGTTCTATCGTAGGTAGGAGGCTTCAGTTTGATTGAGGATAAAGCTGGCGCAGGTAATGTACCTTCCTGTAGTAGGTGAATTCTTTGCTCTATTTGTTGCTTAAATTCGTTCTGATTCTACTCGTGCGCAATGAATTTTTGTTATACAGATTTTTCAAACGATTCCTCTAATGTCTCAATTTCACAAACCTCCTTCTCTACCATATCGGTCATTTCTTTAATTTGCTGTGAGTTCTGTTCCGCTAGTTGAGCAAGTCGCCTTTCACTCTGCTTTAACTGTTCTTTGACTTCTTTTTTGACAGCTTGAGCATTTTGTTTTAACTGTTCCTTGACAGCTTCATCGGCTGCTGGAGAATTTTGTTGTATGTTGCTGAATCTTTGCATGACGCTGTTGCATATAATGTTTGAAGGATTGTATTGCCCCGATGAGTGCGCTAATTTCCAAGTTACTAGTATTAGTTCCTTGTTGTGTTTGTTCTTCTCGAGATGTCGTTTGCTCTTGAAATTGGAATTCATACTCATCGACGTCTGTAACCTGCTGTTTAAAGCGTTTCTTAACCACACTATATTTGCATTTGTAAATTTAAGCGCTCAAGCTCCTTCTGCTCTAAACTCAGTTTTTCAAATTTAACCATTGTTTATTACAGATACACAATCCCACTTCTGACACCAATTGTTACGAAATTACCCTCAAGACTTTTACGAGAACGTCGAGTAAAAATTAATTACAAACAATAACCTTTGAAATACTTAATGCATTTTATTTATATGGATTTCTTTATATATCCTTGTTATTCTTATTGTATTTTATTTATATGGATTTCTTTATATATAACCTTGTAATACTAATTGTATTTTCTTTATATAGATATGTATTTGAAAACGAAAACATTGGTATTTGATATAGAGATAAGTTCGTAGATATTTCTTAAAATTGTATACAACTTAGGGAGAGACTTGTTAAGTATTCATTTATTTAAAGACATTTTAAGTATACATAGTATATAATATATACTATGTATACTTAAAATGTCTTTAAATAAATGAATACTTAACAAGTCTCTCCCTAAGCTGTATACAATTTTAAGCAATATCTATACTATATATACATACACATATAAATATACTTATACATACACATATACATATAAATATACATGTACATATACATAAACATATTCATATATATATAAATATATATATATATATATATATATATATATATATATATATATATATAATATAATATATACATATATATATATATATATATATATATATATATATATATATATATATATTTATATATATATATATATATATATATACTTGTATGTGGAAATGAATAAACATAGATTATTAATTTAACATTAATCAAGTTAATTACAATTCAATATTTAGTTTAAAAAAATAGCAAAATTAGGATAATAATTCAAGTTATATACACAAAAATATCATTCGATTAAATTTCATTTACACTTCTTTTTTAAACAGCGTCTTAATGTCCGCTTGGCGAATTTCAACCTAACACACGCTTTCCGACTTATCCTCTCGACATTCGCTTTACGACTGAGACAGAAAATTATGCACGCAAATATTTGCCCTCGCTTAGACTAATTTGCATTCTATTAGCTTTTTATATATGCTGGTAAACATGTCGATAATTCCTACATTCGGGCATTCTGAATGTCGGATGTCTCAGACGACTCTGCATCACTCTCGTCTTCATAGTGCTTCCATCGTTTCATAAAATCTGCAGCGGTTGAGGTGTGCTTCGGTCCATCTTGCCCGCCAACTTTACGCACCTCATATCGATCATTTCGCTTCACCTTTGTAATCTCGTATGGACCAAGGTACTTAGGAACTAGTTTAAGCACAACTCCAAATTGGGTACGCCGAATACCGACTTTGTAAGTGTTTGCTGATTTACGTCTTTTGTTGATCTGCTTCTTATTCTCGGCTTGAATTTTCTGAATTTCCTGCTTCGCATTGTCGCGCATTTCTTGTCTCTCTTGCTCGAAGTCTTTAATAACCGCCTCCTCAAATTGACGACTTAGCTCTAGGTCCTCAGGAGTAAACATTTTTGTGCCAAACAGCGGTTCAAATGGCGTTCGTTTTGTACTCCTGGAAAGAAGAATTAATAATTTTTCGCAATCGACTTTCATGTTTGAACCATCTCTGCGGGTCATCGAGAGACAATTTTGTTAACATTTCTATAATAATTTTGTTCATTCGCTCCACCTGTCCATTTCCTCTGGGAACCCCTGTGGTTGTAGCGTGATGACTGATGTTATGAACGTTGCAATATTCTGCGAAATCGCCTGCTGTGAATGCTGCGCCCTTATCGGTTATAATACGGCAGGGATTTCCAAATATTTCACTTATCTTTTCCAGCTTGCTTAGCACCTCTGCCGTAGTAGTAGACATTACTGGAAACATCCATGTAAATTTCGTAAATGCATCGATGATTACGAACAAATACTTGTAAGACTTCGCTGTTGAGGGCAATGGTCCGATATGATCCTTGTGAAAAGTGTGTAATGGTACTTCGATTTTCTCGATTGGATTAAGAAATCCTTCCTTCTTGCCAGCTTTTCGATTTGCCAATATACAAACAATGAAATTCGAAATAGCTCTCTCAATATACTTCCTAGCATTCGGTACGTAATATTCTTGTTTGACTATCGCCTCTACCTTGCTGGTACATAAATGTCCTCTTTCGTGTAATTTTGTGATCAGTTCATTTCTCATTGACTTTGGTATGACCAAAAACTGCCCACTCTCTAGTAGCTTTATAATAACCTGGCACATCTCATCTGTAGCTTGTGATTTTTTGATGGAATGAAGGATAGCATCTTCAACTCTTAGTACAACAGGGTGTCGACTTAATGCATCCACGTGACGCATGCAGCTGCATGATCGATGTTTTACGGTGCAATCAACTTCCTGAATCTGCATAGCCCAATGTGCTACCCTGCTGTTAAGTGCCTTCTTCGACATTGTCAGCTGAAATGCCTTGCAATCTGTAAAGATATCAAAATTTAAACCCAGCAAATAAATGCTAAGTCGTTTCAATGCTTTTATGATCTCCAAAACTTCGAGGTCGTAGCTGGGGTAATTTCTTTCTGCAGCTGTCGTTTTGTAGCTTAAATAAGAAACTGGGTGATAATCGTCATGTTTTTGCAGCAATACAGCACTGTATCCCTCTTTGCTAGCATATGTGTGGAGTTGTGTAGGCAGCTTTTGATTAAATAGTTTCAGTACTGGTTCCGCACTAAGTTGATCTTTCAG
The DNA here is from genome assembly GCA_920105625.2 of Clusia tigrina. Classification (NCBI taxonomy): domain Eukaryota; kingdom Metazoa; phylum Arthropoda; class Insecta; order Diptera; family Clusiidae; genus Clusia; species Clusia tigrina. Next base: position 82,419,013 of record OV050030.1, on the reverse strand, counting down.
TAAAATGAACGCTTCAGTTTCTAAAAGCTACATCTCTTTTGGTAAGGTCGGTTAATGGTTTCGCCACCTGAGCATAACTTTCTGCAAATTTTCGGAAAAATCCAGTAAGACCTAGAAAACTCATTACGCCGTGTGTGTCCTTGGGCGTTGGAAATTTCTTGACCGCTTTTGTTTTCGCTTCGGACGGCCGGATAGATCCATCATCTATTTCGTGGCCCAAGAACTCAACGCATTTTCCCAAAAATGCACACTTTTCCCACTTTATCAACAAACCATGATCCTCACTAACTTGTAACACTCTTTTGAACTTATCGACAGCATCTGCTTCGTTATTTGCGGGTATTATTAAATCCTCCATATAAACAAGTACGACGCCATCTCTTATCAGATCTTTAAAAATAGTATTGATGAATCGTTGAAATGCTGAAGGTGAATTACAAAGACCAAATGGTGCCTTCCGAAATTCAAATTGGCCATCCGGTGTTACAAAGGATGTGTATTTCATGCTCGATTCGTCCACAAAGACGTGGAAAACCCCATTCCTCAAATCCAGTGTAGTAAAAGTTCGTGCTTCGTAAAGACCCTCCAGTACTTCTTCTATATTTGGCAATGGATATCTATCGCGAATAACCTTTGAATTTAATTTTCGATAGTCGATACAGAGCCGATGCGTGCCATCCTTCTTACGCGCCAGTACTATGGGACTCGCGAAATTCGATGAACTTGGCTGTATTATGCCCTGCTCCAACCATTCTTCTATTTGTGAGTTGACAATCCCCTTCTCTTTGGGTGCAAGCCTTCGTGGTTTTTGAAAAATTGGCTTTTCATCTTCTAGATAGATCCGCATCTTCACGCATGAGGTACCTATTTTCTTTGGATTGTACGCTAAAATTAATTGCTATAGAGTTTGCTTAATGTCAAGTGCACGAATATTCTGTAACCCATTTAGATCTTCAGTTGTCTCAGAATTACTAATGAGATTTTCTTCCGCTAGCATCAATTTGTCATCGCTACTATTTTCTTTATAGGTCGTAAGTCTCCCATTTTCGATCAGAATCGATGCATACTGTAAGATGTTTTTGCCTAATATTATATCTTCACTAATCCAACTGTCGGGTACAATATCATAATTTAGCTCGTACGATTCACCCTCTATTTCTGTGCCAAGCTTAACGAAACCAAGTGTCGATTTGCATGTGCCGCCAAAAGCTACTACTCCCGTACCAGGACCATCGAAATGTCTAACTCCAAACTCATTAGTTACACTCTGTCTTATGATGCTAATATCACTTCCAGTATCCAACATCTTAACTTGACACTGTGTATTTTCACTTCTATAGACACATCTGGAATTTTCTCCCTATTAACCCGCGCATAATTCTGGTGTTCATTGGATTTTGTTCTCTGTTTTGGACAATTAGGTGCGATGTGACCAAATTCACTGCATTTTAAATAACGGGCCCCCTTTTCTTTATTTGGACATTCACGTGCCCAATGCGATTTTGCCCCACAGTTATTACATCGCTTATTTACATTGGTCGCAAATTTGTCGTTGCTTTTGAGGCTTAAGTCGCCCTTACCGCTCATACTTCCACTAGTACCCTTACTGTCGTAGCGTTTGTTTTTGTTTCCTTCTTCATTTTGCTCTGCCTTAAATTTTTCGTATGCTTTAAAGTTACTTTTAAGCTCTGCAATACTACGCGATTGGTATAGAATCGTTTTGTACACTGCCTCATCCTGTATACCTGCAATAATATAACCGATAAGGTGGTGTGGCTCTACCTTTCCGCCTGATGCAATTCTTTTCATTTTATATAAGTATTCTAAAAGTGTGTCTTCTGTTCTCTTGCCAGTACTCTCGAGCATTTTGTGTACATTATCGCTCTCACGGGATCCAAACTCGTTTTATAATATTGTTTTTAAACTCTCCCAACACGACACATCGCTATCTGCTTCAACTGGTAGTTTTGCTGCCCCGACCAGCAACTGTCTACCGTACAAAAATTTCTGGACATCGTTCCAACGACAAACCGTAGCAAGATTTTCGATTTCGTTTAACCACTCTCTAATATTCCTACTTGATTCGCCATCAAACCTTTCCAGTGCCTCCTGCACATCTCGTAGTTGGATGTTGTTTTGCACTATATTGTTAATACCTACAGGGTATTTTGCTTCCTCGCTTGTCATTGTTATTTGTGTTGATCTTGTTGTTGTTTTATCTCCGCTCAACCTGTAGTTTACAGCAAAGTCGTCTATGGCTGATGGTCCCTTTTTGCTTATTTGCTCGTTGTTGGTTTCTTGGTGCTTCTGCAATCGTACGATTAAGTCCCGTTTTAGCTGGTAACCGTATGGCAAACCACTCTTTTTCAGAAGTTCTTGTAGTTGTTTTGTTGTCAATTTTGAAAGGTCATTATTAGACATAAGAAAATTTTAATTGTTTAATTTGTCCTCTCCTTCTTGTAAACTTTTTGGGTCGATTTATTATTTTAAAACTTTTTTGGGCTGATTTTTATTTTAAAACACTTCTGACACCATGTGGAACTGAATAAACAAAGATTATCAATTTAATGTTAATCAAGTTTATTACCATTCAATATTTAGTTTAAAAAAATAGCAATTTAGGATAATAATTCAAGTTTTAGAAACAAATCGTATATACACAAAAATATCATTCGATTAAATTTCATTTACAATTTTTTTTTATACAGCCTCTTAATGTCCGCTTGGCGAATTTCAACTTAACACACGCTTTCCGACTTATCCTCTCGGCATTCGCTTTACGACTAAAACAGAAAATTATTCACGCTTATGTTTATGCTTTAGTATACGTATATGCAAAGTATATGTATATGTATATGTAAAAGGATATGTATATGGATATGTGTATGTATACTCGTATATTTATATATATATATATATATATATATATATATATATATATATATATATACATATATATATATATATATATATATATATATATATATATATATATATACATATATATATATATATATAGATATATATATATATATATATATATATATATATATATATCGTGTCGTATGACATCTTGCTCCAACACAGAGGTTTGTTCCTCCACACCTTTCTCCGTGGAGGTGTTTATTGACTCCTCACTCTAGTTCCGTAGTTTTCTGTTATAAATAGCAGGGTTACCTCGGGCAGGATGTGACTCTTAGCCACGCACTATCGGTCTAGATGGGAGAGAGGCTAATGCTCCTAGAACTATAATCGCATATTTACATCCTGCGAAAATATACGCTTTAACGGAACCGACGCTTCAATGAAACAATATACATATATATATATACTCGTATATATATATATATATATATATATATATATATATATATATATATATATATATATATATATATATATATATATATATATATATTTTTTTTTTTTTTACTTGCATGAAGTTGGCTACGAATGAATTTTGTATACTTACCAATTAACTGATGTTTTTCCCAACACACTTGAATACCAGCAGGAATTTCGGCAGTTTCATTTACAATTAGTCTATAATTACCTTCTCACAAAAAAGTATAAAGTCAAAGAAATATATAATAATAACTGCAAAACTATTATATATATATATATATATATATATATATATATATATATATATATATATATATATATATATATATATATATATATATATATATATATATATATATATATATATATATATATATATATATATATATATATATATATATATATATATATATATATATATATATATATATATATATATATATATATATATATATATATATATATATATACATATATATATATGAATTAACATATAAATATACATAGACGAGGGCGGATTGATATTGAAGCTACCTAAGTAGGAAAAAAACATTTTTTTTTTCAAAAACCATTTATTTCTCAACATAGTCTCCTTTTACTTCGACACACTTAGTAAGACGATATTCCAACTTTTTTATACCATCTGAATAATACGATTTCGGGAACCCCTCAAAATACGCTTTAGTTTCGGTAATCACTTCTTTGTTTGAGATGAATCTTTTTCCTGCGAGCCATTTTTTCAAGTTTGGTAACAGGAAAAAGTCACTAGGAGCTAAATCTGGACTATAAGGTGGATGATTAACCAATTCGAAGTGTATTTCACGTAATTTTAGCATCGTATCTAATGCTGTGTGAACCGGTGCGTTGTCCTGAAGAAAGAGCATTTTTTTCTTCTTTAAATGTGGTCGTTTTTCCTTGATTGCATCAATCAATTGATCCAATAATGCACGGTAATACTTTCCTGTGATTGTGTATCCTTTTTCAAGATAATCGATTAGCAATATTCCGTGTCCATCCCAAAATACAGTGGCCATAACCTTGTCAGCCGATTTCACTGCCTTCGCCTTCTCGGAGCACTTCCACCCATTGTTTCGATTGATTTTTGGTTTCAGGTGTGTAGTGGTGGACCTTTCAAATAACAGTGTTTAATCACTGCACGAAATTCGCTTTTTTCCATTTTTCAAGAAATACAAAAGTTGCTTACCTCAAACGACTACAACAAATAAACTAATCGATGAATTTGGGTGAAATTTTAACAGCTGACGTTTGACAGATCGCAATTTCTAAAAAAAAGTCTTGTGTTTGTGTTGCCATCTAGCGCTAGGCAGCTTCAATATCAATCCGCCCTCGTACCTGTACATATACGTACTTGTATACATATATTGTTAATTGAATTAACAGTTGATGTGCAAACCTCATTGGGAGGTTTTTAACATTCAAATTTTTTATGCATATCATCTTCTTTTGCATACAATTAGGCTTGTGTTAAGCAAACATTGCGAGCATAAATTTGAAATTTGCATTGAGAAAGCATTGCACTGGATAAAAAATGATATCAAGTGCAATACTCTGAAGAACTGAAGTCAAGGCCAGTTTGTAAACTTGTCAATAATGCACATTTCATGGTGATGCTTTAAATTCAATAATACCTAATATATGTATAGACAAATTATATGTAATGTATGTATAGTGAAAAGTTAATAAACACCCACGATTGGCACAGCCAAAAGTCAGTCAATCAGTAAGAGTCAAGTGTGAGTCTTTTCATTTGAACTTAGCATTGATTGATTCTCTTTCTCCGACACCAAGTTTTATGTGCCTGTTGTCAAACCCACCATCAACTCGGTACAAGCACTGCTGTTGATACTAGGTCTTTCTTTAACGACACCAAGATTTACGTGCCTGGTGTCAATGTTATCATCAACTCGGTACAAGAACCGTTGTTGAAATTCAGTTTTTAAATTTAGTTTAATAATATATATATGGTTCCTTCACCAAAGTCGCTTAGAATTGTCCATAGAATCATCCTAGGGGCTGGCTTTGAAATTGGCCCACCCTAATATATATATATATATATATATATATATATATATATATATATATATATATATATATATATAGATATATATATATATATATATATACATATCATATATATATCGGTACAAGAACCCTTGTTGAAATTCAGTTTTTAAATTTAGTTTAATAATATATATATGGTTCCTTCACCAAAGTCGCTTAGAATTGTCCATAGAATCATCCTAGGGGCTGGCTTTGAAATTGGCCCACCCTAATATATATATATATATATATATATATATTAGCCCCAAAGAGACAACGCTCGGCTGAAGAGGCGAGTGAGGTCGCCATCCAACAGCGAAATGGTCAAAGGTGGGTGTGATATGCTGACCATCATTGACCGGAAGGAGGAGGGAGTAATCCCCGAAGAGAAGTGGAGGTGGGTGAAGCAAGCGATTGCCGAAGTCACCTCCAGGTCTTAGAGGAAAACCCTGGACCTGGAGAAAGGTGTTTCAGTCACGATGCGGGCTGGTATCAGGGCAGGGCCAAGCTTATCGCATGCGATGACAGCAGGTCAGCCAACCTACACAAGATCGCGGTAAGCAAGGTTGGCGAGATTTAGTCGTGTGCCAGGCTCGAGGCTGTTAGCAGGGAAGAAGTTCCCACCAGACCAGAGCCCGGGTCTGAATCCCGGCTAAGCCAGCTGAACCGGAAAAAATAGAGGCGATCTATAGATCGTGTAACAGAGAGCTGCCAACCCATAATTGGAAGGTAGCGAAACTCGAGGAACCAGTGGAAGGTAGGAGGCAGGTGTTGCTGATACTCAACGCTGAGTTTCTTGCTCCATTGGCAGAGAGAAAAGGGTTAGTCAGGTTCGAGTTTGTTGACGCGAACGTTCGGATCTACCGCAGAGACGAGCAAGTTTTGGAACCGGAGGAGATAGAGGGTGACAAGGCCAGCGAGGCTGGCGGTGGTGAAGAAGGGTTGTCCAGCAGCCAAAGGTCGACCAACTCAGAGCAGCTGACCGGAGTCGGGGAGTTCTTTGAGGAGGACGACCTGCTTGACTACACCGAAGAAGAGGAGGACGCGGACGTTACGATGGTGGAGGCAAGAAGGACAGATCCTTATGAAGCTGATCCAAATCAACCTCCACCATTGTAAACTCGCCTCTGCGAACTTGATGGTCCGCCTGGGTTCCGGTGGTTTTGGCGTGGCCCACAATCAAGAGCCGTGGATATGCGGCAACAAAATCTGCGGTTTGAAGATGAGAGGCTTCAAGATGATAGCCGCTCAGAGCACAGGTAAGCCTCGTGCTTGTATAGTTGCAAAGGATAACATTAACATCTTTTGCTCCCACAGTTAAGTAATGGCGATACGGTGGCGGCAAGCATTGAGCTGCAAAATAGCAGTCTCTGGGTAGCCTCCGCATATATGTCTCACGACAAGGTCGCTCCACCAGAGGAGGTTCGGACATTGGTCATGGAGGCAGCCGCAGCCAAAAGGAACTTGGTTGTCTCCAGTGACGTAAACGCACACAACACTTTGTGGGGAAGCTCAAACACTAACGCAAGAGGTGAGTCAGTTTTAGACTTCATTATAGAGAATAAGCTTAGTGTGGTAAATTTAGGCTCAGAGCCGACGTTTATAACACAAAATAGAAGGGAAGTGTTAGATATTACCCTGACCTTCGATAACTTCGCTAACAATATAAAAAGATGGAGAGTGTCGAATGAAAATTCCTACTCTGACCATCGCTATATAGAATACGAAGTGAACTTCCCACGAGCTCCAGTTAAGACCTTTAGAAATATACGGAGAACGGACTGGGGGAAGTATAGAAACTCTCAGGGCCTCGCTGCCAATAAATCCCCCGTCTGATCCCACAGAATGTGGAATTAGACGAGCTGATCAATCAGGTAACCACGGCCCTGAATAGTTCACTGGCAGCCGGGTGCCCCGTTGTAAAACTGAGAGGCAAGAACAAACCACCTTGGTGGTCAATGGATCTAGGCCTTCTCCAGAAGTTCAATAGGCGGGTTTTTAAAAGGGCTAAAACTTCGGGGCTGCCCGCGGACTTGCAATCCTACAAGGCTGAGCTGAAAATATACAAAAAAGCAACCAGAACTGCGCGACAACAGTCCTGGCAAAATTATTGTGGGATGTGGAAGAAAAATCGGAAGCAGCTAGACTAAGAAGAATTCTAGCGATGACACCACACAACCTGGGCTACCTTAAAGGGCCGGGTGATGTGTGGAGCGAATTGAGCGAGGAATCTTTGGCTCTTCTCTTAGATACGCAATTTCGAGGCAGTAGCACAGTGGAGGGTGATAACTCGACAGCTAGGGGCAGGCAGTCTGAGATAGGGAATGCGATAGTTACAGTCAAGAAAGTTGAGTGGACCATTAACACCTTTGGTCCATATAAATCTCCGGGTCCGGATGGAACATATCCAGCAGAACTGCAACAATCACGGGACATAATTACGCCTAGAGTTGTGACTGCAATTAGAAGCTCTGTTAACATGGGCTATATTCCGCTAAGATGGAGAGAAATCAAGGTGTCCTTCATATCCAAAGCGTGCAGGTCATCACATTTAAATCCTAAAGACTGCAGACCAATAAGTGTCACGTCTTTCCTCCTAAAAACACTGGGGCGATTGATGGATGCACACTTACGGGAAGCTATACCAACTGGTAGAATCTCCTCGGCACAACATGCATACACGAAAGGCAAATCGACACAGACGGGGTTACACGTACTTATTGGTATAGTGGAGAAAGCCATCCAGCAGAAGCATTTCCCACAAGCGGCGTTCATTGACATAGAAGGCGCTTTCAACAACATAAATGCGAATGTCATTACGGGAGCGTTAGAAGATCTGGGCGTCGATCCTAATATGGTAGCGCTGATAGAGACGATACTCGTCAGCAGAAAGGTAGCTGCCAGCTTAGGTTCCCACACCTTAAGCAGACAGGTCTGCAGAGGCACTCCTCAGGGAGGAGTCCTCTCCCCCCTGCTCTGGAATTTGGCGGTAAACTCATTACTGCTAGCCCTAGAGAGGGGGGGTTGCCATGTTGTCGCCTATGCTGATGACTTGGCAATGGTGATTAGAGGAGAATATCCAAACACTCCTATGGATATTTTGCGCTCTAGCATGGCCAGGTTTAAACCCCGATAAAATGGAATTAATCCTCTTTTCCAAGAAAAATAGAACTCCTGATGTCCCGCGAACATACAAAGGTGTGGAAATTTCGGTGAAGGAGACAGTTACATATTTGGGACTAGTACTAGATAGGAAACTTACCGGGAAACCCAATAATGAAGAAAGAGTTGAAAAGGCCAATATTGCTTTGTACACATGTATAAGAGCGATCGGAATCACGTGGGGCTTATCCCCACGAATTATGCACTGGCTGTACATTTCAGTGGTCAGACCTATATTGCTATATGGAATACTGGTATGGTGGCCAGCCACTCAGAAACAAAGCTATTTGAAGCTTCTGAACAAGGTCCAAAGAAAGGCTTTTTTATGCATCTCTGGTGCTGTAAGGACCTCGCCTACTAAAGCTTTAGAAGCAATACTCTACATAAAAGCTGGTAGGGAAACAAGTGGCCGCCACATCAGCACTAAGGCTGAAATGTGCGGCGTTATGGTATGATCGTACAGAATACAGATACAGATGCACATACAGATACAGATACAGATACACATACAGAGGGGTCAGGAGGATAATCTTAAGGTAAAGTTTAGTACAGAGAACTTCTCCAAGAAGACTCACTGCCTCCTCGTGGCGACCCCGGAAAATGGTATACCTGCATCAGCTGAATATTAGCCAGAGTGAGTGACGATTCATTCAGCGATGACCCCGAAGGGGCGGCTGTTTGAGCACCGGTGGACAACGAGGGGTAATCGATGGACCGCCGTGGGATATCATCCTTCATCCTCTATTGAGAGACATCCTGGGACAAACGTTGTCCACAACCACGATCTAAGCCCAGTAGGATCTTGGTGATAATGGCACTGGAACATATTTCGGAGATGATGATTTGAGCTGGTGGCTGCTGTGACTGGCCTCTTAGTAGGTGTGGAGTGAAATCCCAATGAAACGGCGGTCCAGATATTGCAGCAGTTGCCCCCGTCCCGGTAAAACCTTGGCAGGCCTGGAAGTACGTTCTTGATCCGTCACCATTGAGTTGGTGGTGCAGGTTAGGTTGAGCTTGCTCCCTATTCACGCGAACCTGGCTCTGTATGCAGGTACCCATAAGGTCTTGAGTTAACCCTCGCGTTGGCTTCCCTGCTTTAATTAGCATAGATAAGCACGGTGTTACTAACGCGACTGCACATTCGGATAAGGATAACGGCTTCCATGGGGGACCCGATCGCACCCCCCCCCCCTCCTAAAATTATTCATTATGTTAGATTTTAATATTGCCAAAGTTTGAGCACAATTGGAAGATGTTAACCGTGCCAATGGGGCCTCAAAGTTTTGAAAATCTCGATTTTTTGGCAGTTTGGCGACTTCGGCGACCCATATCTCTGGAACGGCTAAAGCTATTTGCCAGTGTTATACATCAAATTAAAGGCCATACTGTTTTTAACATTTTCTATTCAACACAATAAATAAGCAACTCGTACTGAAACCAAAAAATAGAGCCAATGTCCCTAAAAGCGTGACTAGGTACCCCTGTGAGCGAAGATGCGTTATTTGTATTATTATTGCTTATTATGGACAAATACTTGTACTTTGGAATCCCATTTCATGTAACTATGTTTGCTATGGTATACCGTTAATTTTAGACCTACAACAATGTTTTTTTTTTAATGTCAGGTATGTATCTATTTTTTCTTCATACTGTATCACTGGCGACCCCAAGCAGGTAAAACCAAACTAGTTTAAAAATGTATTGGGTTACCCTACTACCTATTGTTATATTTTAAGTAGAAGTCCAGGGGTTCAGAGTCTGTTATTAAAAAAAGAAAAGGATAGCTAGGTGGTTCTTGCTTTTATGATTTTGTTTCTTGGTCAGTTGAAAAGTATTCGCTGAATAGTGAAAGTCGTATTTTGTTAAAAAAAAAAACCAATAAATATTAACTACAAAAGACATGTTTATTTTAATTAGGTCGATAGCTACTAACACGTACTCTTGGTTTTAGCTAGTGTCATTCTGTGTCGTTTATTCTTTCTTCTAGTGAACATTTTTATTTCTCGTAAAAGTGATGGCTACATCTGGCGTGAGAAGTAAAGGTAATTTTTCTAATTGGCTATCCAGCTCATCAGATAACTGGATGTAAGCTGCCCTCCAATCGACAAGTTCTAGATACTATGTTCTACAATTTGCGTACTGTGAAGTTAAATGTGAGAGGCTCTGGCACAACTACTGTTCACAAAGTTTTCGTTTTTTGGACAAAAGCTCGAATTCCTACAAAACAAAAGAAAAATGTCATAGTAAAACTGGAAAAACTGTACGATGATTGGAGAAAAATGCAAAAGTACAAGGATAGAAAAACGGAAAGTAGAAGAAATGCTGTTTGGAAGTTTGGAAGCACATCGGGACTTCAACCAGACATATTCAAGAGATTTCAAAAAGAATGGTCGGCGATTGATAAATAGATAGAATGTAGGCGGGAATAGAATAAAATAGATGTAGGCGAGAATGTTTTGAAACTACTGCCCAAAGAAGGAGTAGAGAATATCAAAGAAGAACTGCGAATAAAACTAATGGAATGCCAGCCACGGACGACTACAAAGAGCTGTTATAGTTGGCATTGATATATCTTGGCCATCTTGACGGAAAAGATGTGCGCTTCAGGTCTCCAGGTCCAGTACACCATGCCCGGCGGATGGCAAAAGCTATTTACTGTCTGAAAATACAACTCTTCCGTGACCAGTTTAGCTGACTTCCCAAGAACAAGAGGCCCTAGAAGCACTTTGTGTTTTCATCGTTCGAGTCTACCGTAATGCACGGTTTAATGCCCCCAGAGCATGTTTAGCACCAAAACAAGACCTAGACCTCATTGAAAACCTATTGAAATACGAAAGCATTGACAAAAAATATCAGAAAAAGGAATTAACAAAATGATAAATCACCTGTGGTATCTTAGTCCTGAACTTGTTGCCTGGCATTGTTTGACCCGACAGTGCAAAACACCGTACAGAGCCAAATGGCTTCAAAAATCTTAACAAATCAAGCAGAAGAAAATGAGAAGTGCTCCAGAAATATGCGACCCAAACTAAAAAAAGAACAACTGCCGAAATTCCTAGAAAAAGGTCTCCCAGCCCTAATTACAAGCGAGAGTTACCTGTTGTTCAAGAGATTAAACTTTAACACCGAATTTCTGGAAAAAGATCCTGGAACTTGGCAGCAGAACAGCAACTACCAGGAGGGGCAATGGATGGTAAACAACTTGAAAGTTGTGAACGACATGGCAAAGCGAGGAGTCAAGCTCATCACAGATTACAACCAACTACTTACAAAGGTTCCATCTTCGCTCTAAGGGGTACCTAGTCACGTTTTTAGGGGCATTGGCTTCATTATCTCGAATTCAGTACTACTTACGTATTTTTTTAACAAAAACCAAAAGTAGTAAGAAAATTTTCTGTCAAGAAAGTGTTTTAACAAATTTGAACTTATTTATAAAAAAGAAAGAAAGAAAAGAAAATTAGCACTATAAAAGGTTTTAATACTTTGTATGGCCCTCTTTAGTATCTATAACGACTTTTAGTTTCTCCTCATGGAATAAATCAACTTCTGCACATCGTATTCACTTATTTCATTCCTCTAGTATTGCAGTTTTGAGCACTGCTCCACCTTTTGGTTCCCACAAATCTTCAATGGGGCTCAAGTGTAGACTCTGGGCTGCCGTATCTAACACTTTTTTGAAATTATAAAAAATCCACATGCTTACCATATGGAACTTATGTTTTGGGTCATTATCTTGGTAAAATTTGAATTGCGGATTGTCATCATTATTGAACCCATAGTAAACTACGCTGTTTACCAAATAATGTTTCATAATATCCAAATATTGTTTTGCATCAATTTTATACTATATGAAATCTAGTTCTCCTACTCTTTTACTGGATATGCACCCCGATAACATGACAGAAAGTTTGCCAAATTTAAATATTGGAATATAATATAATATTTCGGTTTTCCAATGCGTTTAACGTTTGTCACCACAATCTATTAGGCCCACCAATATAGAAAAGCATGATTTTGGTCTTTTCGCAAAATATAGCGTCATCCCAATTGTCATTCGGTTTGACAAAGTACATCCTAGCGAAAGACAATCACTTTTCAATGCTATGTGTTGAAAGCATTGGTTTTTTCGAGCAACTCTTGACATATACTGGTACTTCATCAGGAGCTGAATTTCGAAAGTTTTGGTACCAGACTATCTTAGCTTTTTAGGCGATTTAAAATATTATAAATAGTTAGCTAGACAATTCTTGGACACTTTTTCGGATGGGGTGGCTATAGTAAACCAACTGAGTTATATCAAATGACGTTCTTTTACCAGGCATCTCAAATTCACAATAATTTTGAATCCATACACATATACATATACAGAAAAAGATGCAGTTACAGATATACATACAGATACAAATAGAGATGCAGATACAGATACAGATACACATACAGATGCAGTTAAAGATACAGATACACATACAGACACAGATAAATATAGAGATTGATTTACATATGCATACAGTTTGTCAAGAAAGTGTCGTGAATTTTATTTCTCCCCAACATTATATAGTACTTCTTTATTGTTTTGATGCATTTTTTCTATTTATTTCTTTTATTCAATGTATTTACTAATGAACAGTAACAAAAAAAAGAATTATATAACTTATGATACTAAAAACATAACAAAAACAAAAATAGTCAAAAAATTTGCTGTCAAGAAAGTGTTTTCACAATTCGCTTTGGAACTAATTTAGCTGCGCAATGCATTTACCGTTATGAGATTGATACTTCACTATGCTTTGTACGCATTTTAGACGCAAATTAATCAAAAATAGTTGTTTTTTGCTCATCGAATGCAGCATGTTTACCAAAATTGTTGTGAATTTGAGATGCCTGGTAAAAGGACATCATTTGATATGACTCTGTTGGTTTACTATAGCCACCCCATCCGAAAAAGTGTCCAAGAATTGTCCGCGCTGCTTCCTTTGACCAGCTAACTATTTATAATATTTTAAATCGCCTAAAAAGCTAACCAGTCTGGTACCAAATCTTTCGAAATTCTGTGCGCACAAAATATCATTTAGAACAGAACGCATTTTGGTAATGAAAGTAGTCGAAAATCCACGGATTTCAACGAGAACCTCTTCAAATTAACTCAAAGAAGAATGTGACCTTGCGTTTATCTACGAAATAGTAAGGCAGCTCCTGATGAAGTACCAGTATATGTCAAGACTTGTTCAAAAAAAACCAATGCTTTCAACACATAGCATTGAAAAGATATTGTCTTTCGCTAAGAGGTACTTTGTCAATCTGAATGCCTATTGGGATGACGCTATATTTTGCAAAAAGACCAAAATCACGCTTTTCTATATTGGTGGGCCTAATATATTGTGGTGACAACCGTTAAACGGATTGGAAAACCGAAATATTATATTATATTCCAATATTTAAATTTGGCAAACTTTCTGTCATGTTATCGGGGTGTATATCCCGTAAAAGAGTAGGAGAACTAGATTTCATATAGTATAAAATTGATACAAAAAAATATTTGGATATTTTCAAACAATATTTGGTAAACAGCGCAGTTTATTATGGGTTCAATAATGATGACAATCCACAATTCAAATTTTATCAAGATAATGACCCAAAACATAAGGTCCATATGGTAAGCGTGTGGGTTCTTTATAATTTCAAAAAAGTGTTAGATACGGCAGCCCAGAGTCCACACTTGAGCCCCATTGAAGAATTGTGGGAACTTTTAAGGAAAATGGCGGCCGACAGACAACCAAAATGTGGCGCAGTGCTCAAAACTGCAATACTAGAGGAATGAAATAAGCGAATACGATGTGCAGAAGTTGATTTATTCCATGAGGAATAAATCAACTGTTTCTTAATTTAAATATTAGTTTTTTTGTTGTTACTGTTCATTGAATCGGCATCCTGACTGTATCCAAACACCAGATGGCAGCTGGACTCACTCAAACGCCGAAACCCTTGATATCCTCCTAGACATCCACTTCCCAGGGAGTGTAGCCTCAGTGGATCAAGCACTTTATCAGGTGGATCAGTTTTATCCATGGTAGCCTCCCTACATTCCAAGTCACAAAAATTCACCTTGAGTGGTCCAATCAAACCTTTAAGCCATACAAGTCCCCCGGGCCGGACGGCATCATTCCTGCCGATATCCAAAGATATTATCCTTCCATGGCTGCTACAAATATATTATGCAAGCCTCAGATTGCAATATATTCCCTTACGTTGGTGCACGGCTCGGGTCGTCGTCATCCCGACAGTGGGGAAGGCCTCCCACACCAAACCTAAGGATTACAGACCCAGACGTCTAACATCTCAATCTTTTAGAAATAGCTCTTGACCTACATATCAGGACATCGATCAATCCTTCTTTTCTCTCGGTATCTCAACACGCCTATTCTAAAGGCAAATCCTTTGAAAGAGCACTTCATTCCCTAATTTTTCAAGTTGACAAATCCTTGGCTTTTAAGGAATTCACACTTGCCATATTTCTGGACATCGAGGGAGCATTCAACAACGTATGCCCCAACGCTGTCATTTCCGCAGTCTGTAATCCTAACCTGATTTCTGGCCTTCTTTAATTTATAGAGCTTCTACTACAATCTAGAATCATCACTTCCACGATCGGCAGTGCCCAATCAAAGAGGGTGGTTAACAGGGGCACGCCACAAGGAGGTTTAGCAATCACGGCATCCGGCAAATTCCCCCAAAACACTTTCCGAAAAACTTAACTATTCACTTTCTATTGTGTCGAACTGGTGTCGTGAATTCGAACTTGGAGTTAACCCATCCAAAAAGAGTCTATGCTTTTCACTAGGAAGAACAAAAATCCAAGGTTTACAATGCCTCGTCTAAACTGCACTCCGCTCTCTTTAAGCACACACGTTAAGTACTTAGGCCTGATTTTCGACTCAAAGCTTAATTGGAAAGCCATACCCCTAGTTGAGAGGGCACGTAAACAATATGCGCTACATACTGCTGTAGAAGAGCAGTTGGAGTACGATGGGGACATCCTCCTCGACGTCGGCTCTACACGACTATCGTCGAACCCAAACTATCATACAGGTCGGTCTTTTGGTGGCAAGCTCTCGAAAAAGCCTGCAATATCAAACCCCTCGATAACATCAGAAGATCCATTGCTCTACTGATCACTGGCACTCTTCGTACCACACCTACAAAATCTCTTTTTGCCATGCTGTACTGGGTCCCTTCGGTGCTCCTAGTTAAGCACCAAGCCAAGTTGACAGCGTTTAGACTTGGAGATCTTTCGGACTGGCGCATAACCCTGACGGGCCATGCCTCTATTCTGAATGAGGATCCACCTGTCCCCAATTTTATTGATTACATGTCGGTCTATCCCGATTTGAACAGGGAGTTCGACCTCACTATTCCAAGCAGAAATGACTGGACTTCAAAAACCTAATCGTCGGTGAAACGGTCGAAATCTATACCGACGGTTCCAAACTTCGAAGTAGCGTCGGCAGCAGTATCTTTTCAGACAAACTGGACTTAAACATCTCCCTACGTTTCCTAGACAATTGCAGCGCCTTTCAAGCTAAGGTCATGGCCATTTATCACGCAGCCAAAGGATGCTGAGTAGCGATATCGGCGCAGTCGCCGTATCTATCTTCTCAGACAGCGAAGTCTCTATTAAATCTCTTTTTGGGTCCACGGCCACATCAAGACACGTTCATGAATGCCGAACATATTTAAATCTGCTCGCAATTTACTCTCGGGTGCACCAAGTCTGGGTTCCCGGACATAGCGAAATCCCGGGAAACTGCGAAGCGGACGAGGCTGCCAAGACAGACATGCTACTGCAGGAAATTCAGCCCCCGTATATATCGGCATCCCACTGGCAACAGCCTAGCTCGATATCAAACGGAAATATTTGGGTGCCGCCTATAAATCCTGGGTTGACGAGGAATCCTGCCACACAGCTAGACTAACTTGGGCTAGAATGGACAAAAACAGAACCAATCAACTTCTTCAATATGATCACGTATCACTGTCCACAACTGTGTCGGTTCTGACCGGCCACTGCACACTGGGACAGCACGCAGAAAGACTGGACCTACCCTCGAACAATTTTTGTCGAGGCTGGGGCTCCGACTAAGAGGAGGAGACGGTTTTCCACCTCTTATGCCACTGCCCATTCTTGAGCAGAAGAAGAATTCGCAACTTTAGTTCCCCATTTCTTACAAGCGTGACAGAGCTGCCATCCTTTAATATTAGGGATATAGCAAGGTTCATCAAACTATCAGGATGGTTTCCTGCAACATGATGGGGGAGTCGTGCCTTTCCCGGCGCTGTCCTTGCGCAGGCTATCACCATCCAAAGTAAGAGAAATTTTAGTCAGTGCTTGAACGGCGCCACACAGTGTTATCACAATGGGCCATTATGTGTGCTCAAATGGGCTTTTGGCAAACTAGGCGGCCACTCCTACCTACCTTCCTACCTTTATTGAAAAGCACAAAGTGTTTTTCTCTCTGTAAATTGATTGACTGTGGTCACTTGCATTCGAAACATTGCGATCATGGATTCAGTAGCGTTTGAAGCCGCTATAGCGGAACTCGTAAAAGATAACAATGCAAAATACTATCAAAAAATAGCGAGCTAAGTAGGAGGATAGGAGAACAGCGGGCAGTATCAGGAATAGTGACTTACGGGGAAGTAGAATTAACAACTTCTTTTCCAACAACTCTAGAGTGAGTAAAAAATTTACCCCAGTTTAGAGGAGATAGGGGTACTTATCCTTCGTTGGACAAAAGTTACAAAAGATCAGCAATTTATGCACAGGCTCTTCTTATAATAAGAACAAAAGTGTCCGGTCAAGCAGATCATGTATTATCGGAATACAAAACTGTTTTAAATTTACACGCTATAGTCGCAAGACTCGATCACGCTTATGAACTCAATATGATGAAACAAGGGAAATTAGATATTAACGAATATTACGACCAAATTTAAAAGCAATTTACTCTCGTCTCATCAAAAATTATGACGGAAGATGCGCTCCGAACATTTATATCAGATCTTCATCACGCAATTGGGAATATTATTTACTCGAAAGGCCCCCAAGACATGCCAACCGCACTCGCCATGGATCATGAATTAGAGAGTAACAGAGTAGGAGATACCAATTTGCAATCCCCTTGACGAATTTTCCAATAGGCACGCAAAAAGAAACCTTACAGAGGAACCCAAATTGGTGAAAGTAATAACCACCAGGGACCTCTTCCGATGAATGTTGACCCACTAGTATCCCATTAGCAAAACAAATTGTAACTCGAATAATCCCAATAAATATTTTTATATTCACCCTCAACAGAGTGGGAATCCGATACCCGTTGTAAGGAAAAACAGTTCGGGTCGTCAATATAATCATGTGCTTCTTTTCTGCGCTTGAAAGCTCGGATGGATCAAGCAGATCAAATATTCGCAAAGCTCAGAGAGTAAATACTTTTTTCGAAACGCCAGAAAATAAACAATGCTACGTGCAGGATAATCTTTTAGAATAGGGGCCCCTTAGCTCCATTATATAGAGAAGTGGCTAAACAAAGGAGAAACTTTAAAAATTCTATTAGATAACGGCACTTCGAAAAATTTTATAAAATACCTTCCACTGTTAAAGAACATTGAAGAAGTAGATGTGCCGTTCAAAATTAAAACCGTATCCGGCTGCCAAAATACAAGAAGGAAACGTAAAATAAAAGTATTAGGACAAAATTCAATAGTCTTACTTCATTCGATGCCATAGTTGGCTATGATTTTTTTTAAAATATACTTTTGAATATTGATACAATCAATGACGAATTACAATATAGGGATGGTATTAAAAAATTAAACTATTTCAAATGCGAAGAGGTGTCTCATTTATCCATTGATTAAAATCAGATTCCATCAGAAGTTCTTTCCGAATTCAAAGGGGCGATTGGAAGAAACAAGACTTTTCACAGTAAAGTCAGGGCATCTATTAGAACTACAACTAACGAGCCCGTCTATAGGAAATCTTACCATACCCTATTGCAGACACTAAATTTGTGAATAATGAGATTCAACCGCGAGGACGGTATAATCCAACCATCCCGAAGTCTATTCAATAGCCTAATATGGGTTGTAAAAATGAAACCAACGAATAACAATGGTGATCCGGAGCTTTGCTTGGTTATTGATTTCCAAAAATTGAACAAAGTAACCAACCATTCAGGATAAATATCCAATGTCAGAAACCTCTGCAATTTTATCAAATCTGCGAACCGGAAAGTGCTTTTCAACCATGAATTTGAAAAGTAGATTTCACCAGATTTTGCTTAACCCAGGGGATCGCGAAAAAACAGGATTCTCCGCCCTCTGTGGTCTAGTGGTAAGCATGCTAGACTCGCACCACGAGGGTCGCAGGTTCAAATCCTTCCACGGGCTTGGTCTCCAAACTGCTTCTTTCTATAACATCCTTTTTTGGAGTTCATTGTTAGTGAGACAGGCATTAAAACAAGCCCAATGAAGCTTAATGACATCCTTCAATGTAAGAGACCTGAATCTCTTCGAGCTCTCAAAACTTTTCTTGGATTATCTGGGTATTGCCGACGATTTATACAAGACTATGCCCGTATCGCTAAACCTCTCACTAAGTTTCTAAGAGGTGAGAACAGAAATGCTAAGGCTAAACAATGAAGGAAATTCAAAGTAATTTAGACGCAGAAGCCATAGACGCTTTTGAGCGTATTAAATGGACTTTAATGAAAAAGTACTCTTAATAATAAATAATAGATTAAGAGGTAAAATAAAACAAATTTTCAACGAAGTTGAAATAAGTGAGGATTTAGGGATATCTGTTAAACTTAAGGACGAAAGTATAATCCACAAGGATAACATTAAATTCTTATGATAAATAATATCTTATACATAGGCACGTAAAGGATTTTTCAAAAGAAACGCTACAAAAGTCAATCAATAGTGACAGCAAACGACGCCATATTTTTTCTTGCTCTTTTGACATTTCTCTTCAATACGGTTTGCCATTTGATCATGCAAAGATATACGAGACATCAACTAGTCGAAATTATTAAAATTTACTACCGAAATTCGGAGTCAGTCGCCTCAACTTTAAGAGCGCTACGTCCAATTTATGATGAGGCTCATTTCTGGCTGAATGGCTTCGTCAATAAGCAAAATATGCGTTATTGGTTAGACAGCAATCCACACGTACTCCATGAGTCATCATTGCATCCCGAAAAAATTACGGTTTGGTGCGGTTTATAGGCTGGCGGCGTCATTGAGCCGTACTTCTTCCGTGATGATCAAGACCGGCACATTACTGTGAATGCGAATCGCTACCGTTCAATGATAACCGAATATTTTTGGCCCCAATTGGATAATATGGATTTGGAGGACATGTGGTTCCAACAGGACGGCGCCATAAGCCATATAGCGAATGCCACAATCAATTTACTGCAAACCAAGTTTGGTGAACGTGTTATCTCACGAAATGGCCCAGTCGACTGGCCGCCTCGGTCGTGCGATTTGACGCCGTTAGATTATTTCCTGTGCGGCTACGTCAAGTCTATGGTCTATGCCAACAAGCCAGCGACGACTGATGAACTTCGTACGAATATCGAACGTGAAATTGCAGCAGTATCGGCCGATTTATGCCTAAAAACCGTTGAAAATTGGGTTCAGCGTCTGGACTTCTGCAAGCGTGCCCGTGGTGATCATGCAAAAGAAATCGAGTTCCATACATAATGGCATCGAACGTACTTTCACAGGAATAAAGAATTTCATTGATATCTAAAACCAGTTTTGTTTTATTTAAAAAAAACTTTTGTAGCGCTCTTATTAAAAAACCCGATAGTTCGCTCGGAATTGCATAGCTTCTCGTCATCTCCAATAACTGCAATCAGAGATGGAATGGTAGCAATAATGAGGGATCATTACTTTATTATTCACACGGTTTATCTACTGAAATATGATGATATACTGAAAGAGAACAGAGACCTTTTTGAAACCTATCATAAAGACAAAGAAATAAATACATTTTTTTTTTTACCACGATATAACCGAAATAAAAAACCCTCTGGGCGGTGAGAAGGCCCCTGAGGTCCCTTTTTCATTTTCAAACTGAAATTACTCCTTGATGGTCCATGGGAAGTATACCCGACCCCCACATGTATTCCAAGGAAATTTTATCTAGAATCGTTTACAAAATTTCAAAGCGATCCGACCAATAGTTTAGTTTCTATTGAGATTTAAACGGGAACGTGTGAAAAGGTCCGCTGGGACTAATCAACAGCAAAACTGCGGTTATTGATGATATTTGGCAAATGTTGCAGTCTCATTTGGCAGCAGCTTACACTCCGCATGATGCAGTGACCGTTATTCCCATACAGAGGCCGTACCCGCTTCACACAATACATTCCATCGAAGCCTGCCAAGTACGGTATAAAGATATGGTGGTTGTGCGACTCAAAATCATTTTATCGTGTCAAAGGAATGATTTACTCTGGGAAATTGCCTGACCTGGCACGAGAGGTGAATCAAGGGCAGAATGTTGTACTTCAACTTTCGGAGAGATATTTGAATACAGGCCGCACAATTTATGCCGACAATTTTTTCACAACTTTGGATTTGGCGCGTACTTTGATCAGGAAGAAAACCGCATATGTTGGAACAGTGCGCTCGAATAAGACATGTGTGCCTCGGGAATTCCAAAAAAATCATACGCGTCCTGTCAACAGCACATTGTTCGGCTTCAACGAAGGCGATATAGCACTACGTTCATATGTGCCCAAGAAGAACAAAGCGGTAATTTTGCTGTCACACAACATTATACTTGCGGTGTGGACATGCAAACTGAAAAGAAGAAGCCGTTTGCTATTTTGGATTACAACGCCAACAAATCGGGCGTTAATACAATGGACCAGATGCTTGGCACATATACATGCAAGCGCTCAACAAACCGCTGGCCATTGGCCATGTTTTATAATATGGTGGACATTGCTGCATTAGCTGCATTTATATCATACAACGAGATGAAGCCAATAAAAAGAAGTGACAGATGACGGTCATTCCTACTGATGCTGACAAAACAATTGGCACTACCAAACAAAGAGGAACGAGCGCTGAACAACCGCATAACCGCATATCCAAGGATACGGAACGCAATGGAAGCATTTGATGTAAAGGTAAGAAAAAAGAATTCTAATGTTCAAAAGCAGAATAATTACATAATTTTGTTCTTTTTAGATATTATCAAGACCGGCAGAAGGAGCTGCACCGTCGTTTGCGTCTAGAACGAACAGACCGTCATGTCGCCTATGCCGTTCTGAGTACGGACGGCAGCGGAAAACAAGGGCCTATTGCCATTCCTGTAATAATCCAGTTTGTGCAGAGCATTCAACACTTATGCATCGATGCTACACCTGCACAGAAAATATGTTGGACGAGGGACAATCTACACAACAATAGTTTTTTAGGCTTTTTTCACATAAAACTCATAAAAAATTAATAATGTTATATATAAAAAAAAATTTTTTTTTCTAACATTCATTATACATGTATAATTAGTAAATAATAATAAATCAAAACAAAAAAAATGTAAAAAAAATTCGTTTTCATATAAAATTCCATACAAATAGAAATAGATCTTGTACTTCGTGTAAGGGCAACGGATGACTCAACCGTCGGAGGGTTAAAAATTCAAGGTCCAAAAGATCCTTTGATTTCCTTGGAACGGTTTGGAAATTGATTGCGGGTTCCCCGGACCACGACGACCTTATACAATTGCATGGTACAGAACAGGCTCTCATAGACAACAGAATTACACAAATAAATATTAATCAGAATTTACAAGTCCAAATGAATGAGGTTACCAGCAAAATTAATCAATTTATTGAAAAAAATTGTGCATTATCAAAAAATTACTTTTAAAGTAATAAAATATTAGAACTAGCTATCATAAGAAAAAGAATTATAATATCCGATTTAAGTAATGTTGTTCATGGAATTGAACTTTTCAAATTAAACACTGTTATTCCTATGGTATTTGATCTTTACGAGATAAATAAAAGAATAAATTTAGATGATCGAATTGCTATATCAGACCTATGAATCTATGATTCTGTAAATTAAATCAAATACTTTGTAAAAATACCGAAAATTGGAAAAACTTGTAACTTAATTTAACTTTATTCTGCTATTCATAATAACTCAATTTTAAATTTAGAAAGCAATATAATGTGTAGATATAGTGAAAATGTAAAAGCGTTTCATACAAAATAAAGAAACAAATGAATCAAAGTCTGATTCGCATACTTTGATTTATTATTTTTTGAATAAGTATTTTATGTGTATACGAGGTTTGATCAAAAAATAATTCAAATTTCAATTTTTTCAAAAAGTATTTATTTATTCATCAACAGCTATCTTGACCCCTTCAAAGTAATTCCCCTCAGATATAATACACTTATGCCAGCGTTTTTTCCAATCCTCGAAACACTTCTGAAACGCTTTTTTGGTATCGCCAACAGCTCCTGTTTCGATTTTTCTTTTATCTCCTCAATCGTAGCCAAACGCTTTCCTTTCATCGGTGTCTTCAGTTTTGGAAAGAGGAAAAAGTCAGCGGGGGCCAATTCCGGTGAATACGGTGGTTGAGGCATTATAACGGTTTTGTTTTTGGCCAAAAAATTACGCACAGGCATCGATGATTGGTTTTTCCACAATTCTGGGCGTTTCTGACGAATTGCTTCTCGCAAACGGCGCATAACTTCAAGGTAGTATTCCTTGTTGACCGTACGACCTTGTGGCAAGAATTCATAATGCACCACGCCATTGCAATCAAAGAAAACTGTCAGCAAAACCTTTACGTTCGACCGAACTTGACGTGCTTTTTTCGGTCTTGGCTCATCTGGACGTTTGCATTGGGATGATTGGGCTTTGGTTTCAATCTCATAGCCATACACCCACGATTCGTCACCAGTTATGTTCTTTTTGAGGAAATCTGGATCGTCGCTGAAGATCTTCAACAGCTCCTGAGCGATGTCCATGCGACGTTGTTTTTGCTCAAAATTTAGTTGTTGACGTGCTCGGGCGACCAGGACGAGCATCGTCATTGACATCTTCTCGGCCTTCCTTAAACCGGTTATACCACAATTGAACTTGTGTTCTGCTCATAGTAGACTCGCCAAAGGCCACAGTACACATTTCAAATGTCCTTGCGCATTTACTTTCCTTTTTTACATAAAACTGAATACAGTTTCTTTGATCCATTTTTTCGAATAGTACAAAATCGAAGAGCACACCAAAACACGACTAACCTTTTTATCTGTCAAAAACAAACTGACAATCCAAAATGGTTGGTATTGCCAACATATATAACAGACATGTGTACCAACATAACAGAAAAAAAAATGCGAACATCGAACATACGTAACTCACGAAATTTGAAAATAACGTTTATTTTTTGATCACATCTCGTATACTCGTATATATATCTATATAAAATAATATTGTGTAAAAGTTAAGTGAAAAAAAAATATGAGCTATAAACTTCTGGGGTACAGCAAGAGATATTTTAAAAGACTGGTCGCAAAGGAAAGTGAAGAAATCTGTAAAAAGCTTCCCGAAGGCAACATTTTTAGTGAAATTGTATTTTGTAAGTATAAAAATAATTTTTGTTATTCGAAATATTAATTGATATTCTCATTATAGTTGCAGTTAATAGACCGGAAATGTCATTAGATAAATACGAAAAAGCCATGAAGACTGCATTCCGTTCCATGAAAAACAAGATTTACCACAAGTACAGTGAAAAAATAAAATAAAACTTGAAATAAATTTCTTTCTCAAACCAAATTTGTCTATTTAATTATTTTTAAATTTTTTTTTTCTTTTTTTTAATGTTAAAAAAAATTTTGCTTGCGCTTTAATAGCACTTCGATCACAGTGACATTAAAGCGCTCCACTCTCCCTACTTTTTTATATTTTCAAAAATGAGGGTAAAGCGATCCACTCTCGCTACTTTTTTATATATTCTACAATGAGGTTAAAGCGCTTCACTCTCGCTACTTTTTTATATTTTCTACAATGAGGCCAATGCGCCTACGTCTGATGACATGAAAATGTTAAAAAATGCGCTACGCATTGTCAGAACGGCACTTTAGTGCATTTTCCGAGCGCTATAACAGCGCTAATGAAGTGCTCGGTTTTCTATTGGGCGTATATGAATATACATTTACATATACATATACATATACAAATTAATTTACTTTATTTCGTCTATATTAAAAAAATATATGTTTTATTTATACAACCTCACTGGTTGTGAGCATAACTTCAACTAAACTTAAACTTAGGTTAGTGGAATTTTTACTGGACTTCTTTTTGAAAACAAAACAAAAGAATTACTATGACAATTACGACTTGCAGCATTCTAAAGCCGCTACTGTACTCCTAAGTAGACAACTCACCCAGCTGCACACATCACCTCACATAACAACAGTACAAGAGCCCTGGGTCTTTAGGGGTCGCCTCTGTGGCCTTGGCTTGTTGAAAGGGGCCACGATATTATATGACAGAAACTCGATTAGACCAAGAGCCGGTCTTATAATATCATCCCATCTCGCAGCGACCTGCCTTGACGCATTTTATTGTCAGGATCTGGTTGCGGCAGAGATTAGTTTTAAGAGTATGCACGGATGGTCGAGGTTTGTGATTGCATCTGCTTACTTTCCTTACGATGCTTTGGAGGCGCCACCACCTGGGAAGGTCGCTACTCTCGTAGGGTTCTGTGAGCGGCGCGGTCTTGGTCTGGTTCATTGCTGCGATGCTAATGCCCAGCACACGATCTGGGGCAGCAGCAAGTGCAATGAGCGGGGCTCTCGACTTTTCGAGTATATTGCCTCCTCCAGCCTGAACATCCACAATGTAGGCAGGCAGCCTACTTTTGTGACTACGAGAAGGCAGGAGGTAATTGACGTCACCCTTTCAAATCCAAGACTGGGGTGGTCGATCAACAACTGGAGGGTCCTCGCCGAAGACTCGTGCTCGGACCACAGATACATTGAGTTTCAGTGTGGCGAGCGGGCGCAGATGCCATTGCCCACCAGAAACCCAAGAAAAACAGACTGGCCGAAGTTCAGGGAGGCACTGCGTAGCAATCACGTGACGCCACTGAGACTTCGCAAGGAGCAGAACATTGAGGCGGCTGTTGAACATCTCAACACCGCTGTAAGAAGCCGCTTCGAGCTAGCCTGTCCAACTAGACCTCCTCTTAGCCGGACTCCTGTTCCATGGTGGAATCGAGAGCTTAAGGTGCTGAGGCTCGAGTCTAGAAATCTTCTCAACCGGGCCCTCAAGACGAATCTTGATGAGGACTGGGACGATATCGACGTGTTCCAGAGGGACTACAAGAAGCTAATTCGGGACTCGAAAAGGGTTTCTTTTAGAGATTTCTGCAGTGATATCAAATCCCTGAGTGACAGGGCAAAACTGGTTAAAGTCCTGAAAAATGACCAAACCGCTAAGCTGGGTTCGCTCAGGAAACCTGATGGCTCCTATACGGAGAGGCAAAGTGAGACACTCAGCTTGCTGTTGGAGTCACACTTTCCAGGAAATCAGGTAAGCATAGCCCGTCAACAACCACCTTTGGTCGGAAATGTTGTCAGGGCAGCTGCGCCCTCTCGACATGATTGGTATGTCGCCAGAACTGTGGCGAATGAGACTGCTATTGGATTTGCTATCAAATCCTTTGACAACTTCAAGTCGCCCGGACTGGATGGCATATATCCGATTGTGTTGAAGGAAGGCATTGAGCTGGTGATGGCAGCACTGAAGAAGATCTTCACTGCATGTCTCGCACTGGCCTATGTACCACGCTCTTGGAGGATGGTGAGGGTTGCCTTCATTCCTAAGGTTGGAAGAGACGACTACACCAAACCCAAGAGCTTCAGACCTATTAGTATGACCTCGTTCATGCTAAAAAGTTTAGAACGGCTGGTGGAGCTTCGCATGCGTAGGGAGTCTCTGAAGACGCATCCACTGTCTCCATTTCAGCATGCCTATCAAAGCGGAAAATCCTGCGAGACGGCTCTGCAAAACCTTGTTGGAAGGATAGAGCGAGCCATCGACAGGAAAGAATACGCAATAGGCGTCTTTGTGGACATAGAGGGTGCGTTTGACAATGCTACTTTCGACAGTATGTGCGGCTCTGCTAGGCGGCATGGCATAGACCGGGTTCTAGTAAACTGGATACGTTCAATGCTGGCCCAGAGAATCATAACGGTGCGGGCGGAGGAAGATTTGCTGGTGTCATCTGGGGTTAATAGAGGCTGTCCCCAAGGTGGGGTACTGTCTCCATTGCTCTGGTGCATGGTAATCGATCCCCTGCTTAACGCCATTAATGACTCGGGGTTATACGCTCAGGCATATGCGGATGATGTTGGCTGTCTTGTGACAGGTCCATCCCTTATGATTGTCTGCAGAAGGGTGCAGAGAACTCTGGATATGATTGACACTTGGTGCAGTGCGAATGGGCTATCGGCTAATCCTGTCAAGACTGGTATTGTCCTCTTTACCAGAAGGAGAAAGCTTGATGGACTTATTCTGCCTACACTAAAAGGAGTCACTATCCAGCTATCGAAGGAAAGCAAATATATTGGAGTCATCCTTGATAACAAACTTCTGCATGTCCAACTGAAGATATCCAAAGCACTGTCAGTTTTCTGGCAGTGTAAGGGTATTTTTGGTAAGTCATGGTATCTTTCCCCTAGTAAGTTCCTATGCATCTATACGGCTATGGTAAGACCTATTATCACCTATGCATCGATGGTTTGGATGAGCAGACTTTCTCTTGTAGGGGTCAAAAAAGCTCTATCGAAACTACAACGTGCTGTAGCCATATGTTGTACCGGAGCATTTCCGACTACTCCAGGCCCCGCACTTGATGCTTTGGTGAATCTCCCGCCACTAGATGTCTTCATCCGCGGAGAGGCCGTTAAGGCCATCTGCAGAGTGAAACATAGTGGTCACTGGTATGGGGTATACTCGATATAGGACGACGGCGCAGGCACTGACACCGATTCTGCAATCCTGTCTAAGCCTCCGGACTCCATGTCGTAAACCGTCATACTAGAAAAGCGGTACAATATGTTGCTGCCAGAGGCTCTTTCATGGTTAGATCCCGAGAACGAGCCCGGCAAACACTGCTGCCGTATTTTCACTGATGGCTCCAGGACTGAAGAAGGTTCAGGTTCTGGTGTCTTCGTGGAATCTTGTGGGACCCGTCGGTTCTTTGCCCTTGGTCTGCATGCGTCTGTGTTTCAGGCGGAGGTGTATGGGATACTTGAGGCGATGGACTTTCTTGTGGAAAACAGGTGGAAAGGCAAATCTATTTGTGTCTGCAGTGACAGCCAAGCTGCGCTCATGGCCTTGGATAGCCCTACCACCACTTCCACGATAGTCATGTCCTGCAAATCCAGGCTAAATTGTGTTGGAAAACATAATAGTCTGACGCTGACTTGGGTACCGGGACACGCTGGCATTGCGGGTAACGAGAGAGCGGGTGACTCTTTGGCCAGGATGGACTCTGAGGCTGTTTTTATTGGCCCTGAGCCTGTTCTGCCACTCCCTTCTGCTGTCATCAAAGCCACTGCAAACAAGTGGGTTGTTTCGACCCACAAGCGAGCAAAGCGGTCTGAGAGAGGCTGCGGATGGAAGAAAATTATGCTACCTGTTATCTCTGGCCAATGGTCACGCTTCCTTCTATCTTTAGGTAGCAGGGACTACAAGGTGTTGGTTGGCGTGATGACGGGGTACTTTCTATGGGCTAGGCACATGGAAAGTATTGGCATATCAGACAGTGCGCTGTGCCCAGCCTGTGGAGAAGAAGACGAGACGGTGGACCATTTTCTTTGCCTTTGCTCGAATCAGGTTTGGGATTTTTGGCACTGATGTGCTGAGGAGTAACCAACTTGGCTCCTTGGCAACACAGGATCTACTTCTATTTCTTCGGAGGTCGGGTAGATTTAAAGCAGAGTAAAAGGAAACCTTAAGTGCAGTACAATGGATATATACTCTGTCTGAGTGCTGCGCTTAATAGATTGTTCCGACAAAAAAAAAAAAAAAATAAAAAAATGCGTTGGTGGGGACGCGCAAGCTGATTGGTTACGGCACTCTCAATTCTTCGCACGCGAGTGATGCTGGCGGTCCATTTTCGCAGTGACTATCGCTATATATATATATATACATATATATATATATATATATATATATATATATATATATATATATATATATATATATATATATATATATATATATATATATATATATATATGAGTATATATATATATATATATATATATATACTGGTATATATAGGAATTATAGACATGTTTACCACCATATATAAAAAGCTAATACAATGCAAATTACTCTAAGCGAGCGCAAATATTAGTGTGCAAAATTGTCTGTCTCAGTCGTAAAGCGAATGTCGAGAGGATAAGTCGGAAAGCGTGTGTTGAAATTCGCCAAGCGGACATTAAGAGGCTGTATAAAAAAAAAGTGTAAATGAAATTTAATCGAATGATATTTTTGTGTATATACGAATTGTTTCTAAAACTTGAATTATTATCCTAATTTTGCTATTTTTGTAAACTAAATATTGAATTGTAATAAACTTAGTTCATTTTAAATTGATAATCTATGTTTATTCATTTCCACATGGTGTCAGAAGTGTTTTAAAATAAAAATCAGACCCAAAAAGTTTTAAAATAATAAATTGACCCAAAAAGTTTACAAGAAGGAGAGGACAAATTAAATAATTAAAATTTACTTATGTCTACTAATGACCTTTCAGCATTGACAACAAAACAACTACAAGAACTTCTGAAAAAGAGTGGTTTGCCATACGGTTACCAGCTAGAACGGGACTTAATCGTACGATTGCAAAAGCACCAAGAAACCAACAACAAGCAAATAAGCAAAAAGAGACCACCAGCCATAGACGACTTTGCTGTAAACTACAGGTTGAGCGGAGATAAAACAACAACAAGATCAACACAAATAACAATGACAAGCGAGGAAGCAAAATACCCTGTAGGTATTAACAATATAGTGCAAAACAACATCCAACTACGAGATGTGCAGGAGGCACTGGAAAGGTTTGATGGCGAATCAAGTAGGAATATTAGAGAGTGGTTAAACGAAATCGAAAATGTTGCTTCGGTTTGTCGTTGGAACGATGTCCAGAAATTTTTGTACGGTAGACAGCTGCTGGTCGGGGCAGCAAAACTACCAGTTGAAGCAGAGAGCGATGTGTCGTGTTGGGAGAGTTTAAAAACAATATTATAAAACGAGTTTGGATCCCGTGAGAGCGATAATGTACACAAAATGCTCGAGAGTACTGGCAAGAGAACAGAAGACACACTTTTAGAATACTTATATAAAATGAAAAGAATTGCATCAGGCGGAAAGGTAGAGCCACACCACCTTATTGGTTATATTATTGCAGGTATACAGGATGAGGCAGTGTACAAAACGATTCTATACCAATCGCGTAGTACCATTTTCTTTGCCTTTGCTCGAATCAGGTTCGGGATTTTTGGCACTGATGTGCTGAGGAGTAGCCAACTTGGCTCCTTGGCACCACAGGATCTACTTCTACTTCTTCGGAGGTCGGGTAGATTTAAAACAGAGTAAAACGGAACCTTAAGTGCAGTATAATGGATATATACTCTGTCTGAGTGCTGCGCTTACTAGATTGTTCCGACAAAAAAAATAAAATAAAATAAAAAAAAATTACAATTATAATTCTGGAAATAAATAGATTCATTTAAGACAGGATGTCCTTTCTATCTTCTATTAGATCGATTGTTTTTATGTTATCAATATTGAGTTGTTTTATCATTTCCAGAGAGAGAATTTCTTCAGTTTTCGTTATTTTGGGGGATAATTGCAAAAGTGCGGGAAGAGGAATGAGAAATTTAATTTCTTTAGATATAAAATTTTTATCGTTTATCTTTAAGGTTTCATTGTGAAACTGAAATAAAAAACTGCCATCTACTTTTGCCCACTGTAAGGCGTACTCTATATTAATCAATTCATCCTTAATTATCTTAAGTCTATATATTATATTCTGTTCTATATTTAAATTTATTTCTTCATTTGATTTGATCATATCATATTATTTGTAAAAGATTTATTTTTGTCATTGAATCTGTTGGGTCACCGACTATTAACATAATTTATTTCTCTTCTGTATTATAGTACTCTTTGCATTTCTTTAGTGCTCTTTAACATCTATTTCCAACCATCAAGCATTCACTCATCTATTTCTAACTATCTGGCTCTATTTGCCTAAGTATCAGTAATGCCATTTACCATTAAATTGTCTCTGTGCATACATACCTACTTGCTGACCATACATAATGTCTAACCTCTCTTCTACTCTTATATTGTCGTACTTATTCCAATCCTGACTCTAAGCGAACCAATTTGAATTATAAATAAAACAGTTGAAGCATAACCACAGAACGAACGTGTTGTTTGATTTGCCCTGGCGCTAGTGCATTAGTTTATTTAATCATTTTCCGCTTATCACAGCCTCACACATTTTCAGCTGATGTTACAACTTCGAATCAATTTCAAATATATAACAATTTGCGGCTCAGACCATTATAATTCCTTGGTCTCAACAGAATCCCTATTAATAATTTTTTGTTGGTTTTTCTTTTCTAATAGATCATTTAATTTCTCAACAACTATTTCATGATAATGATTTTCAGGGCTACCAGCGGTCCATTTCCAACCGGTGCCTATGAAGTCTAGTTTCTCTCTTTGTTTCATTATATCGAGTGTAGTCTGTAGTTTTTTCCAGTCGTGTAGCAAGAAAGGTACAGATAATCTATTTGTCAAAACTTTTCGTGCTTCATTTTCTATATCAAAAAGAGCTACCTAATATATCTCTATATTTATAATATGAATTAGTTTGAAGTTGCCGCTTTGAATTCTGGCGTCGCGTAAATGTATCGGCATTAGCTGTGTATTCGTGTAGACGAGCATTTTGACATCGGCTTGGCTCGAATTTAAAATCACCAATGTTATGAAAAATGGACTCTATTCTAATGGGGTAAAAAGGTGAATAGAAAAATATTATTTTCGAATGTTATTTTTGTGGATAAGCCTATTTCTACTGTATACTCTGTTTGAAACACCTTTTCTCCTAATCCTGACCCAGTTAAAAAGAGGAAGACGGCAACACCGTCGGGACCACCTACTCGTGGAGGGTCCAAGGCAGCAGGTAGCTACGCTAAGGTGGCATCCGTCACCAAGGTGGATTCTGTTGCTGCGGACTATCCGAACACCATCCTGACTAGCAAGGAGCTGAAAAGTGTTGAGCAGATGTTGCTTGAGAGGCTGGTGGGAGAGTTGACCAAAGAATTCTCCGTCGATGGTATCAACTTCAAGCCTGGCTTCGTGAGCATCGACTGCTGTTCGACGGACCCGGTGGAATGGCTGAAAGAGGTCGTGACGCAGCTTTCAGTGTGAGAGGGCGTTAGTTTGGCCGCCAGAGAGGGATACAACATCCCACGATCACACAGAGTCCTCCCTCGTAGTAGTGGATAAGAGGTAGCTGTGTCACTTAAGTTTCTCTCTAGCCAAAATATAGGGCTAAACACCAAATTCTGGAGAATATGGTGTTGCAAGGACGAGGGCAACGGACAGTTATTGTCCGTAGAAATAGATGATGGGTCCATGCAACTAATAAAGAGCTCGGGATATGCGTTGAACTACCGATTGAGCAAGATCAAAGTCGGTTGTTCCAAACGTACTCAAGAGAAGCCCAAGGCAGAGAAAGTAGAGGAGTCAAACTCGGCTATCATTGGGAGCGTGTTTGCCAACAACAACATGGGGCTGGCCCTCATTCAAGAGCCATGGTGTTACAAAGGTCAAATTAGGGGCCTTTCTAGTAAGTTTACAAAGAATTCATGTCCCGAGATCTCACATCCATCATGGTAAAGTACGATGATGATGGGGCCTCTCGCGATATAGTTGTTGCATCGGCCTACTTTCCGGGGCATATGAATGACATCCCGGAAGAAGTCTATAAGCTGGTGAGGTATTCTTTAACCAAAAGGATAAACGCACACAATACCATCTGGGGTAGTAGTGACATCAATAAACGGGGTGAGTCAGTCCCAGATTTTTTATTATCACTTAATTTATATATACTAAATAAGGGGAACACACCCACATTTAGATATGTAATTAGGGAGGAAATTTTTGATCTGACTTTCTGTAGTCCAGATCTAACTGATCTGGTTAACAATTGGAAAGTTTCGGTCGAACCCTCTATGTCGGACCACAGTATAATTGAGTTCGATATAGGAGGTATCGTCACAAAAACGGTAGTTTTTGAAATCGTAAACATACTAACTGTGAATTCTTCGATAGGTCAGTGCATTCACTACTGTCATCCTCAAACATCCAAAGAATATATAAAAATGCGATGGATCTAGAGGAGGGTGTCAATGAGCTGTTTTATCTTGTCCTCTAAGAACAAAGAAAAACAGCAGGAATATTCCTTGGTTGAACTCTAGTCTGTCTACTAGACGTACGGGGAACTAGAAAGAATATAAAAAAGAGTTGACGATCTATAACAAAGAGATTAGAGAAGCCAAAAGGACTAGCTTCAGATCCTTTTGCAAAAGTATAGAATCGACTCCTTAAGTAGCATGACTCCATAGAGCTCTTGCGAAAAACAAAGTCGATTTAAAGCTGGCATTGAGATCTGAGAATGGGACGTTCACGGCGAATGAAGAGGATCGCACTCCCCTTTTGCTGCGTGTGCACTTTCCTGGGAGCTCGTTCCAGTTACCGCCATCTTTGCAGATGGATTCTCTTCCTAGAAGAACAAGCCAGATTGGTTGGAATGTGGCCAAAGAAATCATAACTACTGTGAAGTTGAGATGGGTCATCAGCTCTTTTCAGCTATATAAATCACCGGGTGCGGATGGTACTTTCACAATCCTTCTCCAAAGGAGCGGTGAAATACTGATTCCGCGCCTGGTGAATATCACTAGGGCAAGTGTTCCTTTTGGGTATATACAGGAAGCATGGCGCATAGCTAGAGTGGTATTTATCCCCAAGGTAGGCAAGAAGGATATGGCCCATCCCAAATCCTTCAGGCCTGTCAGTTTGACATCCTTTGTACTAAAAGCAAGAGACCGTATTGAAAAGGGAGCCTTTACATCCTTGTCAGTTTGCATATATTGCGGGAAAATCGACTGAAACTGCACTATAACATCTGACTGATTTTATCCAGACAGCACTGGATAAAAAAGAAATAGCACTTTGTGTCTTTCTCGATATTGAGGGATCTTTTGACAACACTCTTCATGAATATATGATTAGGGCTCTTAACAATAGAGGAATAGGTAATACCACTTCCAATTGGATACGAGCTTTACTCAACAGTAGACTAACTGAAGCTGAAGCAGGTGACAAAACTGTTAAAGTCAACGTCTATAAAGGATGTCCGCAGGGTGGGGTATTATCACCCATTTTGTGGTGCATAATAGTTGATGATTTTCTGGTAAAATTCACAAATCTAGGCATATCATATCAAGGATATGCGGACGATATCGTGATAATAGCTAGAGGAAAATCTGAATCCACTCTATGTGATATTATCTGGAGGGGCTTATTAGCAGCTAGTGAATGGTGCAGGGGAACAGGATTGAAAATCAATGCCTCAAAGACCACCATTGTGCTGTTCAGTAGAAAACCTATATGAAACCTATTCTTCTAAATGGTACACAGGTCGATATTAGCTCTGAGATCCAATACCTCGGAGTCATTTCCGACAAAAAGTTATTGTGGAAGGCTAACTTGGCAGCCACCACCAAGAGGGCTACAGCTTCCTTAATGAGATGTAGACGGCTTTCTGGTAAATCTTGGGGATGTAACCCAAAAATCGTTCGCTGGATGTATACCATGATGGTGACACCAATCATCACCTATGGTTCTGTAGCCTGGTCAATTAGAGTTAGACTTAAGACAGCGAAATCTGTATTAAGTAAAGTAAAACGCCTTGCCTGCCTTGTTATCACTGGAGCTATGCGTACCTGTCCAACGGCTTCAATGGAAGTTATACTAGATGTAACACCCTTACATTTAATAATTCAAGACTCTGCTAGGAAATCTGTTACCAGAATACAAGAAATTATTTCGAGAGAATCAAATTACACCTAAAAAATATGGGGTAAAAATCCAACTCAAGGTATACTAAAATCTGACAAGGATTTTATACCAAGAAAATTCAATTTTGCACACAAATACTGTACAATGATGAGTTGCACAATGGAAAAGAAACGTCTAACTGAGACGTATAAAATTAGAGAAAATTCCCTCTTATAGTATACTGACGGTTCTAAGACAATGGAAGGAACAGGGGCAGGAGTATTTGGGCCTATTACCAACTTCTGGGAACCAATGGGTTATATCCCAAGCATTTTTCAAGCGGAAATTCACTCTTTTGAAAGATGTGCCCAGATCAACATTGACAGAAAGTATCGGGGGAAAAACATCGTGATATTATCCGATAGTCAAGCAGCACTCAAGAGTCTGAGCGCACCCTTAGTGAGGTCTAAAGTTGTGTTGTACTGTATTGGGAGGCTAAACTCCCTAGGCAGTATAAACAAATTATCTCTAATGTGGGTATGAGGCCATATATGAGTAGAGGGAAATGAAAAGGCTGATAGCCTAGCTAGGAAGGCTGCGGCCTCTCTCTGCAACGGCCCTGAACTCTTCTGTGGACTATCATCCAATACCTTTGAGGTCTGCTGAAGAAGTGTACAGATGCAAAAAGAAGTCAAACCTGGAAAACTCTTCCAGCAAAAAGAGACTCCAAAGCTCTTCTGGGAGATTTTAATCCTAAAAGAGCTGAGGAGTTAATAAATATGCCTCGGAGAAAATTAAGAAACATCACAGGCATTTTAAGCGGACGCTGTAGACTCAACTACCATTTGAACAAGTTGGGTATATCTTCAGATACCAGCTGTCGATTCTGTGGAGAAAGTGACGAAACCTCACTGCACCTGATCACAGACTACGGACCATTGGCACACAATAGACTCAGGTGTTTTGGAGATTATGTCTTAGATATGAGCAAGATCCCTCATCTTGACTCCACCAAAATATATGAATTCCTGTCAAAAATTAACCTAACAGAAGATTTATAGATGAGACTATCCTCATCTTTCAAATAAATAGGGGCATCACAATAGATATTTCAGGTCGCAGTGTATAACAGCCTTAAATATATCTATCTATCTATCTATACAGGCTCCTACTCTCGCATATAATATTATCCTTTAATAGTTTTTTAATCTCACTGTTAACAAAACTGTTTGCAAATAGGGGGTAAGGGTTTTACTTGTACCAGCAATTCTTCGTATTTCTGCTCTAATGTCCGTTCTGAACGGTAAATTTAAATTCATGTTTGAGTGTTAGTTTTGATACCATTTTTATCGTTGCTCGACTTTAATTTTAACGACTTTTAATTTCTCCGTCGTTAGACTTATCTTCAAGTCCTTTATCAATGGTTATTTGGTATAAAATATTTTCATCACATCTCTCATTTCCGTTTTAGAGCTCTTTATTGTTTTCGTCACTAAGAGACTTTTCAATTTCAAAGCTTAAAAATTTTGCTGACCACATTGTAAAGTTCCTTTTTCAAAATTTTATATAATGCTACCCTTTTTCAAAAAATTATAGCCTACCAAAGTATCAACTTCCAAATTCGATATTTCGTAAATGCGTTGTCTAATTCCAAATAGCACTGCCGCGTAATAATAATTAATAATCGTAAAACCATTTATAGTCCTAATCCATTTTAACTCTTTCCGGCGCACTATATGAAATCGACAAAAATTAAAACCGATTTTTATTTGCTTTTATTCATAAAAGATATTTATTTGAAAAAGTGTAAAAAAAAAATTTTATCCTTGAGGGATTCACTGGAAGGATGTGGTATAATTTGTATACCACCGTGCTTAAGAATTAGATCTATTTATGAAAACCATTAAAACAGGATTTTGTTTTGCTTAGACAAAGTGGAACATCGCAGGTAGAGCACATACACTGAGTTCTTCTTTGGTGTCCCGTCTTGCTGCAGTGCGCGCATCTTCGTAGTGTAGTTCTTATTGGTTGGTGGGAAGACGTGGCTCGAATGCTTGGATCTACAAACGGCTTATTTTTTTTTTATTCTAATAGCAGTTTTTTTGTTCGCCTTTGCAGAAGTCACTGATGAATCTGAGTGACACAAACCTGCAATTAAATCCAGCTTAAAATCTTTTAGTATTAACTTATAACCAACACTTTTAGAAATTATATTAGCATTGACGACTGCCACATCGAGAAAATGGAAAAAAATTCGGTGCCACCATTTGAGGCTCTATCTGTTCAATTCATAATATGTCTTTAGTTGGTCTAATTTATCCACGTTATTCATATGTATATTGTAATCATGTATAATGCCTGGTTTATCAATTTCCTTGACTATACCGTCACACTGGCGTTGCATTACCTTGATTAGTTCATTTGGATTATGGAAATTAGACAGAGCTGTGACCGCTCTTTTGTCAATCCATTTCATAAAGAGCACACCCGTATCGCTTATTTGCCAGTCATATTCTCTTCTTTTTAATTGTTTATCAGGCTTAATATCGGTTGGGAGATGTTTGCGGTTACTTCGTACTGTCCCGCAACTATTTGTCAACCGTTTTTCCAAAGCTCTTCTGGGAGATTTCAATCCTAAAATAATAAATATGCCTCGGAGTAAATTAAGAATCATCACAGGCATTTTAAGCGGACACAGTAGACTCAACTACCATTTGAACAAGTTGGGTATGTCTTCAGATACCAGCTGTCGATTCTGTGCAGAAAGTGACGAAACCTCATTGCACCTGGTCACACACTGCGGACCATTGGCACACAATAGACTCAGGTGTTTTGGAGATTATATCTTAGATATGAGCAAGATCCCTCATCTTGCTTCCTCCAAAATATATGAACTCCTGTCAAAAATTAACCTGACAGAAGATTAATAGATGAGATTATCCTCATCTTTCAAATAAATGGCATCACAATAGATCTTTCAGGTCACAGTGTATAACAGCCTTAAATATATCTATCTATCTATCTATACAGGCTCCTACTCTCGCATATAATATTATCCTTTAATAGTTTTTTAATCTCACTGTTAACAAAACTGTTTGCAAATAGGGGGTAAGGGTATTACTTGTACCAGCAATTCTTCGCATTTCTGCTCTAATGTCCGTTCTGAACGGTAAATTTAAATTCATGTTTGAGTGTTAGTTTTGATACCATTTTTATCGTTGCTCGACTTTAATTTCGAAGTTTTTCTCCGTCGTTAGACTTATCTTCAAGTCCTTTATCAATGGTTATTTGGTATAAAATATTTTCATCGCATCTCTCATTTCCGTTTGAGAGTTCTTTATTGTTTTGTTCACTAAGACACTTTTCGATTTCAAAGCTTAAAAATTGTTCACAATGCTGCCCACATTGTAAAGTACCTTTTTCAAAATTTAATATAATGCTACTCTTTTTCAAAAAAATATAGCGTACCAAAGTATCAACTAACAAATTCGATATTTCATAAATGCGTTGTCTAATTCCAAATAGCACTGCCTCGTAATAATAATTAATAATCGTAAAACCATTTATAGTCCTAATCCATTTTAAATAGGCATGATAATGCCATGTTTATTATTAAATGTTCCTGGGTTACAGTAACAACTTGTAGCTCCGCTGTCAATGAAAATTGTATGTTTTCTTCCGGAATTTCCTCTTTTGGTGATGAAGGGCATTCTTGATTTTCCTATAAAAAAGTGTCCTCATGCAAATTGTTGTAATCTTTGTGCTTTGTTTTGAGGTTGGTTGCTAATCTGATTGTGAATATTATTTTGGGCATAGTTATAAGGATATCTATTTTGGTGATTCTGTCGCTGATAAAATTGATTTCCATGGGTTGTCTAGTATAAAAATTCTGTGGATTTGGGGGGCGTTGAATCGATGAACCAATCTCCATAGGTTCTGATCTTTGGTTTAGACTTTGGTTTCCTTCAGGTGGATTGGGGGGTCTGCTATAAATTTGGTTAGGTGGGTTTGGTATGCCATATTTCCTATGAATTCTTAACATATTTTGCGATTTTGTATTGAAATTACTTGTGGTTTGTTTGTAAAATTGCTGGGCAAAGTTTGCGCGGATGTGGTTTTCTTCGAGCACGTGAGCCTTTGCTAATGCATTTGGTAAATCCTCTGGAGATATTGAAAAAATTATATCGTTTAATGGGCTATTGAATACACGAGTGCGTATTGTCTGTTTTTGCTATTTAATTCCTTGGAAAGAGTACTATTTGTTCCATGAGGCATGATTGTCTTATTTACGATAAGAGTTAGTTTTTTATTAACTTAATTGTAGTAATCTACCAGTGACAAATTTCCCTGTCTCATGATGCTGAGATCCTGTGCGATTAATTGGATCGGTCTCTTATCTGCGTAGGCAAACTCTAATCTGCTGATAATTGCGTCGAAATTTAAAATCTTACCATGGTTCGTCAAAATATCATTGGCATCTTTAATAATCTTATTTCGTAAGATTGTAAGAGCCGCGAAATATTTCCTACTTCCTTTCTTGTATAAACTCATTGAGTTGTGGGCGGCTTCACGCCAGCTAACATACATGTTGTCCTTTCCAAAAGCTACCGGTAATGTTTTTATAATATCTAATGTCTCATCGCATGTAATTTTATCATCTATTGTCGGTTGTGAATAATCTATTACTGAACTAGCTATTGTAAGCATTTCTGGTCTTTCTTTTAGAATTTTTATTTCAGACCTAAGTGCTGAAGTATTAGCAGCAACGATCCTATATAGGTTGTCTTCGGTCAACGGTTGGGGATCAGAGCCTGTAGCCATTCTTGAGAACAATTCTTCTATTCTTCCAGGATTTCAAAACTTTTATTTATGATAACACAAACACTAAAAAAAATGTATGGTTTCTTTTTTGCAAAAGAATATACTCTATACCGTTTCTTGGTTTCCTATAATTTCACTAATTCTTTCAGGATTTAATGAATTTAAAAGTTTAACATTTACAAATATATTTAATTATGACAATAAAATTTGACACTTTATTATTGCAAAAAACTTAAGTAAATAAAGATGCGCTGTGTTCCCAATTTAGTTCGTTGTATTTGGTGGATGTAGTCCTCAGATTCCGTTAGAATTCGCAGTAAATATAATCGTCTCGGACATTTGCAGCAAAGTAAATAAAGATGCGCTGTGTTCCCAATTTAGTTCGTTACATTTGGTAGGTGTTGTAATCAAATTTCATTATAATTCGCAGTAAATATTCCTCTCGGATGTTTGCATCAACTTGTAGAAAATATAGTTTTTGTTTTCTTTTATTGTAAACGTTTTTTGTTTATTTCGCTTTCCTATATTTATTCAAATATTTGTTTATTCTTTTCCGATGTAACTGTTTAGTTATTAAGTTTTTTGTTGTGTTTTATTTTTCTTCTTTCTCTTTTCTCGCGATTATGCGATACTCGTTTATTCTCGCGGTACGACACATAATTGGGGTTTGAACTGACTATTTACTTACTATTATCCTACAAATTCTTACTTGTTCTTTTTCAGAATAGTTAACACACGATTACCGTACGTATTCTTACTTTATTTTTTCAGAATATATAACACGTCAAGCTCCACGTTCTGGGCGCCAATTAATTTATTTTATTTCGTCTATATTAAAAAAATTTTAATTTTAGTTATACAACCTCACTAGTTGTGAGCATAACTTAAACTAAACTTAAACTATATTACAATGTGTCTAAACAGTCTCAGACGCTAAATTAGCATTTTTCTAAGTACATCAGTTTCATCTTTCCTGTGGGAAACGAAAATATATATTTTTTTTGTGAGTTTAGCACAACTGCATGGAATTTGCTGATTTAACAATGTGATATTGTAAACTTCCATATAAATACACATATAAATATGCATATACTTATAAACATAAACATATGAATATAAATATAAATATACATACGCATATTCATATACATATGCAACTACATATACGCTATCGCTGTTAAATGAAAAACTCGACCGATCGCAAGTAATTGAAAAGAACGTCTATTCTAGTATACTTAAAACTAAATACAAAAGCATATGTGTTCTTAAAGGTATACCGCGTTTGGGTTGCCTATGTTTCGTATCGCAGATATGCATTTTCTTACAAATTCTGCCTCAACCCAAATGCGATTCACAAAATCATAAAAAATGCAAAAATATTCATAAATTCATTTTTGGTTTTAAAAAAAATTCAATGTAACATATTATGCAAAATTAATTTTTATCAGGTTACATAAAGTATTATGTTTCTCTCTAGATAAATTTTTTGTAAATATATCTGCGGCGTTTTTCGCTGATAGAACATACTCGATGTCAATCTTCCTTTCCGATATACTTCTCACGTGTGTAATGAAATTTAATATCAATGTGCTTACTACGTTTATGTGCAACAGGATTTTTAACTGCGAATTGTGCACTTTGGTTGTCACATAACACTTTGCATGCCACATTGACATACTGTGCAAATCCCATTGCGGTCAATAAGCTCCGATGGAAAGACACTTCTTTTGCAGCATTGCACATTGCTATA
This sequence comes from Clusia tigrina, assembly GCA_920105625.2. Taxonomy (NCBI): domain Eukaryota; kingdom Metazoa; phylum Arthropoda; class Insecta; order Diptera; family Clusiidae; genus Clusia; species Clusia tigrina. Next base: position 82,377,678 of record OV050030.1, on the reverse strand, counting down.
TATTCAGCTTCCATGGTGCTGAGAAAAACAACGTGCTGCTTCTTGGACTCCCACGCGATCAAGACATCCCCAAAAAATAGTTCGTAACCGCTAATTGATTTGCGGTCCGTGGAATCTGAAGCCCAATCAGCATCTAAAAAACAAATTAAGTTTTCATAGTTAGCTTTATAAGTTAGAATACCCTTCGGTTTTTCCTTCAAATATCTCAGAACAGGCTTGGCTGCGATGAAATGTCCTTTGTGAGAGTGGCTATTAAATTGTGCCACCTTCGATACAGTATGTGCTATATCTGGTCCAGAAACTATCTCCAGATACATTAAACCACCAACTAGTGTCATGTACTGCTGCGTCATGTAGCCCATGCATTCCTTGTTGTTGCATTTTTCAAGAACCATTCCGCTACTATATGGAGTCGTAGCACATTTGCAAACTGCCATATTCCAACGTTTCAATAGCTCATCTACATAACGCTCTTGATGAAGAGATATGTTTCCACGTAAGCCATCTCGTTCTACTTCCATGACAAGATAATACTGAATCGGACCACGATCGATAGCTTCGACCTGCAGGATCAGCATTCGGATAATTTTCTTCATCGTTCTCTCTGACGAACAAGCCAATACAATGTCATCTCCGTATACGCTCAATATATTGATTTTGCCATGGTTGGACATTGTATAAACAAAGTTGTCTGCTTTGCATCTTGTAAACCCAATATTACATAAAACTGAGTTTATTTTTTCGTTCCAAGATCTTCCAGCCTGCTTAAGGCCGGACAATGATTTTTGAAGCCTGCATAATCTACCAGGTTGATTCTCATCAATGAAACTTTCGGGTTGTCGCATTTATAGATCTTCTTGCAATTCTCCATTGAGGTACGCTGCCATGACATCAATATGATTAACTAATGAGTAAAGAAGTGTGAAGTCGGGGTAGAGCGACTTCGAAATACCCTTTACCTTTTCTTGTGCGTGCAAGTTCAACAATTGGGATGTTTCCCTCATAAATCATCATTAGGTGCATACTAACGGTAATTTTTGGTAGGGTACCTTGAAATGATTATATCGACACCATTTCCTGTGTATGGCTTTGTAGTTACAATATAACCACAAATATCCAATTTTGTCCAAAAATATTTTATAGGTCGTAAGTTATAATAATATGTCAATAGTGGGCGTGGCTGTAGAAATAACACTCCCATTTTTTGTGTGGTGTTTAATGTTGGTACCCGCAACATTCCTGTGAAATGTCGTTGATAAATCTTTAATTGGAACAGAGTAATGGTTTTCGGCTAATTGGGGGCGTGGCAGTAGTAATAACCTGCCCATATTTGGAATTCATGCTAGTAAAGACCCAGTGTATACATAAACCAATTTGTTTTCATATATCATCACTAGAAGCATAGATAGGGTAATTGTCGTTAAGTGGGGTCCCCTAAGTTCATTATATGGGAGGGAGGCGTATCCTTTATCTGATAGAGTTCATATACGTACTAATAAAAAATTTCGTCCAAAAATATTGTATAGGTCGTAAGTTATAATAATATGTGAATAGTGGGCGTGGCTGTAGAAATAACACGCCCATTTTTTGTGTGGTGTTTAATGTAAGTACCCGCAACCTTCCTGTGAAATTTCGTTGATAAATCTTTAATAGGAACACAGTAATGATTTTTGGCTAATTGTAGGCGTGGCAGCCCTAGTATGACCTCCATATTCTGCACACACACTATTATGGTCCCCATGTATATTTCTGCAAATTTGTATTCCGCTGGCATCAATACGAGCATAGGTAGGCTAATTTTAATTTTAGACCCGAAAGTTCCCTATATCAAAAGTGGGCGAGTATCTTCTCTGATCAGCTCCATTTGTTGCAGATAGCTTTGGAATGCCCACATGTTCCTTCCCGTAAAATTTCGTCCGTAAATCTCTACCAGATCTTAAGTTATTAATATTTGTTAATAGTGGGCGTGGCAATTAGTATACTCGTATACCGCTCACTTTTTGCACAGTGTTTAGTAGGACCCACATCATCATGACTGCCAAATAATGTCACGATTCCCTCAATTGGACCGAAGTTATAGTCATTTTAAAAAAGGTGAAAAAAGTTCCTTATATGGGAGGTAGGCGTGGTCTTTGTCCAAATCAGCCCATATAGCAATCTGGTTCTGTATCTTTTTCCAGACTAAACTTTTGCAAAATTTCATTAAGATAGCTCTAACGGTGTAGAAAAAAAGTGGCCACAGACGGACAGACGGACGGACAAAATAAAAATTGCTTAGAAAGTGATTCTGATCATATCTGTATATATATTCGTATGTCCACACCTACCACGCCTCCTTCTTGAAATGGATACCCCTCTCAAAAGCACAAAGTTAGTATACCCTATTTACCTTTTTTAAAGGTAAAGGGTATAAAAAGAGTACGTTCGGTAGTTACACTCATGTTCAAACAACACAGAGCTTAGAAATTATTCATTCTGATAATTGCGGGCCTATGCGTATAATGTCGCAAGGTGGGTCTAGGTGCTTTATAACCTTCGTAGATGATTTTTTTCGGTATACGGAAGTACAATTTTTAAAACAAAAGTCTGATAAATTCGCAGCATTTAAGGAATTTATAACGTGCGAGGAAAACCAAACTGATAATAAAGTGAAATGTTTACGAAGTGATAACGGGCGCGAGTATTTAGCCAGTGTATATATATATATATATATATATACATTATATGTTTATATATATTATATGTTTATGTATTTGAATATGTTTTTGTATATGTATATGTATATATATATATATATATATATATATATATATATATATATATATATATATATATATATATATATATATATATATATATATATATATACATATATATATATATATATATATATATATATATATATATATATACGCGTATATTTTTTTTTTTTATAGGTTCGGAGGTGGAAATCTGCAAACAGACACTGGGCGCTCTCGCACCAGTAGTGTTGGGCTCTTACTCACTAAAACCACCCCCTCAGACGCCTCCCAGACGGTATATAGCCGTTAAGCAATACTTCGTCTGGGAATGGGTTGGTCAACGGACCCCTCCTATTGATTCCCTGAACGTCGCCGCCACTCCAAGTGGCGGAGGTCTCGCATAATTGCGGCCGAGGTGTCACACACCACGTCCCATTTCTCCGGGCACTCGAGCATATAGTGCACGAGGTTGTCCGGTGTCTCATGGTTCTCCGCAGACTTTTTGCAGTACCGCTCAGGCACCGCTGTATCGTGGACATGAAAAAAGGACATGTTCCACGTCCTCGGGCTCCGTGCCTCCACAATTATCGCAGCAGGGGGATTCCTCCAGCCGGAATCTGTGTAGGTACGCCCGGAAACCTCCGTGCCCGGTCAGCAGCTGTGTGACGTGATAGTTCACCTCGCCATGCGACCTATCCATACAGCATTGGAGATCAGGGATCAACCTCCTCGTCCAACGGCCCTTTTCGGATGCATCCCATCGGGCTTGCCACTCCTGTATGGTGCTTTGCTAATGCCTGCTACGCGATCTTCCGCACTCAGCTCGTGCGTACTTTCGCCGTTGTATAGGCTCCACGACTCCTTGGCCAGCAGGTCCAGCGGGATCATACCGGCTATCACCAGCGCGGCGTCTGCAGACACAGTACGGTGTGCTAAGATGTGCGCCCCCATCTCCTATACGCCGCCTCTATGGTGCGAACGTAGGCCTTTACGCTCGACTTCTCAGCCCATATGGGCGCTCCATACAGGATTATGGATTTGACGACCCCTGAGATGAGCCGTCTTTTCCAGTGCTGTGGCGCTCCGAGGTTTGGCATTATCCGGCAGAGCTGGGAAGAGGTCCGCGCTGCCTTCTCACCTAATCGCCGAAAGTGCTCCTTGACCGTCAGTCTCGCGTCAATCCAGACGCTTAGGTATTTGAGATGTGGGGTCGTGGTAATGGTGCAGTCACCAACCCTTATCTCCACCACCTTCTGTACCTTTCGACCTGACACAAGAATGGCCTCCGTTTTGTGCTCTGCCAGCTTCAGTCCAACATCCGCCAGCCATCTTCCAACAGTGGCCACTGTGTGATTGGCCTCTGCTATTACCTCCTCCAGGTGTTTCGTCGTGATCACTAGCGCTATGTCGTCCGCATATCCGATTATTTTAACGTAATCGGGCACCCGTAAGCGGAGAATGCCATCGTACATAACGTTCCAGAGGAGTGGCCCCAGTACAGACCCCTGGGGAACTCCTCCGGTGATCTTGTACGTTTCTACACCTCTATCGGACTCGTATAATAGCATCCTGTCGCTAAAATAACTGGTGATGATTCGCCTTAGATAGATGGGAACTTAGAACTCTGCCAGCGCTTCTGCTATGCGCGCCCAGTTGGCCGAGTTAAAAGCGTTCTTGACATCGAGGGTGACCACGAGGCAATACCTCTTGGCACCCCAATTCCATCTCTGGCCCTGAATCGCCTCCTTCGCCGTTTGGACGAGTTCTTCAATGGCGTCCATGGTGGATCTGGCCTTTCGAAAGCCGATGGGTCCTCTGCTGGTTTATCGGCTTTAGGCATCAATACAAACCGCTGCTTTTTCCACCGTTTTGGGAAGACTCCTTCCCTAAGACAGCCCTCGTAAAGTGATCTCAGTGTTTCTAGGTGTAGTGCAGCTGCGGTTTTCAGCACTCGGTTGGGAATTCCATCTGGGCCAGGTGTCTTCTGGTCCCTAAATTTTCAAACCGCCCGCAACACCTCTTCTGTCATTACACTGGGTACTTCTTCGCCCAGCTCGGGAGATAACTGATCAGGCACATAATTTTGCACTGGGAAGAACTCTCCCACAATGCATTTGAGCCAGTTTGGGCAGCTTGGGGCTGGCTGCCTGTAGCAGGGGAGCTTTTTCATCACGAGCCTATATGCCGTGCCCCACGGGTTGTCTTCAACCTATGCACATAGCTCGATGAAAGTCCTGCGCTTGCTCGCCTTTATGGCCGTCTTCAGCCTTCTTTTAGCCTCTTTGTACAACTGGCGCAGTTGCAGGCAGTCTGGGTTGCCTATTGCACGCTGGTGCCTTCGCCTTGCTGCGTGGCATTCCTTGCGTAGGCCGGCGATCTCGTCCGTCCACCAATAAACGGATTTATGGTTTCCACCATAGGCCCGCCTGGGCATCGCCGCATCGCAAGCGCTCTCTAGCAGGCTCGCTAGCTGGTTTGCCATTTCCGCCGCACTGCCTTGCAGCTCAAAGTCCTCCAACATGACTTCGAGTACGCCGCCGTCGAGGGCGTCCGCTCCAAGTCAAAGCAAATGGCATTGTGGTCGCTGTGGGTGTACGCGGAACTCACAATCCACCTGGCTCCTCTGACTAACCCGCTGCTGAGGAACGTAAGGACAATCACAGATGTGGCTTCTTCTCTCACAAAAGTCGCCTCTCCCGCGTTCATGACGACAACGTCAAGAGCCGCAAATGCGTCCATGACGATATGACCTCTCGGTGTGGTTCGGGCGCAATCCCATTCAGTTGCCCATGCCTTGAAGTCGCCGGCAATCACTACGGGGTTCCTGCCTTACGCGTCCAGAGCAAGTCTGTGTACCACTGACTTGAACTCGTCCGCAGTTAGGCTCGGCGGCATGTAGCAACTGTACACCGTGGTCCCTCCAATGGTCGCTCTGACGTAGCAATCGCTTCTCTCTATGTTGCCTTGTTGTATAGGCTTGGTTCCGCACACCCACAGTGCGGCACCACCAGTGGTGTCTTCGGCCCATACTCCTTGGTGTTTGCGCCTATACGGCTCGCTAAGCACTGCAACATCGGCCATCTGTTCCCTAACGGCCAGCTCCAGGAGATCCTGTGCAGCCGCGCAGTGGTTGAGATTGAGTTGGAACAACCTCATCTCCTGCGCCTGGACCTCTTTTCCGCGGCTCGCTTGTAGGATGGGCATGAGCTGCATCCTGTCGGATGCTCCACATCCTTGCGGCCGCTGGCCTTACAGAGGGCACAGGTGGGGGCCTTGTCGCACTCCCGTGCGTTATGGCCCTCTGTGCCGCATCTGTAGCACTTGAGGCGCCAATCGTCCTTGCTACCGCATTTCTGCACGGTGTGGCCGAACTCCATACATTTGTAACAACGCAGGGGAGTCACCTTTTCGCGCACCAGGCATGAGGCCCATCCGACTCTCAGCCGGGGGCGACCGACTGATGACCGCTGTCTGTGTTCCACCGTACGCTTTCCTGAGGGACCTGATTGCATCCACGGGAGGTCTCTCCGAGAGATTGGCTGTACACAGCGCCTCGTGGACATCTTCCACCGTGGTGACTTCGTCCAGGTCTTTCACCTCCACTAGGGTTTCCTGCGTGAACTTACGCACCTCCACACTGGTTCCCAGGACAGTCACCACCGCCTCATGATACTGGGGTGTCTTTGCATCTGCCGCCACGCTCAACTCCAGCAGCAGTTCACCCTTGGCCGTCTTTCGGATCCTGCGGACGCACTCTCCCAATTCTGCAGCTGCGGGTCCCTCATGATCTTGCGAGGATGTCCGCATAGCTCACCGTGCCAGTTTCCCTGATGACGATGGCATCGGGGCGCGCTGGCTTAGGCTTCGGGCCCTTCCGCTTCGCTTGGGGTCTGGAACGAACTGTGGTCCACTCAACTTTTGCACCCTCCGCCTTTCCAGGCATAGGCTTATGGGTCTTAGGATTTGGCCGTTTTCTCGGCCGCCAGTGTCGGGCATCCCCCCTCCTCCTCTTAGCTACAGCTCGGCTATTCGGACTTACTTGCTCCGGATCCCCCTTCTTACGGGGCGCCTTGGCGTTGCGACTGCGGCCGCGTAGCTCTTCGCCTGGGCAGGGGCTGTCCGCGAAGACGCACCGGCTTTGCCTTGGTTGTCCACAGGAGGGCCGCCAACCTGCACCTCCTTGTCCACCTTCTCCGTCCGCCCTTCTGTCTGGACTGCCCTGTCGGCTTGCACCAGCTGTGGCACTCTCAAAGCCGTACCTGCGTCCTGCTCCTCGACGACCTGCGAGCAGACATCCCGGATTTTGGATGCCTTCCGCTTGATGTCGGCATGTACATGGTGCCTTGGCACGAGGAAAGCTATGAGTGCTTCAATGTGCCACTCCAGCACCGCCATTTTGCGTTTGGCAATGACCTCATCGGGAGGTATGACCGCCATTGCCGTCGGATCGGCCCTCATGCCCATCACTCGCTGAAACTCACTGGTGTCTGCCAGTGTGTTTCTCCGCACCACCGACTTTCTTATGTGTGTATATGTATATGTATGTATATATGCGTATTTATATGCATATGTATGTATACATGTTTATGTATATTTACGAGGTGTGATAAAAAAAGAACCGTTATTGTGTGATCAAAAAATAAAGTATTTATTTATTCATCAACAACTATATTGTCCCCTTTAAAGTAATTCCCCTCAGATATAATACACTTATGCCAGCGTTTTTTCCAATCCTCGAAACACTTCTGAAACGCTTTTTTTGGTATCGTCAACAGCTCCAGTTTCGATTTTTCTTTTATCTCCTCAATCGTAGCAAAACGCTTTCCTTTCATCGGTGTCTTCAGTTTTGGAAAGAGCAAAAAGTCAGCGGGGGCCAAGTCCGGTGAATACGGTGGTGGCCAAAAACAGATCCTGAGCGATGTCCATGCGACGTTGTTTTTGCTCAAAATTTAGCAATTTTGGAACAATCTTCGCTACCGCACGTTTCATGCCTAAAACATCCGTAAAAATTGCTTGGCATGAGCCGAACGATATGCCAACATCATCAGCAACCTCTCTGATAGTGATTCGACGATTATCCAAAATCATTTTGTTCACTGCGTCAATGTTTTCATCGGTTGTTGACGTGCTCGGGCGACCAGGACGAGCATCGTCATTGACATGTTCTCGGCCTTCCTTAAACCGGTTATACAACAGTTGAACTTGTGTTCTGCTCATAGTAGACTCGCCAAAGGCCACAGTCAACATTTCAAATGTCCTTGCGCATGTAATTTCATTTTTTACACAAAACTGAATACAGTTTCTTTGATCCATATTTTTCGAATAGTACAAAATTGAAGAGCACAACAAAACCTTGCCAGAAGAACGATGAAACTTGCATTGTTGACAAAAACTAAAATAATTTACTATAGCAGCGAAAGCATTGCACTGGATGAAATCTGATACAATTGCAATGCTCTGAAGGACTCAAGTCAAGGCCAGCTTGTAAATTTGTTATGCTCTAAATTTAATAATATCGAAATATATGTATAGGCTAATTACACTAGTTTTCAAAATAAAATGTTTTCATGTACATTTGATGAGAGGTGACTTTTCTTATGTATTTGCATCTGCTGAATTCGAAAATCAAGGTTAAATTTTTTTTCATGGATAAGTTTTTGAGATATTGTAATTTTTGTATTTTTCCGACCTTTTTTCACGTGACAAATCATATCTCGAGCTAGAAATGTCCGATTGGGTCGTTCCCGATACCCAATGCAAGGTATTGAGATGATGAACAAACATGTATGAGTATAATCGGGTCTTTGATTGGTAAAGCGGTTCAAAAAATATCGATGAAAATAGGGCAGATTTTCAAAAAAATTATATTTTACAGTGATTCTCTGCCGGCGGAAAAGTACAAATCGTTGGACAAAATGTCTGGTTTCTCTTCATATACGTAAAGATGATACATTAATGTAAGAACTAAGACCAACTAGAAGAAAATCGACCGAAAAATGACAAAGTTATAAGCAATTGAGTGAATAAATCCACTCCATATTTTCCAAAATGCCTAAAAGAGAACGAGAATTTAAGTGCGTAAACAATCCAAATAATTTCTGTTACGTGTGTGGCAGTTTTGTCCTCCAACAAAATAGACGTAGATTCACCGATTTCGTATTTGGATTTATTCCCTCAATTGCTGAATCTCAATACCTTGCATTGGGTACCAAGAACGACCCAATCGGACATTTCTAGCTCGAGATATGATTTGTCACGTGAAAAAAGGTCGAAAAAATACAAAATCTACAATATCTCAAAAACTATTCCATGAAAAAAAATTTAACCTTAATTTTCGAATTGAGCAGATGAAATTAGATAAGAAAAGTCACCTCTCATCAAATGTACATTTTCGGTGTAAACTAGTCTTATATGTAATGTATGTATAGAAAAAATGAATAAAATGCCACGACAGGCACTGCTAAAAGTCTGTCAATCAGTAATAGTTAACTGTGAGTGTTTTCTTTTTAACTAAGCATTGATTAATTCTCCGACACCAAAGTTTATGTGCCTGTTGTCAAACAAATCATGAAATCGGTACAACCACCGCTGTTGACATTAGGTCTAACTATAACGATCTAACTATTGTAGATTTTAGTTTAACATTTTGGTGACCCCAAGAAAAGGAAACGGCCGCCAGAAGCAACGCAGTTTTATGTACCGCGGTTACAGCTTTATGTACCACGTATTACAGAACAAATAGCAGAAGCGGTGTATGTCACTTTGTTGTCACTACACCAATTTCAAGGAGAGTTCCAGTTCAAGCACACAGAGTGCTACAGGGAATATCCGCAGCCAGGGGTAAGAGCACATCAGTGTGAACCCTCAAAGCAAAGCTAGCCAGCGTCAGTTCCAGCCAACAAGGTGCCACAGGACACGTCAGCGGCAAGAGGCAAGGGCAATCTAGTGTGAGCCTAATCATCAGAAGCTAATAGTCACAGGCATTATTAACGAATCAGTGAAGACAGCAGTGATTCGTCATGGCCAGTTTGGAAGAGCTCATCAGCCAATAAGGAAAAGGAACACACAGGACTATATTCAAAAGAAAATAAAAGAAATTGAAGAGCTGTGGTTGATTTTTAAAAAAATCGACAATCTAATTCGAAGGCTTCCAACTATACCTGAAGACAATCCATATTTTAAAGAAGATCTCTACGCAAAGATGGGAGAAAAAAATGAAACTCTGGAGAAACTTCACTTTTGTATCAAGGCAAGTAAAGTGAAGCCTGTTGCGTCATTAAGGTCTAACAACAGAGACCAGCAGGGAAGCGTAGAATCATTCCATACCGTATCCCTGACGAATGCCGTGGCAGCATTAATGCGTAAGCAACAAGCATTAATGACGTCATTCAAACGGTTGTTATTAGGAATTAACACAGACGAAAACCAGGGACATCATTATTATGAACGAAATAATTTTCGCCTCCAGCGACTATGGAGTGAAATCGAGAGCATCAACAATAAAATCTGGGAGGATTCTTCAGCCCCGCTAGAGGAAGATTACGACTTCGACACATACCTTGAGAGTGAATAGCACGTGCATTCAATGGTGTTGGAACTGACAACAATTTCACAAAAAGCCCACGAAAAACAAGAAAAAGAAGCTGCTGCATCATCTGAACCACACCTATTCCGATTACCACAAATATCAATTCCCACATTTAACGGTGATTACCTAAAATGGACACAATTTTATGACATTTGCACCGAAACGATACATAAGTCAACAGTATCATCAATACAAAAGATGCGGTACTTGAAGGCAAACTTGACAGGAGAAGCAGAACGAATAATAAGGCACCTAGCATTAACAAAGGATAATTATGAAACAGTTTGGAAGCTGCTGCAAGATCGATACCACAACAAGAGGTTGTTATCATCCACTATAATTCAACGTTTAAAAGGACATCCAAACCTCCCATTCGATGCAACATCTTCAGCAACTATAAAAGTTTTCACGATGAAAGCCTGTTGGCTCTGGAGAACCTCGGAACCATTGCTGCTGCATCTGCTCACTAAAAAACTTGATCATCAAAGCCACATACTCTACGAACAATCATTGAAGAATCCCAAAGAGATACAAACAATAAAAGGTTTTTTGAACAGCAGATCGATTAAAATGGGCTAAAACGCAAAGGATCCACTTCAATTGTCTCTGATGTAACCACACTGCAAGGGAGTGTTCTTCAGGCGGCTGCACTAAATGCAATAAAAAACACAACATGTTGTTACATGTAGAAGCACGGGAGCAGACCACAAGAGAAAGCCGATCAACACTAACCAATCTAAAGGCAACTACCTCCAAAGCAGCAGCAATATCAACTACAACTCTTTCCAATACCGTAGTGGCTTCAGCAGCCCCCCATATCATGCCATTTTGATTCCAGACAGCTCAACGACAAAGCTAAGAGTCGTATTCGATGCTTCAGCCAAAACATCAACAAATGAATCTTTAAACAATCTTCTGGCACCAGGACCAACTATCCAGGAAGATGTGTTCACTATTCTTTTGCGTTTCCGGCTCACACGATTTGTCTTTACAGCTGACATTGAAAAGATGTATCCACAAGTGCGGTTATCTACCCGCAAAAAAGTTCCTGCTTATCTGGTGGAGAGAGGATCCCTCACATCTCATGAAGTATTATCATCTCACGACCGTCACCTACGGTACAACGTCTGCACCGTATTTGGCTATCCGCACACTTCAGGCTCTGGCTGATGATCAAGCGAACAAATGATACTTTTCACTTACAAGACTAAGATTCCGATCTTTAAACTTCCGACAATTACTGGACAACAGCTAAAGCTAGCGGAGAAAGCGAAAAACTTTGGAGTTATTCTGGACCCCAAGCTAAATTGGAGAACCAATATTGAGTTACGGGTCAGGAAAGCCCACGTAGCTATTTACGCATGCAAGAAAATGTTTGGGAAAAAATGGGGACTACGCCCCCATATCACTCACTGGATGTACGAAGCAATCGTGCGTCTAATACTAACTTACGGGTCAATAGTCTGGTGGCCAGCCAGATATGGGTTATAAAGTTCAGAGACTCAGTAGAGTTCAAAAAGCAGCTGCCGCTGGCATTGCAGGGAGCCTAAAAACATGTCCAGCGGAGGCACTCAACTTAATGCTACACGTCCTCTCTATCGACCTGTATATTAAGAACGTAGCCTGCAACAGTGTCAAAAGCGACAAACTGCTGGTCTGAAGGAACATACGGTCATGGTAAAGTGCTATACACAGTGCCGAGGGAATTAACATAAATGACGACAGATTACATAGTACCACAACTGAACTTCAAAAAGGACTTCAAGGTTAGATTTCCTTCAAGAAAATTGTGGTCGAGAAGGAAACTGCAAATGGAGTACGGTATACCCATTTAAATGGACGGGTCAAAAATGGACCTGGGCGTAGGGGCGTTCGGTCTTTCCCCCGCACGCTAACATTAACTACTGTACACGCCTACCCGATACAGCTACAGTTTTTCAGGCGGAAATACTCACGATCCAAGAGGCATGTCGACAGATCACCCACCATATTAGGGAAGGGCAGAGGAGCACGGTTTCTTTTTTTATGAACAGTCCGGCTGCCATAAAAGCCGTACAATCAAACACAATCAACTCCAGACTGGTCAGACAGTGCAGAGAGGAACTTGGGGCGCTAGGTCACCATGCTGACATCACATCGTAAAATATTGGATTGCTGAATTTAAACGCGGCCAAACAAGCACTGCAACAATACCATCAACAGGAAGGCTAAAAGAGGTGGTTACTGAAGAAAATATCAAGAAAATCCTTGATATCGTAATGAATGATCGCTGAGTCAAGTTGCGTGAGATTGTTGAAATGGTAAACATATCATATGAACGTGTGTTCAACATTTTGCATGAACATTTGCATATGAAAAAGCTATCGGCAAGATGGGTGCCGCGTTTGCTCAGTGTCGAACAAAAACGAGTTCGACAGACCATTTCACAGCGGTGTTTGGGCATGATAAAGCGTAATCCTGTTGATTTTTGGAGTCGATTAGTAACTGTTGATGAAACGTGGGTCCACCACTACACACCTGAAACCAAAAATCAACTGAAACAATGGGTGGAAGCTGGTGGAAGTGCTCCGAAGAAGGCGAAGGCAGTGAAATCGGCTGGCAAGGTTATGGCCACTGTATTTTGGGATGCACACGGAATATTGCTCATAGATTATCTTGAAAAAGGATCCACAATCACAGGAAAGTATTATCGTGCATTATTGGATCAATTGATTGATGCAATCAAGGAAAAACGACCACATTTAAAGAAGAAAAAAATGCTCTTTCTTCAAGACAACGCACCGGCTCACACAGCATTAGATACGATGCTAAAATTACGTGAAATACACTTCGAATTGGTTAATCATCCACCTTATAGTCCAGATTTAGCTCCTAGTGACTTTTTCCTGTTTCCAAACTTGAAAAAATGGCTCGCAGGAAAAAGATTCATCTCAAACGAAGAAGTGATTAACGAAACTAACGCGCATTTTGAGGGGTTCCCGAAATCATATTATTCAGATGGTATAAAAAAGTTGGAATATCGTCTTACTAAGTGTGTCGAAGTAAAAGGAGACTATGTTGAGAAATAAATGGTTTTTGAAAAGAAAAAATGTTTTTTTCCTACTTAGGCAACTTCAATATCAATCCGCCCTCGCATATATATATATATATATACATATATATATATATATATATATATATATATATATATATATATATATATATGTATATATATATAGATAGATATAAGTATATATATATAGATGATATTTATAAATATTTACTTAATTAATATATTTCTATATACTCGTATATAGCTAAAAACTCATTTGTAACAATTGAAAAATAATTATATAAAAAATTTTATTTTATATCACATACGAGTATATTTATATAACAGTAGCTGTATTCCAATGGCACTGGATCGGATCCAATTTAATGCAAAGCAACAACAAACTTGGATCCAGCTTCATTTTCAGATCCAATTATTGGATCCGGAAGTGTTCGGAAAGCAACAGTGCCTGTAATTGGCACTATTGGCAAAAGTTTACAATCAATCAGCTAATGCCGATTGTTGTTGTTTTTGGTTTGTTTTCAATTTTTATTTTAATATATTGTTTTTAATTTCATTAATTCAACAATGTCTCAATACTCTAAACACAGATATTTTTATATTTTTCATCTGTTTTTCTTAACAACTAAACAAAAGCGCAGCAAAGTTTAATATGGGGCTGTCAGAGCTGCAGGTAACTCAAGGGGACTAACAAGTACTTAGGTACATGCCGTAATTGAGTTTCTGATGGAAGCCTGATCTATCACCTCCACGTGGTGACGGCTGGAAACAGAGGTGCGTTGGGGGATTGGTGACGTGCTATATCTAATGGCACACATCAGTATCTTAATGCATAACTGGCTAAGATAGACAGACTCCTAATCCAAGGTAGAACAGCATATGCCGAAGGATGCGTGGCTAATGGGGTGATTAGTCTCGAATATGCGAACTCCGGAGACCTGGTGACCTCCGGTTTTAATTAAATGCCTTCCCATGGTACAAGGGCTATGCCATGGGTGACCTATATTCCCTAATACTCGTGGGATTTCATATGGATCTAACAAAAAAAAAAGAATTAAAAATAAACGATGAATCTGCTGATGGGCAATCATCGTCGGACATTGCGACCGAGCCAGCTGTAGCGCTGGAGAACCTAACTAACTAACGGTTGCGTGCAGAGTTGTTGGACATGCACCTAACCAAATCACAACAACATCTACGTTGGTAGGTGTTGTTGACCAACTATGCCCCGCATCAATATCTACAGTGTTGATTGCAGGTGCAAAGAATGAAACTTTTCGGGTTTCGATGCCACCACCACAGAACCCTGAATCGGGTCATGAGTCAATGGACTCTTCTGACACTGATACACTGTGTGGTGACAACAACAGTGTGACCTAAGAGAAATCTGGGAGCACGGTTATTGATTCAGACCTAAGCAATCTGAACTTAAAAGGGGACTTCATAAAAATGACGTCGGCAGAGAAGAGGACCTTCAAGCAAGCGATGACAAGTGGTCACTCTAGAGAAAAGGCTCTAGAGATTGCTAAAAGGAAGTCCACGGCGAAAAGGGCTCGCTCAGTAGAGTGTTAAGTTTGGCAGCGAATAATAACACAAAACTACTCCCGTTCATTGCTTGATTAACAATGTCTTTATTAATTAAAAATTACTATTTATAGTTATTTCTTACAGAAATAAATCTTAACACTAAGCGAATATGAAGGTAAGAGAAAATACTCAATTACTTGTATGTAATTTGAAATACCAAAGTCGTTGCACGTAAATTGTGTCGTTCATTGTTCGAATGAAGATATATCATTTCATAATTCAAATTCAAGTGTCAATGGCTTTATACAAGTATGACTCATCCATTGGGTATTTTCACTACACCTCCCTTTTTAAAGAGAAAGATCTTATAGAGATCATTGGCCAAGTGATGTCGATAATAACTTTCTTTATACATATATTTTTTAAATATATTTTCACAAATATCTATTTAATATTTGCGTGATTTATTAAAGAATGGGTTTTACAAAGAATCTGCTTAAAATATTATCCTATAAGATATTAACATTAAATTGAGTTTATTTTAGTAGTTATTAGTGTATAGAGTGCGCAGTGCAGTATTTAATTTAAAGAAGAAAAAAGTATATATATAATTATTAATTAATTATCATCTTTATTTGTTTACAATTTTAATATTTTCTTTATTAATTTTTTGCTTCTTCCCCTTTATCTTTATAAATACATTGTTTTTGTCATCAATTTCAATTACTTCAAATGGCCCTTTGTAAATTGGTTCTAGTTTGTGTGCTGTGTGATTTTTAATCAAAACTTCTTGACCTATTGTAATGTCAGTATCGTTGCTATTTTGATCATGTATAAATTTTTGTCTTCGTTTTGTCTTGTCAATTAGGTGCTGTGCTCTTGTCAAAGCTGTTTGCAGACAAAATTTTACTTCTTTTGAGTAATTATCAAAATCATATATGGTATCTATTTTATCGGTCGTTATTACCGGACTATGATTTGGTACGTTTGCAAAAATTAATTCAAAGGGGCAGAATCCATGCACTGTTGAGGGCGTTGTGTTAAAAGCATATGTAAAATACTTGACCCATTCATCCCAATCGTTTCTGGATGGTTGAATGTATGAGCGTATGTATTCATTAAATGTGCGATGCGATCTTTCAACTGTTCCAACTGTTTGATGGTGGTAAGGGGCTGATGTTGTTTACTCAATTTTAAAAAGTATCATAAGTTCTGAAAGAACTTGATTGTTGTATTCAGTACCCATGTCACTGAGTATTTTGTTCATGGGACCATAAATTAGTATGAAATGTGCTATTAAAGCTTTAGCTAACGTTTTGGCATTTTTATTAGGTATCGGTACTGCCACTAGATATTTTGTTAGGTTACATATTATAGTTACAATATATTGATTTCCATTTTCCGATATACGAAGAGGTCATACGGTATCTATAATGACAGTTTGAAATACTCTATGAGGTGTTGGGGTAATTATCATATCTGGTCTTATGTGTTTTGTAGTTTTATTGGTTTGACATTGAATACAATGTTTTACGTATTGGTTCACATCCTTAGTGATATTTTTCCAATAATATAATTGGCGAAGCTTTTTAAGTAGCCTGGTTGTTCCAGGATGCCCACCGAAAAGGGGGTTGTCATGAAATTTCTTCGATAAGTACTGTTGTTCAATTTTGTCTGTTATTATGCATATTTTTGGAGTTAGCGCTATTTGCAATTTGTCCAAGTGTTGATTGGCTTTTTCCTTAAATATTTCAATTGTTACGAGGGTAAAGAAATTATCATTTAAATTCATCTGTATTTTGTTTAGATTTCTACTTATTGCTTCCTTTTCAAGGATTGGAAAGAATCGACCCAGATCGATATTTCCATTAGCAATAGTATTTCGTAAATTAATTTTCGGTGCTAGCACTTGCCTACCTCGTTTAAAATAAAATGTGGAGATGCTCTTGTCTATATTTAACTTAAGTCTGACCCACTTTTTCACGCAATCGAAGCCAATAGTTTCGAAAGCTTTAGGCTTTTCCTGAATTATTTCAGTATCTTCTCTAATTTTCCTGTTAGTTGTTTTTTTAGATTGTGCACGTGTAGTTACCAAGAAACAATTATCTATTGAAGTAATTGATTTAATATCATTGAAGTCAATTCGAGACAGCGCGTCCGCTCCTGAATTGTCTTTTCCTTTAATATGTTCTACAACAAAATCATATTCTTCTAGTTCCAGACGAATTCTCGTTAACCTGCTGGATGGGTTCTTTAAAGAATATAAATATGTTAACGGCTTATGATCACTACGTACTATAAATTTTAGTCCATATACATAGGGTCGAAAATGATTAATTGCCCATTGAATAGCTATTAGTTCCTGTTCTATTGGGGCTTTGTTCGATTCTCCCTTTGTAAAGGCACGTGACGCATATGATATTGGTAATTGCATACCATCTCTTTCCTGTGATAGTATTGCACCGCAAGCAATTTTACTTGCATCTGTTGTTATGTAAAAAGGTTTGTTGAAATCTGGGTATTGAAGGATTTGCGGACACAGTAGTGCTGTCTTAAGGTGCTGGAAGGCTTGTTCACAGTCAGCAGACCATATGAAAGGTTCTTTCTTTCTAGTTAGTTTACTTAAATGGACAGAATAGTATGCGAAACGTGTTATAAAGCGCCTGTAATAATTACAGAAGGCTACAAATCGACGAACCTCATCGCCATTTGTAAGTCTGGGGTAGTTTTTGATTGAATCATATTTGCTACTGTCTGGCAAAATACCCTTGTCAGTACATTTATGACCCAAATATATTACTTCATGTCTGAAAAATGTGCATTTATCTGGATGCAATTTTAAATTACAATCTCGACATCTTTGGAAAACGGTTTCTAAATTCTTGAACATGTGTTTTATTGAACATCCTGTAACAATAACATCATCCATATATATAAATGTGTTTGATTACGCTAAACCAGTAAACGCTAGGTTCATCATTCTTTGGAATGAATTTGGCGCTACTTTCAAACCATATGGTAAAAGCTTGAAACGAAATGAACCATTTTCTGTTGAGAAAGAAGTAATGTCTCTTGACTTTTCGTTAAGTCCGATTTGATGAAATCCAGAGGTTAAATCCAAACAACAGAAAAATTTTGCTCTTCCTAATTGGTCTAATATATCCTCAATTCTGGGCAACGGAAACTTGTCAGCTATTAGTTTTTTATTTACCTGTCGATAATCTACCACTAAACGCCATCGTTTGTCAGGGTTATTGTGCAATGATTTCTTCGGTACGAGTATAGTTGGGCTATTATAATTGGACATTGAAGGTTCGACTATTCCATCTTCCTGTAGCTTTGCAATTTGCCTTGCAATTTCATCCTTTTGTGAGTGTGGGGTACGATAATTTTTAATATAAACTGGATTTTCATCAGAAACTCTTATTTTTTGTGTATAAAAGTTGTTTGTACTTATTTTATCACTTTATACAGCGAAAATATCAATATATTTCGAGCATAATTGAGTCAATTCAGATCTAACCATCTCAGGAAAATTTTTCGTTAACTTTTCCAATATTGTTTCCTTTCTAATTTTGTCAACATTGGACGTTTTAAGAATTTCATAATCAGACAGTTTTTCATAGGTTATTGAAACTTTATCTAAAAACATATTTTCAGAATTCGTGTTTACAATTCTCACGTATGGAAAATTTTTGGATACTATGCAGCCAGCCACGTACACTCCATCTTGTAAAGTTTGACTTGGGACTACTAAATCAGAAAATTCGTTGCTAACTGTTATAGCTCTAAAAACTTCAGCCCGAGCTGGAAGTGTCATTGCACCATTGCCAAGACTTTCAAGTAGTGGTATATTTATGGGGTAATTTAAATTGTGTGGTCTTAACGAGAGAAAATTTGAGTTTGCCTCTTGTCCATATTGAATAGTAACATTATATGTTTTTAAAAAGTCTATGCCCAATATACCTTGGAAGGGTATTGGAAACGTATCTGAAATCGCATGAAATCTGTGAGGAATAAGAAAGTTTTTCACTTTTAATTCAATTTCAATTGCCCCTAAAGACTTACTCATTCCTTGTCCGATTCCAGATATTTGGATAATCTTTTGTGTGTTGAACTTTAATGGGCCTAGTGCACCAATTTTAATAAGCGAGACATCCGCTCCGGTATCCACTAGCAATGCACCGAAATTATCATGGCCCGATATTTGGATTTCAATAAAACTACTTAAACTAAGATTTAAGTGAAATATTGATTTAATATCCCTATCGTGCCTATCTAATTTCGGTGATGACCCCTCGTATTTTGGGGGGACGTCTCGTTTTCCGAGACATCCTGCGCCAATCTTACGATTCCTTGTTGGTGGTTGGATTGACCTCGATAGTTGTTACCTTGGCCTCCGCGTCGTTGATTGTTATAGCCATTACTGTTATAATTTCTAGGATTATCATTTCGACGCCAGGTTTGGCCACGTCCGCGATTGATGTTAAAACCGCGAGTCCTATAGTTCTGGTTAGCCGCGCCACGCCGCTAAAAATAGAAGACTGAAGAATTAGAAGTGGAGGCCTCAGTACTAGCTTCTATGAATTTTGAAACGTGTAGTGTTGCCCTAATAGCATTAAAGTTTTCTATTAAAATTTTAATATGTTTATCTAATGTTTCGGGTTTTATTGATCTATTTTGAGTTACACATTTATAGGATTGATTAAATTGGGTTTTTAATGTTTCCAAACTAGATATTATTGTTTCCCATTGCATAATTTAAAAAAAATAAACACAATAAACTTACGGTATAATCTTACATCTATATATATACTAGTTCGCAATAGATTATTTTTCATCTCTGGGTTTGTTGTATGCTGCTACCTTCACGTTGATATTAAGTTGATCGCACATCTGGCTATGTTGTATGTTGCTTCTTTCATGTTACTATTTGTGTTGTTGTGGTTCAGTTATGCATGTTGCGGTTTATTCAATTATGCTGAGGTATATTTATTTATGCCATGTTAGTTTGTTTTTTTTTTTTAAATTTGTTGTCGCTGAGGTGTGTGGTTACCTCGTTTAAGAGTTTTGCATATTAACTTTATTATGTAAATAATGGCTATTAAAACTGCTGCTATTATTGAAGCGATTTCTATATAACTCATTTTATTGTCTTGTCTTGAACTTTGATCGTTAACCACTTGTACATTGTGGCGTAGCATTTCTACCACTTCTTTTGTATCACTTCCTTCGTTAATTTTACCAACTTCATAACTGGCAATCAATAAAGGGAATTGACGCAAAAATTCTTTTCCACAACCCCATTTTATTAATGTTTGTATTATCCTTTTACTTTTTTGAAAAATTGTCTTTGTCACTTTTTTTTTACACTTTTCACTTACTATTTTTATATGGACCTTATTCAAATGCTCTTGGTCCTGCCAGGGTCGCCATGTTAAGTTTGGCAGCGAATAATAAGACAAAACTACTCCCGTTCATTGCTTGATTAACAATGTCTTTATTAATTTAAAATTACTATTTATAGTTATTTCTTACAGCAATAAATCTTAACACTAAGCGAATATGAAGGTAAGAGAAAATACTCAATTACTTGTATGTAACTTGAAATACCAAAGTCGTTGCACTTAAATTGTGTCGTTCATTGTTCGAATGAAGATATATCATTTCATAATTCAAATTCAAGTGTCAATGGCTTTATACAAGTATGACTCATCCATTGGGTATTTTCACTACACCAACAGAAACGCCATCTGTCAAAAAGACTAAAACGTCACCTTATGTAGGTAAGCCAACGTTGAGTCAGGTGGCCAGTATTATTCGGCTGGGAATTGTTCCGCCCGATTTAGTAAGGCCACCATTCTCAAAAGAACAGTTGGTTCTTCTCCAGGATACCGTTATTGACGTGATGATAGAGGTCAGCGACAATAACGAAAAGCCAGTATTTGAGGGCCTAGCACACAGAAACGGATGGTTACTGTTCATATGCTCAAACGAAAATACGGCAACTTGGATGAGAAAACACATCGGCCTGATAAAAGGGAAATGTTGTTTGGAGATGACACTCGTTGAGGAAGCAAATTTTCCAAAAACATATGTGGTCAGAGGGTACTTCCCACAAAGCACCGAGCTCACCAACGAAAAATTTCTTGCGACCATACAACAGATCCCATGATGTCCCTTTGTGGTCCCACGATGGTCCCTCGCTGTTCCATCGATGATCCCTCGTTGTCCCCCGTTGCCAAGACAGCCGCCCGATGAGGGGGTCATCGCTATCTCTTTGTGCGTTGCTCACTTCAGCTGGCCACAGCGGGTGCTGGTGTGCCATTGCCCGGGGCCGCCACGTGGAGGCAGTGAGTCTTCTTGAGGGTGTCCCACACCAGGATCGCTCTAGCCCCTCCCAGTGAGGGGCAATTAGATGCTTTGCCTGGCTGGTTCCCCCCTGACCCCATGTATACTCGTATATGTATATGTTAATTTATGTATATGTATATGTGTATGTATAAGTATCTATATATGTATCTGTATCTGGATCTGTGTATGCATCTGTATCTGCATCTGTTTATGTACTTGTATATGTATATGTATATATAATTATATCTATATGTATCGGGTTTTTCAATAAGAACGCTACAAAAGTTTTTTTTTTATTAAAACAAAACCGGTTTTAGATATCAATGAAATTCTTTATTCCTGTGAAAGTACGTTCGATGCCATTATGTATGGAACTCGATTTCTTTTGCATGGCCACAACGGGCACGCTTGCAGAAGTCCAGACGCTGGACCCAATTTTCAACGGTTTTTAAGCATAAATCGGCCGATACTGCTGCAATTTCACGTTCGATATTCGTACGAAGTTCATCAATCGTCGCTGGCTTGTTGGCATAGACCATAGACTTGACGTAGCCCCACAGGAAATAATCTAACGGCGTCAAATCGCACCACCGCGGCGGCCAATCGACTGGGCCATTTTGTGAGATAACACGTTCACCAAACTTGGTTTACAGTAAATTGATTGTGGCGTTCGCTGTGTGGCTTGTGGCGCTGTCCTGTTGGAACGAAGTCTATATTATCCAATTGGGGCCAAAAATATTCGGTTATCATTGAACGGTAGCCATTCGCATTCACAGTAATGTGCCGGTCTTGATCATCACGGAATAAGTACGGCCCAATGACGCCGCCGGCCCATAAACCGCACCAAACCGTAATTTTTTCGGGATGCAATGATGGATATGGATACGAGTATGTATATTTGTATGTATAATTATATGTACTCGTATATGAATATGTACGAGTATATGCATCTGTATCTATATCTGCATAAATATATGTATATGTGTATGAATATATATATATATATATATATATATATATATATATATATATATATATATATATATATATATATGTATATATATATATATATATATATATACATATATATATATATGTATATATATATATATATGTATATATATATATATATATATATATATATATATATATATATATATATATATATATATATATATATATATATATATATATATATATATATATATATATATATAATATATATATATATATATATATATATGTATATGTTTATTTGTTTGAATATTTACATATGCATATGTATGTGTGTATATATGTATGTGTATATATAAATATATATATATATATATATATATATATGTGCTCGTATATGTATAAGTTTATGTATATGTATATGTATATGTAAATGTTTTTGGATATGCAAATTTATATGTAAATGTAAATATATATTTATATGTACATGTATATGTCAAAGTATATATACGAGTATATAGGTATTTGTAGACGTATATATGTCACTATATTTATCTGTATCTGTATATCTATCTGTCTTTTTTTTCTTTTTTTTTGCTGAGGAGGGGAAACATCTACAGTCAATGGCCGAAGCCGTAGTGTGGGACTTCAAACCGAAATAATATATATATATATATATATATATATATATATATATATATATATATATATATATATATATATATATATATATTCATAACGATATCGAGGATTTTCTTGATATTTTCTTCAGTAACCACCTCTTTTGGCCTTCCTGTTGATGGTATTGTTGCAGTGCTTGTTCGGCGAAGTTTAAATTCAGCAATCCAATATTTTACCATGTAATCTGACGGAGCAGACTCACCGTAATGCTTATCGAGCTTTTCTTTTGTCTCTTTCGCCGTTTTCCCTTTCAAATAATAATATTTAATCACTGCACGAAATTCGCTTTTTCCCATTTTTCAAGAAACCCAAAAGTTGCTTACTTCAAACGACTACAACAAATAAACTAATCGATGAATTCGGGTGAAATTTTAACAGCTGGCGTTTGACAGATCGCAATTTCTAAAAAAAAGTTTTTGTGTTTGTGCTGCCATCTAGCGCTAGGTAGCTTCAATATCAATCCGCCCTCGTATATATATATACGTGTATATATATATATATATATATATATATATATATATATATATATATATATATATATAAATATATGTAGATGCATATGTATATGTATATGTACATGTAGGTGTATATGTAGTTATATGTATGTGTATATGTATATGTATAATAGTACTTATATGTATATGTATCTTTATATATGCATATGCATATGTATATGTATAGATGTATATGTATATATTTAAGTATGTGTAAATGTATATGTATATGTATATATATGTAAAAGTATATGTATATGTAAATATATATGCATATGTATATTTATCAGTATCTGTATGGGTATACAGATATAGGTACGCATACATCTGTATCTGTATTTGTATCTGTATATGTTCATGTATATCTATATATATATTTATATATACCTCTCTGATGTGTTCAGGGTCAATGAGTAGTCTCGGCTGCCGCATGCCTTTTTGGGCTCTCCACTAGTTTAGTAGACCTCGTTTTTCCTGATCGCACAACAAGTTATTTGTGAATCTACTGCTTACCCCACAGAGGGGCTTTGGACCTTTGAAGGCAGTGTCTGCGCCCCTTTTTGCCAAATAGTCTGCCAATTCGGTGCCCTCATGTCCCTCATGTCCCGGTACCCACATTAGCGTAACAGAGTTTCTTGCTGCTAGAGTATTGAGCAGTTTAGAGGATTCCCAGACCAGCTTTGATTGGAATGAGAAGTTTATTAATGATTTGAGAGCTGCCTGGCTATCTGAGAGAATGCATATTTTGGGCTGCGTGTAGCCCTACGTAGACATTCTCTAGCACATAACTCTAAGGCGCGGACCTACGCCTGAAAAATGAAAGCTGTTTTTCCCTTTGCAATTGCTTTTTTGAAATTTTGCCTTACAATTCCAGCTCCAGCACTGCCATCTTCCAACTATTATTGTTTAATATGACCACGCCATCATTTTTGTCCGTAGACCCCATTTTTTACCGTACAGTCTCGGGCAGGCGTAGGTTGCATATCAGCATCTCATGAAAGCACTGTGGTCAAAACTCACAATGTGACTCGCAAGGTCCCATGGTGGAATGACAAGCTTGCAGATATGCGTAAAAAGATTAGAAAACTGTTCAATCATTGTAAACGCACGAAGGTGTGGGACGACTATAGGGTCGCTCTGACAAATTACAACTAAGAAGATCCAAGCGTGAGCCTTGGAGGAAATTTTGCGAAAGCATAGTCGAAACGCCAGAGAGCGCTAGACTCCATAAAGCTTTACGCAGAGACCACTCGAACGGTGTTGCAATGAACAGGAGGGACACTTTAGAATACCTGCTTCAAGTGCACTTCCCGGGGTCAACTAGAGTGTCAATGACACTGGATCAGCCGTCATGCGACCAATGGGTCGTATTAGACAAAAGATCCTGGAGTTTGAGTAATATTTACCCCAGACAAGGTTAAATGGGCTGTTGGGTCCTTTAAACCATTCAAGACACCAGGTGAGGATAACATTTTTCCAGCCCTCTTGATAAGAGGATTGGATATAATGCTTGAATCACTTGTTGCTATTTTTAGGAACAGTTTCAGCAGGGAGTACATACCATCCATATGGCGTAAAGTCAATGTGGTAGTTATTCCAAAATTGGGCAAGAGGTCCAGCGAAGGCCTAAATATTACAGACCTATCAGTCTCACGTCGTTTCTTCTAAAAACTATGGAAAGATTGGTGGATCTACATATTAGAGAAACGCTAGACAGAACACCACCTCTGCACCAATCTCAGTTTGCATATAATAGGGGAAAATCCACGGAGGGAACGCTTCATTACTTTGTAACAAAGATAGAGAAAGCTCAATATTCCAAGGAAATTGCTTTATGTGCATTCTTAGATGTCGAGGGCGCCTTTGATAATACCGGTTACAGCTCTATAGAGGGGGCTATGATCTGCAAAAATATCGATAAACCGACTGTTGGGTGGGTTAAAACGATGTTAAAAAGCAGAGAAATTAGCTCATCTCTGGGAGACGAGGCCGTATCAGTCAAGGCAATGAAAGGCTGTCCCCAAGGCGGTATGTTGTCACCCCTTCTATGGTATTTAGTTATTGACGATCTGTTAGTCAAACTACAAGGGTGAGGCTTTCAGGCAATTGGATATGCTAACGATCTTGCTGTCATTATTACTGGTAAATTTGAAAGAACAGTATCCGATATAATGAATCAGGCTCTAGCCTTCATCTCAGAATGGTGTCGCGCAGAGGGGTTATGCATGAATCCTAGCAAAATCATTCTCGTTCCTTTTACAAACAGATTAAAATTGAACCTTTTACAATAGCTGTTGAGCGAATTAATATAGCATATTCTGATGAGGTCAAATATCTAGGTGTAGTTCTGGATAAACGACTGAATTGCAACTCTCACCTACACTCCGCGATAAACAAAGGCACAAGAGCAATGTGGGCATGTCGATGTCTCTTCAGTAGAACATGGGGTCTAGACCCAAAAATGATACACTGGATGTATGTCATGATGGTTAGACTAATCATTACCTATGCATCCCTTGTGTGGTGGCCCAAGACAACAAAAGAATCTGGTAACAAAATACTTACAAGATTTCAAATGCAGGCTTGCGTGGCAATCACCGGTGCCATGCGAAACTGCCCAACCCCTGCTATTGAGGCCATAATAGGACTATCCCCACTTCACGCATTCGTCAAAAAATGTGCTGCTAGAAGCGCATTAAAGATGAAGATCTTGTCTAGACAAGAACCTCATGACTATGGTCATTTCAATATTTTAAATAACATAACAGATCGAAACATAATCTGCTCAATAACGGACTATATGATTCCAAAACGACAGTTTGATCGCAATTTTGAGATTATTATTTCAGACCGGAGGACCTTGGGTCGACCCTAGAAGTCTAGAATGGTTCACAGACGGTTCAAAAACAAACACTGGAGTCGGTGCAGGGGTCTATGGACCAAATACTATAATCTCAGAACCAATGGGCAGGTGGCCTAGCGTCTTCCAGGCTCAAATTCAAGCAATCTCAATCTGTGCGAGGACAAATCTAAAAACCGGTATCAATGGCGCACACATAGCTATCTATTCAGATAGTCAAGCTGCATTACAGGCATTACCTTCATATTCTTTAGAATCGAAACTGGTGGAAGAATGCTTCAACAACCTACAATCTCTAGGGGCAACAAATAAGGTTGCAATTTGCTGGGTCCCGGGTCACTCGGGGATTGAAGGCAACGAAATTCCTGACGAGCTGGCTAGGGCCGGTTCCGCAGCAAGCCTCATAGGTCCGGAGACATACTGTGGTATCAACTGGGCGGAGGCTAAATCCAGGGTAGATAACTGGGAACATACTCTCAGACTGTCACACTGGGAAGGGGTAGAGGGACTTCGCCAAGCCAAAAGACTGGTAAGGCCATTCACCTACAATAAAGAATTGCGCAATATGTGCAAAGCAGACATAGGAAAAATAGTAGGTTTTCTATCAGGTCATTATTACCTGAAATATCACCTGACTAGAATCCACATTCTTGATGATACGGAGTGCCGGCTCTGTCTAGAAGAAGATGAAACCACGGAACACATACTGTGCGACTGCATTGCGTTGGCAAGAACCAGAATGAATATATTCCACCGCGACCAGTTGGCTCTGGAGGAATTAAAGAATGCTCCGGTTATGGAAATTCTCAAATTCATCCATAAAGCGGAGAAGATAATGAAAGAACATGACTTTCAGCTACTTCCTTTCTCTAGAGAAGAAACATCTAGGTAGAAAAGAACCTGATAAATTATTGTGACGATTTGACATCACCAAACGGACGAAATGCTATGGCATTACGGAAGAAACGCCGGTACTAAACCTATAGGGCATAGTGGATCGGACAATTGTGATCACATGGATCATAGATGACAAATGTAGT
The DNA here is from genome assembly GCA_920105625.2 of Clusia tigrina. Classification (NCBI taxonomy): domain Eukaryota; kingdom Metazoa; phylum Arthropoda; class Insecta; order Diptera; family Clusiidae; genus Clusia; species Clusia tigrina. The sequence continues at coordinate 82,350,387 of OV050030.1, read as the reverse complement.
ATGACACAAAAGATCTTTTAGGTCGCAGTGTCGGCCATTGGGCAAACGACTAAAGCTAAATTATTATTTTTATTATTATAAGTTTAATGTGGAACCATAATTTAGATCGAAACCATTCCAATGAGATTGGATCCGATCCAGTGCCATTGGAATGCGGTAGTATACCGTTCATAAAAAATATAATATATTTATATAAATATATTATATGATTTATTATTTCTATTAGTGTAAGATTTAAATATTCCAGTTCTATATATATAGAAATTATAAATTATCTAAATTTAAAAATTACTATAAAAATAATTTTAACCATTTTTAATTATCTAATTTTAAAACTATTTATACTTAATAAATTAATAAACTATTTAAAAAAATATAAAAAAATTTAAAAATAAAAATATGTCTGATGATTCTTATTATAAATTTTTACATGTATTTTAGTTTATTTAGTGAATTGCCTGACTAAAGGATTACTTAGATATCTTCATTATATTTATGATGAAGATATCTTGATTTTACTAATACAAAAGATATAAATAATAAACTTATTCAATCCAACAAAATAGTTATAATAGTTCTTGAAGAATTTAAAGATACAACTTCTCACTCAAAAAATTTTATTAATTCTATATTTATATATCAAAGAGCCAATAAAAAAAATTCAAAAATTTTATAAAATTCTAAAATAAAAAAATTTATATTTATATACATATGTATATTTATAAGTTTGTTTCATATGTATATGTGATTTTATATATATATATATATATATATATATATGTATATGTACATTTATATGTATATGTATATTTATATACATATGTATATGTATATGTATCTTTCATATGTAAATGTGTATTCTATGTATATGTATATGTATTTGTATATGCATATGCATATGAGTATTTATATGTATATGTATATCTATATCTATATATGTATATGTATAAGTATATGTGTATGAATATGTATATATATATATATATATATATATATATATATATATATATATATATATATATATATTTATATATATATATATATATATATATATATATATATATATATTAGACCTGGCGTTAAAATTTGTTTTTTGAATCTTGAATGTGGGTAGCGATCAAAATATGCGATTTGATACCAAAATTGATGTAGCAAATTTTCAGGCTGATCGGAGGGTGTCAAGCCGTGCCATAATGAGGTCAAAGGTCAAAATTTTCAAAAATCACCAAAATATACTTTTTTTTGCATTTTATCAATTTTTTAATAAGAAATACTATATAAACATGTTTCTTCATTAATTTTTATTTAATAGGCTTAAATTAGTTTTATTTTAAATCAATGAAGATTTTGTATAGTATGGGAAGTCCTTACGGTAGCCCTCTACAATGTGTAACAAGTACTGTTTATCGTCTTCGTTGTGTGTTAAGCATCTGTTAAAGTCCGTTATTAGTTTGACTTTTCTTTCGGCGGCATCATTCACAACAGTAATGCATTTGACGATCTGTTCCCCTTTACAAAATGCTTCGCTCTTTATCTTTTCCAGCGATTGCGGGAGGTAGCTCTCCCAATGGAAAACAAATGGTTCAGGGATCTAAAAAACTTAAGCTCAAAGAAAAACTTATAACTTCGAAAACAAAAATTTTTACCTTGAAATTTTCAATAATTTCTTTGCCATGACGCCGACGATATTTTTTACGTTGTTCACGCAAACTTGTGCAATTCAGAACAAGATCCTCAAGATTGTGACCCAACGCTTTGGCAGTTGCACTGATGAAGTGTATAGCTAATGGAGATGAGATATTGCCAGCATCCATACAAGCTAGCATTCAATAAAATTCTTCTTTCCACGTTTTCGAATCGGCTTATTGGAGCAACTTGGAATGTTGTCAGTCTGATTTACATCCATCGCCTGCACATCATCTCCCGATTCATCACTCTCAAATTCAACATGTTCCATAGTCAAGTCTGTACATGACATTAAATGGACAAAAAAAATAACCACTGTACGTCCAAATACTATATAATAATTACCTGAAGTGCCTTTTTACTCTTCATAATTTTCTTTTCGACGTTTGTCATCTTCTAATCTTTGTGCCTTTCTTTTTTCTTTATTTGTGACATTTTGGTCGACACAAGTCATGCTACCAACACGCCCATTTTCTCGCTGCTTCGTTAAGAAGTCTCTATCTTCCTGAATACTGATAAGCTGGAGAGCGTCAATGTGGGCAATGTCAAATAAATTGTTTAAATTTTCCTTAAAGTCATTTTCTTTTTTGCGATTGCTCGGGAACGGAGATTTACATACTTTTTGGACTATTCTCCACTCTTCGTAAAGTTTAATGACTTTTGCAGAACATGTTCTTTGATCTGGCGTTGGGATTCTAGCTTTTTCCCAAAAAGGCAATATTTCATCTAACACCAATCTTGCACTTTCTTTAACTATTTTATTTTCACAACGCACATTTTAAAAAAAACACTGAATCACTTGCTGTTTTGATGGCAATTTCACACCAACTATTTTAGGTTCGCATTTACCAATCAAGCAAACATTTGTGTCAGCTGATCGAAGCCGTTTTAACGATGAATTTGTCTTCTGAGCCATTGAATTGCGAAAATTAACAAAGTATTTTATTTTACAATAAGTTAAACCTCTCTCAACTATATTCAAATTCACCACGAAAAGTATGGTCGAAGATTCGAGAAATAGATGGAGATGACACTAGGTAGGAACCACCACAAAAATATACTCGAATATTCGAGAAATAGATGTCAATATCACACTCGTGACAGATATAAATACAGCGGTTTGCGTTGTACTCGAGTTGGTCTAGTTACGAACGCCAAGAAGTAAGCAATGCGAGATCGATTGTTTAAGTGTTGATTGTCAAATAATTGTGTTTATAACATTTTGAGTACTAAGTGTAATAAAGAACATACGTCGTTATTATTGTAATTTAGAAGAACTCTATATAATTGTTGTGGAATAAAATAACGCGTAAGTGAACGAATTAGTAGAAAATTCGTAACAATATTGTTAGCATTTTTTAATTTTTTTTATTTATTTTTTTTATTTAAGTTACTTTAACGATGAAGGATCATTTCTGTAGTCAGTCTTCCTTTACTTTCATTTTTTAATTTCTATAAATATTTTTGTCTTACTATAATAGCAGAAACACCATACATTTTTGCAACTTAGAGCTCAATTAAAAATTATAATACATATAAAAGTATTTGATTCTGGTGATATTATAAACTACAGTGTTAATACAAATAATAAGTAATTTACAAGTTATAAATGATGTTCTAATTTAAGGTAGTTTTATTCATAGTATTTCTAATTTAAAAAAATTTATAAAATGCAAAAAAAGAGTATTTTGCTGGCTTTTCAAAAGTTTGACCTTTGACCTCATTATGGCACGGGTTGGCACCATCCGATCAGCCTGAAAATTTCCTACATCGATTTTGGCCTCAAATCGCATATTTTGAACGCTACCCACATTCAAAATTCCAAAAAATAAAAAACTCCATATTAGCTGCGCCAGGTCTAATATATATGTATATATATATATATATATATATATATATATATATATATATATATATATATATATATATATATATATATATATATATATATATATATATATAAATATATATATATATATAAATATATATATATATATATATATATATATATATATATATATATATATATATATATATATATATATATTTATATATATATATACATATATAAATATATGTATATTTAGGTATGTTTCATATGTATATGTGTATTTTAACGAAATTTTTCGTTGTTACTCTGCTTTATGCAAGATTCTCATTCATTATTTAACCCACTGAAAGTTTAACCCGACTGAGAATTGGTTTCATACAAAGGAAAGAAACAAACGAATTAAAATCAGATTCGCCTACTTTGATTTATTATTTTCTGAATAAGATTTTGTGTGGGTGAAATTTGTCAGTGGACGAATTTTATCTTCATACTCATTAATTACTTCGCGGGTGGAAAAGACATTGCGTTAATGTTTCAATTTCCCAGCGATGCTTGTGGTGCGGATGTACACCCTGGTTGTGGTGCTAGGAGTCTTGATCGATCCTGTGTCTTCCGCCATGGCCCGGTGTTACTTGTTTTCAGTACACTGTAAATTCGCAAACGAGAGCAGTTCTTTTCTGTCTATCCCTTGCCGTGTCACTTCGGCTATAACTGGCGAAACAAAGCTCTCCACACTGTATGGCTCATTGTATCGCGGAGCCAGCTTGGGAGCAAAATGGTCTGCAGCTTTGGAGAGGTGCTTTAAGAGCACCATTTTCAATGTCCAACGGCTGGTATCCATGCTCTCCGCCTGAGGTTATAATACCTTCGCTGGTCCTGCACTGCGCATTCCAGATTTCGTTGTACCGATTCTTTCGGTTTTGCCGTGGTTGACCGCTTCCCATGTGGCTTGGCCGTATACGGTCTTGGGGTATCGTGATTCGCGTCCTTGTACTAAGTACGCAGGACTGTAACCCGTTGTCTCTGAGACATTGGTGTTGAGAGCTTGTGTCAATTCCGCGAGTAAGTCGTGCCACTTGCGTTGGTATAGATCCGTGAACTGTGTCATAGTCTTGATATTACGATTTGTGCGCTCGACTACGTTTTCTTGTGGAGCGTATGGCGCAGTGCAGTGGTGTCTAATTCCGCAGTCCTTGGTAAAACGTAGGAATGTTCTACTGCAAAATTGAGATCCGTGTTCTTTTATCGGGATATTTGGGACCCCTGTGTTCTCGGAAAGCCCATTGTAAGGTCGTGGAGGTGGCATTCCGAACAGGCGCCATCTCTGAATGGAATTAATCCATTTTAGCGATAAGTGGTCTGTGATAACCGTGAAATGGTCTAAGTACGGCCTCATTTTCCGTATTCTCCAGATGATGACTAAACACTCCTTCTCTGTTGATGAGTAATTACGCTCCGCAATGTTCAGATGGCGACTCGCATAAACTATCGCACGCTCCACCCCGTCCATCTCTTGGGTAAGTACTGCGTCCAGTCTAAAGTCACTGGCATTCGTCTGAAGTACAAATTTATGGGTGAAGTCCGGACAGGCAAGAACCGCTGCTTCCGTTAGCTGTTGTTGCAGTAACTCAAATGTCTCTTGCTGGGTCTCGGTCCACTTGAAATATTTGCCCTTCTTCAGTAACGTAGTTAGCAGGTGCACAGTCTTCGCGAAGTCCGGAACGAAACGTCGGTACCAGGATGCAATACCTAAACATCGTCTCACCTCTCGTATATTCCGTGGAGGTTCTAGTTCCCGGATGGCCGCCACCTTATCAGAGTCCGTATTCGCTGACCATGTGCCCTAGAAATCTGAGTTCTTTGGGAAAGAAGGCACACTTCTCCAGGTTGAGCTTTAGATTACCTTCTCGGAGCCGACTGAAAACCTCGGCTGAATTTTTTTCTGCTCCACCTGTGTCCTCCCCGTAACTATTATGTCGTACAAGTATGCGAAGGCAGGTAGTGGGTATACATCGGGAATGTATTTTGCATTCAGCTGTCGATAGTCGATACAGAATCTCCACCTTCCATCTTTCTTGCGAACTAGTACAATTGGGGCACTATGACGGCTGTAAGAAGGTTCTATGCAACCTTTCGCTAGTAGGTCATTAACTTCCTTGTTGATAATATCCTGCTGAGCGGGGATTATGGATAGTACCTTCGTTTAAAAGACAAATCATCTCGCATCACGATTTTGTGAATAGTTATGTTGGAAACACCTAGTTCCTCGGTGAATTTGCTCAGCTCGGCAGCTAAAAACATTTCAATCCTGGCTTCCTGCGTGAGGGCTTCTTCCCGGATGGTCGTGCACAATGTGAAATCCCAGGATTGCACGCCGCACTGTGGTGCCTCAGCGGAAAAAATAAAATTTTTCGAACATCTAATTCTTATATATAGATGGATCAGGTGAATTAATAAATATTTGAATAAGCTGAATTAATAATTTTTTTTTTTTTAATTAATTTTTTTATCTACAAAATCGGAGACGGAAGTCAGAATAAATTTTTTGAGCTGTAATTGTTAAAAAAACTTGCTGAATTGAGAGATGAATTTGTCTGATACAATAATGCGAATTTATATTTTAGGGGCTTAGTATTAAAACGTAATACTTTCTTGACAGTTGAAAGAAAAAATTAATGAAATCGATCAAGTATTTCAGAAAATATAACCATTAGAAACTTATGCTTTGAAAATGCCGGCCATCATATATTTGATGGACAAAAACTGTGTGTGCTACGTCTTGCTACTATAAAAACGTATATAGAAATTAAAGGTCGAAATGTGTTGTTTGGATTTCTGGAAAAAAAATTTTGCAATATTTTGCACTTAACGTAGTTAAAGCGATTTGAATGTCGAAAAGGCGATCTAAAAATCGTGCACAATGCATAAAAAACACGGCATACTTTTAGGATTATGCTAGTTAATTGCCTCATAAATGTAAGTAATGTAAACAAAATGTAAAAACAAAAACAACAATATTATTGTTTACGAATGTAAATGCAAAGAGAGTGTTTGGTGACATTCACATCAAGTTTAAGATTTTTTGTATAAAAATTCAATTGAAACAAACTAAAAAATTAAAATGGGTAAATTTTCAGTTTCACATAAAGAATTATGCGAAGAGCTTATAAATTGTGGTAAAAATGTGAATGCTTTGACAGAATTTATTAAAGCAAAAAACAACGACCTAACCCAGGAACAAATAAATTTCGTGAAAGAAAGCCAGCGATTTTTAAGCAGCTTTAACAAGCGTTGGACTGATTCTTATAGAAGAATTAATTATTTTTTTTCAAAAAATGAAAATTGGTTGAAAAGTAAATATATTTTGATAATACAAAAGAAATCGTAAATTTAAATAGGTTTTCCAAATTTATAGATACATTTGATGTGGAGTTTCCATGCAGCAATCTACTGTTGCACGCAAAGGAAGAAAAGAGAAGAGCTTTATTGAATGTTGTGATCGCGCAAAACGCTATAAGGTTGCTGCTGTAGCATCGCAGTTCCCGAAAGAACAACTTGAAATGGCAAGTGATATGCAGGGTGTAGGAAACAGAGGAAAATCATATACTGATCCCTCGGTTGCACTGGCAATATTACTGAACGCTGACTTTACAAAATTTCAATACGAAACAATTAAGATAGCCCTTAGTTCTGAAGGTTTCGACATTTTGCCGCCTTATAAGAAGGTCTTAGAAGTAAAAAAAAAATGCTATCCAGACGAATTGGAAATTACAGAAACGTCTGCTGCTGTTCATCTGCAAAGTTTGCTGGATCACACATCAAAGCGCCTTTTTCAATCATTCACAGCGGAAAAATTAACTGGTCTTTCGGGATGTGATTTAACTCTCACCAGTAAATGGGGCTGCGATGGGTCATCTGGACATGCTGAATACCAGCAAAGTCTTCTTAGCGATGCAAGTGATGGAAATATTTATTTAGTTTCAATGGTACCGCTAACATTAAATTCAGAATGCAATAATGAATTTTGGCGAAACAATAGTCCATCGTCAACCCGGTACTGCCGCCCGATTTCGTTCGAATTTGCCAAAGAAACGAAAGATAAAGTTGAAGAAGTAGCCGGAAAAATAAATTCCCAGATCGCTGCTTTGAAGCCCACACAGATATCTATCTATAATAGGGAAATAAATGTGAAGCATAACCTTCTGTTCACAATGATCGACGGTAAAACGGCTCAAATAGTCACACATACTCCTTCTGCAGCAGTATGTTACATTTGTGGTGCAAAACCAACAGAAATTAATAATTTGGAGCTGATTTTATCAAAAACAGTACAGGCAGAGGCATTTAAATTAGGGATATCATCTTTACATGCCAGGATAAAGTTTATGGAGTGCATACTTCATTTACGATATAATTTGCCGTTTCAAAAGTGGGCTGCGACTCTTGAAAATAAGCAAATTAAACAACAAAATAAAATTCGAATTCAGGAGCGTTTCAGAGAGAGATTGGGCTTACGAGTGGATGCTGTACAGCAAGGGACTGGCACATCTAACAACGGGAACATGTCCAGGCGTGTTTTTTCAAACCCTGAAATTGTGGCCGATATAACGGGAATAAAACACGAACTGATAGACCGATTTAGAATTATCCTCCAAATACTAACATGTGGACAAAAAATTAATAGCGACAAATATAACACTTATGCATTGAATACAGCAAAGTTTTTTGTCGAGAATTACAGCTGGTTTTATATGCCTGTAACTGTGCACAAGGTTCTTATACATGGCAAGCAAATTATGGATGCCGCAATACTTCCAATTGGAATGTTATCGGAGGAAGCCGAATAAGCCCGGAATAAGGATTACAGAAAATTCAGGCTTATGTTTTCTAGAAAATGTGATCGAGTTTCAACAAATTCTGATGTTTTCCATCGACTGCTGGCAACTTCTGATCTGTATATCACTTCCATACGGCGACAACCAAATAAAAACACATTAGAATTAGATCCCATTGTCCAACAAATGATAGAGGACTAAAAAAGCCTTTTGCTTTAACTATTTTTGTTTTTTTAATAATTATACTGATGTTTGCGACAAACTTCCAACAAAAGTATATGGTTCGCATGAACTTGTTACAAGTTCGAATACCTGCACATAATTATCAATCTAACAAAAAGTTTACCTAATTGTTCGCATTTTTTAAGCAAATGGTGTTCCTTAAAAATGTTTAAAAACTCACAGAAAGTGGGCGTGATTGATTGATTGATTTAATAATAAATACCCTTTGTTTTTACCAATCTAAATTAGGTTTGATTGAGAATACCGAATTCAAAAATTTTAGATGTAAGGAAAATGGGCGTGGCAGTGATCCAATTTTTATCTAGATATATTTTTTTGGTTTCAAATAGGGGGCTCTACTATCCTACCAAATATCATTAAGATCTAATGAGAATTGCGAGTTTTTGAAATTTCAGTTGTATGGCAGGTGGGCGTGGCAATGGTTTGATTTTGACCAAATTTTATAATTTTCTTAATGTGATCAAAATTATCGTGTGTGCCAAAATTCATTGCTCTACGATTACACCTTCTATTTTTTTCCAAAAAATGTATGGGGCGGCAACACTGTGCGCCGTCAGTCTTTGATCCTAATGTGGCTACTTGATCTCCGCATAGAATAGTGGTTCCTTGTTTCATCAAAAAGTCCAGTCCGAGGAGTAGATCGTCTGGAAAGGTTCAAAATTGCACGCGTTGTTCCCAGGTTTTATATCCACCACGACTGCCTGCATAACGTCTCTTGAGTGTCCGTCCGCCATACATGCTCGAATGTATGTAGGAACTATCCTGCCAGTGGTTTCACGTATCTGACGGGCGAGTCGTTCACTGATGAAACTTCGGGACGCTCCTGTGTCAATGGTGGCTATGGTACTGTATATGCCTATGGTAACAGTGGCACAAATGCGTTGTCCATCACAACGTAACGCACTTAATATTGTCGAAGCCTGTTGGTGGTGGACTCGATCCTGACGACAGTCTTGTCCGTTTGCCATTTGAATCTTGCAACACTCTACTGTGCCAACTCCTCTCTTACCGCACTCCCAGCAAAATATTATTTCTGCGTTACGGCAGAATCTTGCTATAAGTCCTGATTGACTGCACGCAGTTCGTGTGTCAATTGGTGCTTCAGACCTTGTCGTTGTTGCTGGTACTACATGTTTGTTTGGAGCCTCTGGTGGAGATGTAGGTTCATACCTTAGTTGCGGTGGTGTGTATTTAGATCTGGTTCGGGCTGGTGAAGCCAGCGCTGTGTCCTGACCACTCCGTAAGTCTGCAAGGTCTTCTACTATTCCCATCAGTTTTCATAATGTCGAAAAATCCTTCCGGCGTACATACCACTGATATTCTTCCAAGCTGTTCCGAAAGATACGCTCCAATTTCTGTTCCTCAGAATAATTCACATGACCCATGAGATATTGCATTTCGTCGGCATATTGCTTGACGATTTCGGTTAGTTTTTGCCGTCGCTGGCGTATTTCATCGTCACTCCTTTCCAGATAACGAGATGGTAGGAAGAAATGGATGAAATCCGGCTTAAATGCATGTTTCCCCGTGTTTGATGTTGTTGCGGAACCACATCAGTGCCTTTTCGTGCAACAACTCAGGCATTGTTTGTGGAAAGAAATCTAATGGTAGTGTGTATGCCTCTGCCAGTTCTTCCAGCCCTTCGATGCATGCGAGTGGATCCTTTGCATCGATGAACCGGACATATCATTTCCGCAACTGGAGTATGACGGCTGGATACGATGATGCAGCGGGTTCCCACATTTGTAAATGCCCTGTGTCTGCCGCCATGTTCATTCGCGGGACAGATGTTTAAGTTAATGGCGTTGCTAGACCTAGTCGTGTCTTTTCAGCTATGCTGGGAACTATGATTGGGCAAGGGGGCCTTTGCACATTCTGCTTCCAGTTCTCGTAACCTTTCTTTCGTCTCCGCTTTCGGCTCCGATCTCTGGATGGACGATACCCGCCTACGTCTACCGAATCTGTGATATCTATGCTGAATTCATCAGTGAAGGCTTCCAGGTCCTCCTTCCTGTACACCCACGTTATTTGTAGCGTGGTTGAAGGGTTGCTCGACAGTCCTCGATATTCGTCGAACGAATTTCTTCGACGACCTTTTCTGTCTTCAGTTTCCTTTTTAACTTGAGGTCCCTGCACGGGCGCCACTGCCACGAACTTTTTCGGAGCCCAGGTAAAGCTTAGTTACTCCAGGGTTCGTTAACAGAATAAAAGCTTCCTGGTTCTCGATGATCCAAGACAAATTGGATTATTTTAACTTATAAAAAAATTGTGGCCTGCTTGGTGATCCTTAAGATGCCTCTGCCTGTCAGTTGATCCTGTAGTCGTTGATATAGTCCAATTTATTTACTCTTTAGACCTTTGTTACTCTACTTTGGACATTTGTTACTCGGCTTTGGACGGTTGTTACTCAGCTTTGGACGTTTGTTACACTGCTTTGGACGTTTGCTACTCTGCTTCGGACTTTTGTTACTCTTCTTTTGACGCTTGTTACTCTGGTTTGGACGGGTCTTACACTGCTTTGGACGATTTTTAATCTGCTTTATGAAAGATTCTCAATCACTATTTAACCCACTGAAAGTTTAACGTGATTGAGAATTAATTTCATACAAAAGAAGAAAAAAACTAATCAAAATCTGAATCGCCTACTTTGTTTTATTTTTTTTTTTCAATAAGCTAGAGTTTGATTGGGTGAAATTTGTCAGTGGACGAATTTCATCGTCACAAAATATATATATATATATATATATATATATATATATATATATATATATATATATATATATATATATATATATATACATATACATAAAAAAACACATATATATACATATGTATACATATACACACACATATACTTATCTTTATACACATCCATAAGCATATTCACATAAACATACATACTCGTATATACATACACATATACATATATGGCTCAACGCGAGCTCAAAATGGAAAGTTATTCCGTATACACATGCGACCATATTAGAATGCTATACGGACATACCCAGTGATATTGATTACCTTCCTTCTTCCCTCTGTTTAGAAAGAAATTTTTGGCTTAGGATTCCTTCCAGAGAGGAACGGCTCGAGGGGGTCTGTCACCAGAGACTCCAATCAAGATATACACAGACGGATCAAAAATGAATACCGGTGTAGGATCAGGAGTTTATAGCGGAATGCCCTCAATCAGCGAATTCAACAAACTAATGGATCACTGGAGTGTTTTTCAAGCGGAAATAACCGCTTTTCACGCAGTCTTTAATTGGCTAAGAATAAACGAGGTAACCGTCAAGGATATCTCTATTTTATCAGACAGCCAAGCTGCACTAATTGCTTTGAATATATTCCAAATAACATTAAGGAGTGTCTTAGACTGTCGCCGATCTCTAAATGAGAAGGCTAAACAATTCCATATCCATTTGTGCTGGGTACCAGTATATAGGGTCTTAGACTGTCGCCGATCTCTAAATGAGAAGGCTAAACAATTCCATATCCATTTGTGCTGGGTACCAGTATATAGGGATATACCAGGGAACTGTAAGGCTGATCAACTTGCGAGAGATGGCTCTTGTATACCAAATATCGGTACGCATATGGTTGTACCCCTCACGACTTGTAAGCTTCTCATAAGGGAGACACTAATTAGTTCTACCAATCAAAAATGGATCTGTGCCACTACCTGTGAAATCGCCAGTCAAAACTAGGCCGAGGCTAAATCTGCGTCTATAAAGGATTATCATTAGACTCAATAAACTACAAATTAGGAATTTAATAGGAGCCCTCATAGGACATTGTCCAATAGGAAATCATGCAAGAAGATGGGAGTTTATACATATTATTTCTGCCGCTGCGGCAGTAACGAAACGGAACTGGAAACGATCCAGCATCTCTTCTGTACGTGCCCAGCTTTTGCTAGAAATAGGGAGCGTTTTCTAGGCTCCCACTTCCCAACAAGTATAGATGGTCAATGCCAATCAGGTGTTAACCACTTTCTTCGCTTTGTAAAAGGCTCTGGTTGGTTCAATCTGGAGGGGAAAGCGTAGCTATGCCTCGCATCCGCGGCTCACAACGGACCCAACTGGTGGTCTAAGTCTGGTTTATGGGTGATGTGGCTGCCTAACCTATCTACCTACCTACATATACATATAAAAATACATATACATATAAATACACATATACATATACACACTACATATATATATATATATATATATATATATATATATATATATATATATATATATATATATATATATATATATACATATACATATACATATACATATACATATACATATAAATATGCATATTCATATATATGTATACATACAAATACATATACATATACATATACATATTATATACATATATATACATTAGGGTGGGGCGTTTAGTATGAAAGGAAAAAAATCTTAGTGGGCGCTTCGCGTTTCTGATTCTTGAGATTGTACTGAGCAAAAAAGTCGATTAGACAATACGTCTACGGTGAAAATCGAGCTTCCAGATTTTTTTCTTGGGCTCATATTTTGTAAAGTATTTGAAATTTTAACTTATTTTCAAAAGTAAAGTTGTAGCTATTGTCTCGGGCTACAATTTCTCTAAACATATTACTTAGAAAAAACTGCGTTTTCATGGTCGAAAAGTCGAACATGTAGAAAATTCACCACATTTTGTCACGTTTTTTTGGATATTTTAGCCTATAACAGCGAAACCATTGAGATTTTCGATCCAATACTAAGACAAAAATTGTAGCCAAGCAATAGTTAATAACTCTCTAGTACATCGCAAAAGCATTGGAACGCTCGTATATATATATATATATATATATATATATATATATATATATATATATATATATATATATATATATATATATATATATATATATATATATATATATATATATATATATATATATATATATATATATATATATATATATATATATATATATATATATATATATTTATATATCCATATGCAAGTTCATATAAATATACAAATACACATACATATACATAAGCAAATACATATATATATAAATACTCATACACATTTACACATACATATACATTTACACATACATATACATACACATATACATTTACATATACAAACACATATACTTGTACATATAATAAATATATACATATCCATATAAATATGCATACTCGTATATATATACCTATACATATACATTTAAATACACATATTCATATTCATATACACATACATATAATTATACATATACATATACATATATGCAAATACATACACAATGCAATTTGAAAATAATTAAAAACAAAATGGGTCGTGGTACAACATTAACTTTGGAGGAATGAGGCAAAATATTGGCATATCATGATAGTAAACTTACAACTAGACAAATCGCTGAAAAGATTGGCAGAAGTCAATCTGTTGTGAGTCATTTTATCAGAAATCCATCGAGTTATGGAAAAAATATGCATAAGCCGACAAGGAAAGCACTAACGACCAGCGAAGAGCGAAGGATTCTTCGGGAGGCGGCAAACTCTACATGTTCTGCAGTCAAAATTCGCCAAAATTTGGGTGTAAATGCCAGTATAGCTACCGTGAGACGTGTAACTCGTAAAGCTAAACATCTAAAGAGATTAAAAATTTAAAAAAACCACCACTTACCGATGTTCGTAAGCAAAGTCGCTGTGTCTTTGCCCGCAATCACATGGCATGGAATAGGGAGTGGCATCAAGTCGTTTTTTCTGATGAAATACGCTTCAATTTGGATGGACCAGACGGCTATAATTATTACTTCCATGATTTAAGAAAGGAGGAACACTTTTTAACCCATCACCATAGTCGTGAGGGGGGTATTATGGTGTGGGGCGCCATATCCTATTATGGGACATTTGAAATTCAATTTGTTTCATCAAGGATGAATGCAAATAAATACAAAGAAGTGCTCCAAAATGCATTTCCCCATTTTACCATCATTTTTGGATCATTACCCTGGACATTTCAACAGGCCAATGCCCCAATTCACACCTCTCGAGTGGTAAAAAAGTGGATAAGTGAACAAAATGTAAAGTTAATGGAGTGGCCTCCGTACTCTCCTGATCTCAATATAATTGAAAATTTATGGGGATGGCTCACACATAAGGTGTATCAATCTGGCACACAGTTTGAAAGCGTCGAATCACTAAAAGCAGCCATTTTGAGCGCCTGGAGCGAAGTGTCCTTGGACTATTTAAAATCACTTTACGACTCACTCCATGACCGAATTTTTGAAGCTATTTCAAATAAAGGTGGCTTTACTCATTATTAATAACGTGTAAAGATTATAAGAAAATACTTTTATATTTTGTCTTTTCATTAATTTGTGGTTTTAATAAAATTAAAGTCTTTAAGTCTATTCGGTTGAGCGATAAAATAGACTACTTTTTGAGGGTAAAGAATGTTAAAAATTTAATTTTAAGCTTAGAACGCTAATTTTTGTTTTGTTTAATTTGAAATTAATTAATGAATAATAAAAAATTACTTTTTCCCACTTAATAATTTGTGAAACTCAATTTTCTAAAAAAAAAACTGTGAGTCTATTTGGTTGATCGGATATATATATATATATATATATATATATATATATATATATATATATATATATATATATATATATATATATATATATATATACGAGGTGTGATCAAAAAATAACCGTTATTTTTAAATTTCGTGAGTTACGTATGTTCGATGTTCGCATTTTTTTCTGTTATGTTAGTACACATGTATGTTATATATGTTGGCAATACCAACCATTTTGGATTGTCAGTTTGTTTTTGACAGATAAAAAGGTTAGTCGTGTTTTGGTGTGCTCTTCGACTTTTTACTATTCGAAAAAATGGATCGAAGAACCTGTATTCAGTTTTGTGTAAAAAATGAAATTAAATGCGCAACGACATTTGAAATGTTGACTGTGGCCTTTGGCGAGTCTACTATGAGCAGAACACAAGTTCAATTGTGGTATAACCGGTTTAAGGAAGGCCGAGCATCGTCAATGACGATGCTCGTCCTGGTCGCCCGAGCACGTCAACAACCGATGAAAACATTGACGCAGTGAAGAAAATGATTTTGGATAATCGTCGAATCACTATCAGAGAGGTTGCTGATGATGTAGGCATATCGTTCGGCTCATGCCAAGCAATTTTTACGGATGTTTTAGGCATGAAACGTGCGGCAGCGAAGATTGTTCCAAAATTGCAAAATTTTGAGCAAAAACAACGTCGCATGGACATCGCTCAAGAGCTGTTGAACATCGTCAACGACGATCCAGATTTCCTCAAAAAGATCATAACTGGTGACGAATCGTGGGTGTATGGCTATGAGATTGAAACCAAAGCCCAATCATCCCAATGGAAACGTCCAGATGAGCCAAGACCGAAAAAAGCACGTCAAGTTCGGTCGAACGTAAAGGTTTTGCTGACAGTTTTCTTTGATTGCAATGGCGTGGTGCATCATGAATTCTTGCCACAAGGTCGTACGGTCAACAAGGAATACTACCTTGAAGTTATGCGCCGTTTGCGAGAAGCAATTCGTCAGAAACGCCCAGAATTGTGGAAAAACCAATCATGGATTTTGCACCATGATAACGCACCAGCTCACACATCGATGCTTGTGCGTAATTTTTTGTCCAAAAACAAAACCGTTATCATGCCTCACCCACCGTATTCACCGGAATTGGCCCCCGCTGACTTTTTCCTCTTTCCAAAACTGAAGACATCGATGAATGGAAAGCGTTTTGCTACGATTGAGGAGATAAAAGAAAAATCGAAACAGGAGCTGTTGGCGATACCAAAAAAAGCGTTTCAGAAGTGTTTCGAGGATTGGAAAAACCGCTGGCATAAGTGTATTATATCTGAGGGGAATTACTTTGAAGGGGACAAGATAGCTGTTGATGAATAAATAAATACTTTTTGAAAAAATTGAAAATAACGGTTTTTTTTATCAAACCTCGTATATATATATATTGTGAGCACTAAAATATTCTCTGGGAAATTTTGGCCCAGACTACATACATGGTGAGACGATACGAGTATATATACAGTCAATCAAAAAAGTAAGTATGCACTCGCAAAAAGAAAATATATGTGACCTAGAATAATAGAAACACCGTTCTCAAACAAATGAAACATAAACGATTTCAAGTAATATTAAATTAACTTTATTTCAGGTACAAAAAAGTTATAAAAAAAAATTTAATTTCTTACATTTTTCTTAACTTAAACTTAATAATCCATAGAATTACATCAAAAAAGTAAGTATGCAAAACGCAGATCGCTTATTTTCTTTGATTTAAACAAATCAGTAAAGCTTAAATAACTGGTTAAAATCCGAAGTAAGTTTTTAAGTTGTTATTAAAAATTGTTTTGAAAACATTTAAAAAAAATTTAGACAACAATGGCGCCACGCGGAGTTGAACTTAGTCAGGATGTGAAAGACTTGATAATAAAACTTTTTAAAGAGAAAAATTCTCAAAGATCAATTGCGAAAATAATTGGAAAAAGCAACGCAACGGTACAAAAAGTAATTGAAAAGTTCAAAATAGAAGGTTCGACTCAGAATAAACCGAGATCTGGACGTCCAAGGATATTCTCTGAACAAGAAAAACGTTTAATTGTACGCAAAGTGAAAGAAGACCCCAAAAAATCTGCACCTAAAATACAATCAGAAATCCAAAATGAAATTGGAAAATCCTGCAATCCCGAAACAATCCGAGGTGTGCTCCATTCAGCTGGATTCCATGGTCGCAACATGCGCAAGAAGCCGTTCATAAATGCTACAAACCGCAGCAAAAGAGTTGCATTTTCAAAGGAGCATGAATCAGCTGATGGAAACTTCTGGAACTCCGTTATTTTTTCAGATGAAAGCAAATTTAATATCCATGGGACTGATGGAAGAGCCAAAGTCTGGAGAAAAGTAAATGCTGAGCTTGAGGCAAAAAATATGAAGGGCACAGTAAAGCACGGCGGTGGATCTGTTCTCGTATGGGGTTGTATGGCAGCTTCTGGAGTGGGTAAACTCGTCTTCATCGATGGAATAATGGATCGCTTCGGTTATTTAGAAATTTTAAAAAATAATCTTTACGAAAGTGCAACAAAACTTGGAATTGGAGAGTCGTTTGTCTTCCAACAGGACAACGACCCAAAACACACTGCGCTTGTAGTCAAGGAGTGGCTCTTATATAATGTGAAAAAACAACTATTCCGACTTAAAGCTGTTTTAAACCAAAAGGGCTATCCTACCAAATATTAACATAATAATGATTTTTAAAAAACGAATAAAAAATTTGAATTTTTTAGTATCGATTAGGTTGTGCATACTTACTTTTTTGATGTAATTCTATGGATTATTAAGTTTAAGTTAAGAAAAATGTAAGAAATTTAATTTTTTTTTAAACTTTTTTGTACCTGAAATAAAGTTAATTTAATATTACTTGAAATCGTTTATGTTTCATTTGTTTGAGAACGGTCTTTCTATTATTCTAGGTCACATATATTTTCTTTTTGCGAGTGCATACTTACTTTTTTGATTGACTGTATATATATACGAGTATATATACATATATATTTATTTGTATATGTACATGAATATGCATATGCATATGTATATGTAAATTTATATGTGTATTATATAAATATATATATATATATATATATATATATATATATATATATATATATATATATATATATATATATATATATATATATATATATATATATATATATATATATATATATATATATATATATATATATATATATATATATATATATATGTATATATATAAATGTACATATGCATTCAAATGGTTATTTGGTATAAAATATTTTCATCGCATCTCTCATTTCCGTTTGAGAGTTCTTTATTGTTTTGTTCACTAAGAGACTTTTCGATTTCAAAGCTTAAAAATTGTTCACAATGCTGCCCACATAGTAAAGTACCTTTTTCAAAGTTTAATATAATGCTACTCTTTTTCAAAAAATTATAGCGTACCAATATCAACTTCCACATTCGATATTTCATAATTGCGTTGTCTAATTCCAAATAACACTGCCTCGTAATAATAATTAATAATCGTAAAACCATTTATAGTCCTAATCCATTTTAAATAGGCATGATAATGCCATGTTTATTATTAAATGTTCCTGGGTTACAGTAACAACTTGTAGCTCCGCTGTCAATGAAAATTGTATGTTTTCTTCCGGAATTTCCTCTTTTGGTGATGAAGGGCAATCCTGATTTTCCTATAAAAAAGTGTCCTCATTCAAATTGTTTAATCTTTGTGCTTTGTTTTGAGGTTGGTTGCTAATCTGATTGTGAATATTATTTTGGGCATAGTTATAAGGATATCTATTTTGGGGATTCTTTCGCTGATAAAATTGATTTCCATGGGTTGTCTATTATAAAAATTCTGTGGATTTGGGCGGCGTTGAATCGATGAACCAATCACCATAGGTTCTGATCTTTGGTTTACACTTTGGTTTCTTTCAGGTTGATTGGGGGGCTGCTATAATTTTGGTTAGGTGGGTTTGGTATGCCATCTTTCCTTTGAATTCGTAGCATATTTTGCGATTTTGTATTGAAATTAATTGTGTTTTGTTTGTAAAATTGCTGAGCAAAATTTGCGCGGATGTGGTTTTCTTCGAGCACATGAGCCTTTGCTAATGCATTTGGTAAATCCTCTGGAGATATTGAAAAAATTATATCGTTTAATGGGCTATTGAATACACGAAGTGCGTATTGTCTGTTTTTGTTATTTAATTCCTTGGAAAGAGTACTATTTGTTCCATGAGTCATGATTGTCTTATTTATGAGGATAGTTAGTTTTTTATTAACTTTATTGTAGTAATCTACCAGTGACAAATTTCCCTGTCTCATGATGCTGAGATCCTGTGCGATTAATTGGATCGGTCTCGTATCTGCGTAGGCAAACTCAAATCTGCTGATAATTGCGTCGAAATTTAAAATCTTACCATGGTTCGTCAAAATATCATTGGCATCTTTAATAATCTTATTTCGTAAGATTCTAAGAGACGCGAAATATTTCCTACTTCCTTTCTTGTATAAACTCATTGAGTTGTGGGCGGCTTCACGCCAGCTAACATACATGTTGTCCTTTCCAGAAATTACCGATAATGATTTTACAATATCTAATGTCTCATCGCATGTAATTGTATCATCTATCGTCGGTTGTGAATATTCTACTACTAAACTAGCTATTGTAAGCATTTCTAGTATTTCTTTTAGCCTTGTTATTTCAGACCTAAGTGTTGAAGTATTAGCAGCAACGATCCTATTTATGGTGTCTTCGGTCAACGGTTGGGGATCAGAGCCTGTAGCCATTCTTGACAACAATTCTTCTATTCTTCCAGGATTTAAATTTTACAATATCAAAACTTTTGCATATGATAACACAAACACTAAGAAAAATGTATGGTTTCTTTTTTGCAAAGGAATATACTCTACACAGTTTCTTGATTTCCTATAATTTCAATAATTCTTTCAGGATGTAATGAATTGAAAAGTTTAACCTTTACAAATAAATTTAATTATGACAATAAAATTTGACACTTTATTATTGCAAAAAAACTTACAGTAAATAAAGATGCGCTGTGTTCCCAAATTAGTTCGTTGTATTTGGTGGATGTAGGCCTCAGATTCCGTTATAATTCGCAGTAAATAATCCTCTCGGATGTTTGCATCAACTTGTAGAAAATACAGTTTTTATTCTTTTTTTTGTAAACATTTTCTGTTCATTTCGTTTTCCTATATTTATTCAAATATTTGTTTATTCTTTTCCAATATCACTGTTTAGTTATAAAGTTTTTTGTTATGTTTTATTTTTCTTCTTTCTCTTTTCTCGCGATTATGGGATGCTTTTTTATTCTCCCGGTACGACACATAATTGGGGTTTGAAGTGACGTTGTTCTTACTTTATTTTTTTAGAATTAGTTAGCACACTATTATCCTGCGAATTCTTACTTGTTCTTTTTCAGGATAGTTAACACACGATTACCGTACGTATTCTTACTTTTTTATTTTTTCAGAATACCTAACACGTAATTACCGGCGTATTCTTACTCTTTTATTTTTTCAGAATATACACCGCACAACTTTACGCGTCGAGCTCCACGTTCTAGACGCCAATTAATTTATTTTATTTCGTCAATATTAAAAAATATTCATTTTAGTTATACAACCTCACTAGTTGTTAGCATAACTTAAACTAAATTTGAACTATATTACAATGTGGCTAAACAGCTTCGACGCCAACGTGACTTATGCGTCTCAGACGCTAACTTAGCATTTTTCTAAGTACATAAGTTCCATGTTTCCTGTGGGAAACGAAAAGATATTATTTGAGCGAATTTAGCACAATGTGATATTGTGATATATATATATATATATATATATATATATATATATATATATATATATATATATATGTATATATATATATATATATATATATATATATATGTATATATATATATATATATATATATATATATATATATATATATATATATATATACATATTGTAACGACTCTTTTCTTTAGCTGGGGTAAACTCTGCGGCTTCCAGATCTCGTATACAGAAAAATATAAAAATCCTGCGAGTTAGATTAGTTTTAGTGTGTTTAGTCAAAATATTGATTGTGGACTGTTGTTCGTCCTAACTCAAAACAGAGCTACTTTCATAATTCTATATTTATACAATAGACTTAGCCTATACGTATTTGTTGTCAGTCTTTCTGTCTCTGCAAGTGTATGGTCCAGTGACACAGGTACCCCAGTAAGAAACCGATTGGAAGCCTGATATTCTGACTGAGTTGCTATGTCCTGGCTGTCTACGTGACTTAGTAAGAAATCGATTGGAAACCTGATCTTCCCACTAAGTCGCGACGGTTTTGTATCGCGTTGGTCTTAGTAACGTATAACATAGGTACCCCAGTAAGAAACCGATTGGAAAACTGATGTCCTTACTGAGTTGCTATGTCCTGGTTGTGCACGTGACTTAATAAGAAATCAATTGGAAGCCTGATGTTCCTACTAAGTCTCGACGGCGTATGGTTCTCGTGAAGCTGTTGTCGGCTCGGAAGTTATTCCCTGAAGAAGAGACTGCTGTTTGGGCCACACGGCTTACATAGCCCAATTTGTCACAGCGGCTGGTGCATGCTGTTGCTGGCGGGCCACCGTTGCGTGATTGCACTTCCGTTGGGCGGCCTTGCTTTCTGGCAATCGACTCGCTTGTTGTTATTGTAGAATTTTGCCTTTGGGCCACCTTCAACTACTGTCGGTCAACCACCTCACTCCAACGGTTTCTGGTTTGCCTGCACAATTATTGGCTGCAAGCAGCGCTGTCCGAAATCCTGTAGTGTTGTTGTTGTTAAATATTATTATATTTCAGTTTGTTAGCATATTCGTTCTCATTCCTCCTTCTGCTATGTACTTGTTGGTCGTTTGTGTGGTGGCTCTGTCGTTGTCCTTCTTGTGCTTTGCTCTCGTTGCTGCGTGTTGTTAGTGAACAATTTACCGAGCGAGCGTACTCGGCAAATTCCACCGCTTGAGTTCGTGCACTCACCTTCTCTTGTCCTGCATGTATTTGTTGTATTCTTCGTCGCTGTGTTTTTTCCTACTTCGCAAGCGTGGCACTGGTTGGCAAGATCGCTGGCTGTGCGTGAGGTTGCTTTTGTTGTAATTGTTATTATTCCAATTGGTATAATATGCTGCTGGTGATCTGTGCTCCCGCCACTGCTGCGCTGATTGGTTACAACGTATGTAGCTTTTCGTTAAACTTCTAATGCAGTTGCTTCGGTACGGGTATCTTATCGTGATGTGTGTGTGGATATAGATGCGTAGCGACTCTGTCACCATGTAGTCTGGGCCAAAATTTCCCACAGAATATTTTAGTGCTCACAATATATATATATATATATATATATATATATATATATATATATATATATATATATATATATATATATATATATATATATATATATATATATATATATATATATATATATATATATATATATTGTGAGCACTAAAATATTCTGTGGGAAATTTTGGCCCAGACTACATGGTGACAGAGTCGCTACGCATCTATATCCACACACACATCACGATAAGATACCCGTACCGAAGCAACTGCATTAGAAGTTTAACGAAAAGCTACATACGTTGTAACCAATCAGCGCAGCAGTGGCGGGAGCACAGATCACCAGCAGCATATTATACCAATTGGAATAATAACAATTACAACAAAAGCAACCTCACGCACAGCCAGCGATCTTGCCAACCAGTGCCACGCTTGCGAAGTAGGAAAAAACACAGCGACGAAGAATACAACAAATACATGCAGGACAAGAGAAGGTGAGTGCACGAACTCAAGCGGTGGAATTTGCCGAGTACGCTCGCTCGGTAAATTGTTCACTAACAACACGCAGCAACGAGAGCAAAGCACAAGAAGGACAACGACAGAGCCACCACACAAACGGCCAACAAGTACATAGCAGAAGGAGGAATGAGAACGAATATGCTAACAAACTGAAATATAATAATATTTAACAACAACAACACTACAGGATTTCGGACAGCGCTGCTTGCAGCCAATAATTCTGCAGGCAAACCAGAAACCGTTGGAGTGAGGTGGTTGACCGACAGTAGTTGAAGGTGGCCCAAAGGCAAAATTCTACAATAACAACAAGCGAGTCGATTGCCAGAAAGCAAGGCCGCCCAACGGAAGTGCAATCACGCAACGGTGGCCCGCCAGCAACAGCATGCACCAGCCGCTGTGACAAATTGGGCTATGTAAGCCGTGTGGCCCAAACAGCAGTCTCTTCTTCAGGGAATAACTTCCGAGCCGACAACAGCTTCACGAGAACCATACGCCGTCGAGACTTAGTAGGAACATCAGGCTTCCAATTGATTTCTTATTAAGTCACGTGCACAACCAGGACATAGCAACTCAGTAAGGACATCAGTTTTCCAATCGGTTTCTTACTGGGGTACCTATGTTATACGTTACTAAGACCAACGCGATACAAAACCGTCGCGACTTAGTGGGAAGATCAGGTTTCCAATCGATTTCTTACTAAGTCACGTAGACAGCCAGGACATAGCAACTCAGTCAGAATATCAGGCTTCCAATCGGTTTCTTACTGGGGTACCTGTGTCACTGGACCATACACTTGCAGAGACAGAAAGACTGACAACAAATACGTATAGGCTAAGTCTATTGTATAAATATAGAATTATGAAAGTAGCTCTGTTTTGAGTTAGGACGAACAACAGTCCACAATCAATATTTTGACTAAACACACTAAAACTAATCTAACTCGCAGGATTTTTATATTTTTCTGTATACGAGATCTGGAAGCCGCAGAGTTTACCCCAGCTAAAGAAAAGAGTCGTTACAATATGTATATATATATATATATATATATATATATATATATATATATATATATATATATATATATATATATATACATATATATATATATATATATATATATATATATATATACATATATATATATATATATATATATATATATATATATATATATATATATATATATATATATATCACAATATCACATTGTGCTAAATTCGCTCAAATAATATCTTTTCGTTTCCCACAGGAAACATGGAACTTATGTACTTAGAAAAATGCTAAGTTAGCGTCTGAGACGCATAAGTCACGTTGGCGTCGAAGCTGTTTAGCCACATTGTAATATAGTTCAAATTTAGTTTAAGTTATGCTAACAACTAGTGAGGTTGTATAACTAAAATGAATATTTTTTAATATTGACGAAATAAAATAAATTAATTGGCGTCTAGAACGTGGAGCTCGACGCGTAAAGTTGTGCGGTGTATATTCTGAAAAAATAAAAGAGTAAGAATACGCCGGTAATTACGTGTTAGGTATTCTGAAAAAATAAAAAAGTAAGAATACGTACGGTAATCGTGTGTTAACTATCCTGAAAAAGAACAAGTAAGAATTCGCAGGATAATAGTGTGCTAACTAATTCTAAAAAAATAAAGTAAGAACAACGTCACTTCAAACCCCAATTATGTGTCGTACCGGGAGAATAAAAAAGCATCCCATAATCGCGAGAAAAGAGAAAGAAGAAAAATAAAACATAACAAAAAACTTTATAACTAAACAGTGATATTGGAAAAGAATAAACAAATATTTGAATAAATATAGGAAAACGAAATGAACAGAAAATGTTTACAAAAAAAAGAATAAAAACTGTATTTTCTACAAGTTGATGCAAACATCCGAGAGGATTATTTACTGCGAATTATAACGGAATCTGAGGCCTACATCCACCAAATACAACGAACTAATTTGGGAACACAGCGCATCTTTATTTACTGTAAGTTTTTTTGCAATAATAAAGTGTCAAATTTTATTGTCATAATTAAATTTATTTGTAAAGGTTAAACTTTTCAATTCATTACATCCTGAAAGAATTATTGAAATTATAGGAAATCAAGAAACTGTGTAGAGTATATTCCTTTGCAAAAAAGAAACCATACATTTTTCTTAGTGTTTGTGTTATCATATGCAAAAGTTTTGATATTATTAAATTAAAATCCTGGAAGAATAGAAGAATTGTTGTCAAGAATGGCTACAGGCCCTGATCCCCAACCGTTGACCGAAGACACCATATATAGGATCGTTGCTGCTAATACTTCAACACTTAGGTCTGAAATAACAAGGCTAAAAGAAAGATTAGAAATGCTTACAATAGCTAGTTTAGTAGTAGAATATTCACAACCGACGATAGATGATACAATTACATGCGATGAGACATTAGATATTGTAAAATCATTATCGGTAATTTCTGGAAGGACAACATGTATGTTAGCTGGCGTGAAGCCGCCCACAACTCAATGAGTTTATACAAGAAAGGAAGTAGGAAATATTTCGCGTCTCTTACAATCTTACGAAATAAGATTTTTAAAGATGCCAATGATATTTTGACGAACCAAGGTAAGATTTTAAATTTCGACGCAATTATCAGCAGATTAGAGTTTGCCTACGCAGATACGAGACCGATCCAATTAATCGCACAGGATCTCAGCATCATGAGACAAGGAAATTTGTAGACTGGTAGAAAAACTAACTCTCCTCATAAATAAGACAATCATGACTCATGGAACAAATAGTACTCTTTCCAAGGAATTAAATAACAAAAACAGACAATACGCACTTCGTGTATTCAATAGCCCATTAAACGATATAATTTTTTCAATATCTCCAGAGGATTTACCAAATGCATTAGCAAAGGCTCATGTGCTCGAAGAAAACCACATCCGCGCAAATTTTGCTCAGCAATTTTACAAACAAAACACAAGTAATTTCAATACAAAATCGCAAAATATGTTAGGAATTCAAAGGAAAGATGGCATACCAAACCCACCTAACCAAAATTATAGCAGCCCCTCAATCAACCTGAAAGAAACCAAAGTGTAAACCAAAGATCAGAACCTATGGTGATTGGTTCATCGATTCAACGCCCCAAATCCACAGAATTTTTATAATAGACAACCCATGGAAATCAATTTTATCAGCGACAGGATCCCCAAAATAGATATCCTTATAACTATGCCCAAAATAATATTCACAATCAGATTAGCAACCAACCTCAAAACAAAGCACAAAGATTAAACAATTTGCATGAGGACACTTTTTTATAGGAAAATCAAGAATGCCCTTCATCACCAAAAGAGGAAATTCCGGAAGAAAACATACAATTTTCATTGACAGCGGAGCTACAAGTTGTTACTGTAACCCAGGAACATTTAATAATAAACATGGCATTATCATGCCTATTTAAAATGGATTAGGACTATAAATGGTTTTACGATTATTAATTATTATTACGAGGCAGTGTTATTTGGAATTAGACAACGCAATTATGAAATATCGAATGTGGAAGTTGATATTGGTACGCTATAATTTTTTGAAAAGAGTAGCATTATATTAAACTTTGAAAAAGGTACTTTACAATGTGGGCAGCATTGTGAACAATTTTTAAGCTTTGAAATCGAAAAGTCTCTTAGTGAACAAAACAATAAAGAACTCTCAAACGGAAATGAGAGATGCGATGAAAATATTTTATACCAAATAACCATTGATAACGGACTTGAAGATAAGTCTAACGACGGAGAAAAACTCCGAATTTAAAGTCGAGAAACGATAAAAAGTGTACTGGCAAATAAGCGATACGGGTGTGCTCTTTATGAAATGGATTGACAAAAGAGCGGTCACAGCTCTGTCTAATTTCCATAATCCAAATGAACTAATCAAGGTATTGCAACGCCTGTGTGACGGTACAGTCAAGGAAATTGATAAACCAGGCATTATACATGATTACAATATACATATGAATAACGTGGATAAATTAGACCAACTAAAGACATATTATGAATTGAACAGATAGAGCCTAAATGGTGGCACCGAATTTTTTTCCATTTTCTCGATGTGGCAGTCGTCAATGCTAATATAATTTCTAAAAGTGTTGGTTATAAGTTAATACTAAAAGATTTTAAGCTGGATTTAATTGCAGGTTTGCGTCACTCAGATTCATCAGTGACTTCTGCAAAGGCGAACATAAAAAATTGCTATTAGAATAAAAAAAAATAAACCGTTTGTAGATCCAAGCATTCGAGCCACGTCTTCCCACCAACCAATAAGAACTACACTACGAAGATGCGCGCACTGCAGCAAGACGGGACACCAAAGAAGAACTCAGTGTATGTGCTCTACCTGCGATGTTCCACTTTGTCTAAGCAAAACAAAATCCTGTTTTAATGGTTTTCATAAATAGATGTAACTCTTAAGCACGGTGGTATACAAATTATACCACATCCTTCCAGTGAATCCCTCAAGGACAAAATTTTTTTTTTACATTTTTTCAAATAAATATCTTTTATGAATAAAAGCAAATAAAAATCGGTTTTAATTTTTGTCGATTTCATATAGTGCGCCGGAAAGTGTTAAAATGGATTAGGACTATAAATGGTTTTACGATCATTAATATTATTACGCGGCAGTGCTATTTGGAATTAGACAACGCATTTACGAAATATCGAATTTGGAAGTTGATACTTTGGTAGGCTATAATTTTTTGAAAAAGGGTAGCATTATATAAAATTTTGAAAAAGGAACTTTACAATGTGGTCAGCAAAATTTTGAAGCTTTGAAATTGAAAAGTCTCTTAGTGACGAAAACAATAAAGAGCTCTAAAATGGAAATGAGAGATGTGATGAAAATATTTTATACCAAATAACCATTGATAAAGGACTTGAAGATAAGTCTAACGACGGAGAAATTAAAAGTCGTTAAAATTAAAGTCGAGCAACGATAAAAATGGTATCAAAACTAACACTCAAACATGAATTTAAATTTTCCGTTCAGAACCGACATTAGAGCAGAAACACGAAGAATTGCTGAAGCACCTATATGGAAGAAGTAATTCCCTTACCCCCTATTTGCAAACAGTTTTGTTAACAGTGACATTAAAAAATTATTAAAGGATAAAATTATATGCGAGAGTAGGAGCCTGTATAGATTAGATAGATACATATATTTAAGGCTGCTATACATTGCGACCTGAAAGATCCATTGTAATTTATTTGAAAGATGAGGATAGCCTCATCTATAAATCTTCTGTTAGGGTAATTTTTGACAGGAATTCATATATTTTGGTGGAATCAAGATGAGGGATCTTGCTCATATCTAAGATATAATCTCCAAAACACCTGAGTCTATTGTGGGCCAATGGTCCGCAGTCTGTGATCAGGTGCAGTGAGGTTTCGACACATTCTCCACAGAATCGACAACTGGTATCTGAAGATATACCCAACTTGTTCAAATGGTAGTTGAGTCTATAGTGTCCGCTTAAAATGCCTGTGATGGTTCTTTATTTTCTCCGATGCATATTTATTAACTCCTTAGCTCTTTTAGGATTAAAATCTACCAGAAGAGCTTTGGACTCTCTTTTTGCCGGAAGAGTTTTCCGGGTTTGACTTCTTTTTGCATCTGTACACTTCTTCAGCAGACCTCAAAGGTATTGGATGATAGTCCACAGAAGGGTTCAGGGCCGTTGCAGAGAGAGGCCGCAGCCTTCCTAGCTAAGCTATCAGCCTTTTCATTTCCCTCTACTCATATATGGCCTCATACCCACATTAAAGATAACTTGTTTATACTGCCTAGGGAGTTTAGCCTCCCAATACAGTACAACACAACTTTAGACCTCACTAAGGGTGAGCTCAGACTCTTGAGTGCTGCTTGACTATCAGATAATATCACGATGTTTTTCCCCCGATATTTCCTGTCAATATTGATCTGGGCACATCTTTCAATAGCGTGAATTTCCGCTTGAAAAATGCTTGGGATATAACCCATTGGTTCCCAGAAGTTGGTAACAGGCCCAAATACTCCTGCCCCTGTTCCTTCCATTGTCTTAGAACCGTCAGTATACTATAAGAGGGAATTTTCTCTAATTTTATACGTCTCAGTTTGACGTTTCCATTCCTTTGTGCAACTCATCATTGCACAGTATTTGTGTGCAAAATTGAATTTTCTGGGCATAAAATCCTTGTGAGATTTTAGTATACCTTGAGTTGGATTTTTACCCCATATTTTTTGGGTGTAATTTGATTCTCTCGAAAGGAAAAAAGTTTCCGAATTCCTGCAGCACCCATCCCATCTACTGTCTTTGGAGGTTCCATAGGTCCGTGACCGTTGATTTGGGCTTAGCGGGTGATCTTACCCCACTAAGCATTGGATCATGAAGGATGAAGGATTCTTTGCTCCATCTGATTTGCTAATTGAATAGTGGTGATGTCCCGCGGAATTTTTTGATAAATCTTTTGTCTCTTCATGAAGATTCTTTTTTTTTGGGAGAATATAAATACCACTCGGACAGAGATCCGCAATATCGGAGCTAGGCTACTACCACCAAAGGGCGCCATTTATTCGGGGGCTCAAGGTGTATTTCTCAATGCTGTACTATTAAGGAGTATCAAACACTGAGCGCTATATCCTGACCTTAATCAAAACCGATAGAAATTATTTTTAATAGAATTGATCACATGTTCATTCAAAATTAAAGAAAGCCCAAGAAAAAAAGTTAGCAAGAAATAACCCGAATCACGTTAGGACCTGTCAACAAGGTGGCATCATATATGAAAAGATAATTGGACAAAGAAACAAACCGAGATTTAAGAAACAAAAAGTAAAAGAAGATCTACGGAACAAACAGAGTATACATAGAAATAAGCTTATCCACAAAAATAACTTTCGAAAATAATATATTTCTTTTCACCTTTTTACCCCATTAGAAAATGGACTCTATCTTTTTCATAATATTGGTGATTTTAAATTCGAGCCAAGCCGATGTCAAAATACTCGTCTACACGAATACACAGCTAATGCCGATACATTTACGCGACGCCAGAATTCAAAGCGGCAACTTCAAACTAATTCATATTATAAATATAGAGATATACGAGGTAGCTCTTTTAGATATAGAAAAGGAAACACGAAAAGTTTTGACAAATAGATCTGTACCTTTCTTGCTACACGTCTTGAAAAAACTACAGACTACACTCGATATAATGAAACAAAGAGATAAACTATCACTAGACTTCATAGGCACCGGTTGGAAATGGACCGCTGCTGCACTCCCCATTTAACCACTCAACATTTTTTTCGCACCGAACACTTAAAATTATTCATTTTTAATTAATGTAATACTGAAAAACACAGTATAACCAAAAAACATATATTAATTGTCACTATTCTTAAACTTTCTATCAATAGCCTACTAGTCAACTTTTTTTTATACAACGGAATAACGAATAACAATGCAAAGCTACTTTAACAAAAATCATTTCTTCTTGCTCTCTTTGCTCTCAGAGTGTTCCGTATCCGTAGCAGCAAATGAGCGTTGTTTACACTGTACGTGCGGAAGCAGAGCGTCAGCAGCATTTTTCGTTGTCGACACAAGTGGTACATTTTTAATTTTTTGATCATCACTAGTCTAGAGGAAAAAATTTATAGTCAAAAACTTTGTTTTTTATGGGTAGTTTTTTTATCTACATAACTGAGTTTTTTTTAACATTATTCAATGTAAGTTCTGATTATGCACGAATATGCAGCTAATATTTTTATAGTATTTCATTAATATATTAAGCTTTAAAATTTTTTATATATGAGCGCAAAGCTAAACACAGCTCCTAATTAAAAGCCTTAGCAAAGTTTTTACATGCAGCCAAAACAACATTACATCATTCAGGAGCTAAAATTTCAAATGTTTTTACTAAAACCTGATCCGCTATTTATTAAATCGGAATCTACATCAAATTACCTTTCCAATAAGGTATATAACTCCTTAATTGTAATGTGAATTATATTAAAAATATGCTCTGAAATATGTTTTATTTTTATAGTAATAAATCGTTGTCGTAAAAAGATGTGAATACGGTCCATATTTCTGAGTATTACTATTGACCAAACTTCAAATATTTTACTCAAATTATTAAGTTCGACATCTTAGCTTTTCGATAAAAAAAAATTATGGTGTAATTTGAACCATTTAAAAAATGAATTATGGGCTAGTCTTACTCTACGATTTTCCACTGTGCGCTGGTAGCCCTGACCATCATGATCAGGAAATACTTGTTGAAAAATTAAATGATCTATTAGAAAAGAATAACCAACAAAGAATTATTAATAGGGATTCAATGACAAAAATAAATCTTTTACAAATTATATGATATGATCAACTCAAATCAAGAAATAAATTTAAATATAGAACAGAATACAATATATAGACTTAAGATAATTAAGGATGAATTGATTAATATAGAGTACGCCTTACAGTTGGCAAAAGTAGGAATTGTAAATTCGTTTATTTTGTCGGAATAGGAATTAGCAGAAAACAAAAATGTAGCAAATCTGGAAGAATTCCCTTATGGAAGTATAGAGCAACCTTTAGAATTTGCCAAAATTAAAATTGCAAGAAATAGTTCGACAATAATTTACATACTGAGTATTCCGACAATAAGAAAGACCGTTGTGAAAAATTATTAGTTAAGCCTATAAAAAGAAAAAAACATTATAAACCAAATTGTAAATGAAAATTTAGTAAAATGTAAAAACACACTATTTGAAATAAAAAAGGACTGCAAAGCACATACCTTGACCTTTGCATTTGCACTGAAGAAGATATTGTTGATATAACTAAAAGTGATTGCTTACCAAAACTTTTAAGTAGCAGTGATCATAATTGTCCGATAACAAACAATGACCATATACCAACAATAGAAGAATTATTCCCGGGTATAATATAACTTAAACAATTTAATGGATCGATAAACGTATTGAACGGCCAATCTCGCGATTTAGATGGCAGTTTTTTAGTTCAATTTCACAATGAAACCTTAAAGATAAACAATAGAAATTTTACATCTAAAGAAATTAAATTTCTCATTCCTCTTCCTGCACTTTTGCAATTATCCGCCAAAATAATGAAAACTGAAGAAATTCTCTCTCTGGAAATGATAAAGCAACTCAATATTGATAACACAAAAATAATCGATCTAATAGAAGATAGAAAGGAAATCCTGTCTTACACGAATCTAATAATTTCCACAATTATAATTGTCATAGTAATTCTTTTGTTTTTTTTTCAAAAAGAAGTCCAGTAAGAATTCCACTAACCTAACGATAACAAATATCGGGTTTTTCAATAAGAGCGCTACAGCCGAATCCTTTACAACCAACTACAAAAGTTTTTTTAAATAAAACAAAACCGGTTTTAGATATCAATGAAATTCTTTATTCCTGTAAAAGTACGTTCGATGCCATTATGTATGGAACTCGATTTCTTTTGCATGATCACCACGGGCACGCTTGCAGAAGTCCAGACGCTGAACGGTTTCAACGGTTTTTAAGCATAAATCGGCCGATACTGCTGCAATTTCAAGTTCGATATTCGTACGAAGTTCATCAGTCGTCGCTGGCTTGTTGGCATAGACCATAGACTTGACGTAGCCGCACAGGAAATAATCTAACGGCGTCAAATCGCACGACGAGGCGGCCAATCGACTGGGCCATTTCGTGAGATAACACGTTCACCAAACTTGGTTTGCAGTAAATTGATTGTGGCATTCGCTATATGGCTTGTGGCGCCGTCCTGTTGGAACCACATGTCCTCCAAATCCATATTATCCAATTGAGGCCAAAAATATTCGGTTATCATTGAACGGTAGCGATTCGCATTCACAGTAATGTGCCGGTCTTGATCATCACGGAAGAAGTACGGCTCAATGACGCCGCCAGCCTATAAACCGCACCAAACCGTAATTTTTTCGGGATGCAATGATGACTCATGGAGTACGTGTGGATTGCTGTCTAACCAATAACGCATATTTTGCTTATTGACGAAGCCATTCAGCCAGAAATGAGCCTCATCATCAATTGGACGTAGCGCTCTTAAAGTTGAGGCGACTGCCTCCGAATTTCGGTAGTAAATTTTAATAATTTTGACTCGTTGTTGGCTCGTATATCTTTGTATGATGAAATGGCAAACCTTACTGAAGAGAAATGTCAAAAGAGCGGGAAAAAACATGGCGTCGTTTGCTGTCACTATCGATTTACTTTTGTAGCGTTTTTTTTTTAAAAACCTTTACTTCTTCGGAGTCATTGGGTGCCAAATCAGGACTGTACGGAGGATGTCATCAATTCGATCTTTTGACTACTCAAAAATTCACCTGTTTGACGAGATGAGTGAGAGCTCGCATTGTCAGAATGGAGAATGATTCGTCTTTGTGGTTGGTTTTACGAATTTCTTCGAAGACTTCCGCAAGCAAAATGTCGTCTACCATTCAGAATTGACCGTCCTACGTTGCTCAAGCGGAACAGTGGCCACATGACCCAATCGACTAAAGAAAGAGGCGAACATTTGCTTCGCTGTGTTTCTTCCACGAACAACTTTTGTTGGATTTAGCTCGTCATGGTCACACGGTCGATTATTGTTTTGTTTCCGGCTCATACGCATAAATCCATGATTCGTCGCCTGTCACGATTTTATACACGTCTTTTGAAGCACCACGGTCGAACTTTTTAATCATTCCCTTACACAAATTGACACAAGCCTTTTTTTGAGTGATAGTCAAATTATGTGGGATCCAACGCGAACAAATCTTTTTTCCAGCCAAATGTTCTTGCAATATTGAATGTATGGAAGTGGAAGAATGCCCAAGGTGTCCTCTATCACACGAAATGTCACATGACGATCTTGCATTATCAGTTCACGTACTGCATCGATGTTTTGTGGCACAACAACCGATTTTGGACGAACTTCACGGAGTTCGTCGGCAACCGAACTACGACCACGATTGAATTCACTATACGACCACGATTGAATTCACTATATGTCCTTCAGTAATATTAAATGATTGTCAACTGCCCCAATCCGAAGACGTTTAATATTTAGGGCTACATCTTGATCGACGTCTGACATGGCAGAAGCATATTCTTACGAAGAAAAAACAACTTGGAATAAAGCTTACTTCCTTGTATTGGCTCTTGGGATATAAAACCCAGTTATCGCTTGACAATAAACTGCTCGTTTATAACACAATTCTAAATCCCATATGGACATATGGTATACAGCTATGGGGTTCAGCGGCAAAAAATAATATAAAAATCATTGAGAGATTCCAATCAAAAGTATTACGCTTGATAGTAAAGTGTAAAGATGGGCTCAATTAGTTAATTTAAATAATGTTCCAATTAAAACATGAAGTCCATGAAATCCTGTGGCTACAAAAAATGTAGATCCAAATACTGAATCTGCAATAGTAAACGGAGCTTCATATCCTTGAAGAATAGTCAAGTAAATTCCCAAAATAATAGGAAAAAATAAACCTTGTGAAGTTTGTGAGTGATTATTATATATTAATCTGTGGTGGACTCATGTAATAGTTACTCCTGAAGCCAGTAGAATTGCTGAATCTAAGAAAGGAATTTGAAATGGGTTAAAAGGAATAATTCCTATCAATTTGCTCCTAGTTCAATTGATGAAAAAAGCTCAAAAAATGAGACAAAAAATAAAATTTCTGAAATAATAAATAAAATTATTCCTCAACGTAATCCTACTGTTACATTGTATGTATGTAAACCTTGAAAAGTTCCTTTTCGAGAAATATCTCGTCATCATTGAAATATACTTAATGAAGTAATAATTTAACATAAAACTAAAATAGATATATTATATTGATGAAATCATTTTACTATACCAGATGCAATGGTTATTGTTCCGATTGATCCTGTTAGGGGTCATGGGCTGTAATTAACTAAATGAAAGGGGTGGTTAGATTGTGTAGACATTAGTTGAAAAATTTTAGATTTTAATTTATTTCTCTAGGATAAAGAGTTCTAAAAGCTGCAAATACATACGATAGAATAATAGAAACAGCAGACTCAACTATTAATTAAACAATTTGTCTAATTAATAAAATATTAATTATAAATATTGATATTGAAGGCCCAGTATTTCCTAAAAGAGTTAATAATAAATGACCAGCAATTATATTGGCAGTGAGTTGGACAGCTAGTGTACCTGGTCGGATAACATTTCTAATTGTTTGAATATAAACTATAAATGGCATAAGAATAGCTGGTGTTCCTTGAGGAACTAAATGATCAAATATATGATTTTTTTGATTTTATCAACCATAAATTATGAACCTTAATCAAAAAGGTAGGGCGAATCTGAAAGTTAAAGTTAAATGGCTTGTTCCTGTAAAAATGTAGGAGAATAATCCTATAAAATTATTAAATAGAATTATTGTAAATAATGAAATAAAAATAAATGAAGATCCATTATGTCCTAATGGTCCTAATAGTGTTTTAAATTCTTTGTGTAATGTTAATAAAATATTAGATAAAATAATATTAAATCGAGAGGGCATAAAAAAATATAATGGAGGAATAGTCCAAGAGGGGCTAAGCTCAGGCTACCGTGGGGGTCACAGGTGGCGGATAGTGAACGGCCTACCAGAATAAGTTAGCTGCGAATAACTAATAAGTAGTCCCCGACCAAGAGCGGCAAGCGAGGAGAGTGCGACTGAAAAGGTCTGCAAACTCTGAGAAACGTATGTGACAAAACGAGTAGGCACCGTCTAAAGAAGTGCTCCCCATCCATGCACAGATGGCATCGTGGGAGACACAGGTAAATGGAAACTGACGCGGTATGCCCCTAGGAAAATGATTTGAAAACATATATGAACTGTCTGCCTTGGGCTGGTAGCTGCAGTATTCCGTTACCTCAGTACACCAGAGTGATATCGGGTGGAAATGGCTACCGGGCTAATGCTGTAGCTGCCTCCGTCCCGTTAAAACCGTGGCGGGTCTCAAGTACATTCGATGTTGCGTCACCATTAAGTTGGCGGTACAGGCTCAGTTAAGCTTCAATCCTGACTAACGCTTATCCTGGCTCTGAGTACAAGTTCTTATGAAGACTTTTGCCAACCCTCGGTGGAACGCCCTGCTTGCATAGACAACCACATGGATATTTTCAAAGCGACTGTAAAACGAACGGAGATAGCGGCTTGAAGCGGGGACCCAGATAGCATGAATACACCTCAGCAACAAACAAAGAAACAAACACAAACTAAACCTCAAATACAGCAGGAAGTAACTCCAAGCGATCGAGAAAGGGGAAGTTGCTTTAGAAGAAGTAGCAAAATTATGCGATCGCCAGAAGTGGGAGTAACAAACCAGCAACAACCCCAAGTGAGTAACACACCGGTAGATGGACCGACTAGCAAATCGCGCACCATCCCTGCCGCGAACCAAACGCCTGTAGGTGCAAAAGGGAACCAACAACAGCAGGAGTCTTCTGGAAATCCCACACCATTTTTTATGAAATGTCCCGTCAGCTCACCCAGACAGGAATTCATCATAAAGATGAGAACGGCAGAAGAAAAAGTTCTCACGAAATGTCGGAAAGTCTTGACGAAGATGAAGCAAGCCATGATCAAGCAGAAGAACGTGAGCATAAACTTAAAGACCGGAGTTTCCGAGCTAGACGAGCTTTTCGATGTAATGGAAAGCTATCGGCGAAACTGGACGGAAAAAGAGAATGAGTGCAAACTTGTTACGGCACTGAAACCGAGGGACACGGCCCTGACAAGCGCCTCAGCAACACAGACGATGGCTAGACCCAAACGAGCAGCTTCTAGCCCAGCAGAACCTGAAGATGGGAAAAATTTCTGCGAAAGTAAGGCCGATGGGTGGCAAACTGTCACAAGGAGTAGACGTGTGGCAACACGAAGTCAAACACAGGAAAATTCAACAGCAAAGAATTTCGTGGGCGACAGCGATAAGTCACGAACAACATTGCAAGGAAGACATACGACAAAGGAGACAAAACCAAAGTCCGAAGCCGTCCTCATCAAACAAGCAGAGGGTTTCAAATATGCGGATGTCCTGAAAAGCAGCCGCTGCAATGTCAAAACAGAGGATGCACAGACCAAGGTACGATCGATCAGGAAAACAAGAGCAGGAGGGCTTCTGTTGGAGCTGGATAAAGGAGCAAAAGTGACAACGGGGCTTTTGTGAACTTTTAAAAGGTGCACTACAAAAGTCAGCAGGTGTGACTGATCTTAAGCCAAGATTCACTATAGAGATACTAGATCTCGATCTGCTCGCCACAAAGGAAGAAGTACACCAAGCCGTAAAGGAGTCAGTTCCCGAAAATATGGGAACTGCTTCCTATGAGGATATGGTAAAAACTATAACAGCACCAAATAGTCGAGAGCAGGTGCGAGCCTATGTAACAAAGTCATCGCAGCTCGCCAATATACTGCTGAAGAACTATCGCATCGGGATCGGATGGGTTAACTGCAGATTAAGGCCAAGGCATAACACAAAACGGTGTTTCCGGTGCTTTGCTCCTGGGCATCTAACATGGCAGTGCAAAGGACCTGACAGGAGAGGTCAAGGCCTGTGCATACGATGTAGTGAAACGGGGCACAAATTAAAAAAGTGCAGTAACACCCCAAAGTGCTGCCTCTCCGTTGATGCTCAATGCAATCCGGTAGACCATATCCCGAGCTCAATTAGATACGCGATGAGCAAAAAATTGACATCTAAATGAAAGTGCTACAAAGGAACATGCACAGAAGCAGAGTGGCTGACGCATTACTGGACAAAATTAGTATACTGCAGAAAGCAGACATTGTAGTAATCAGTGAGCAATATAGGGAAAAAGTAAGCGGAACATGGCTTGCAGATACGAGCGGAACGGCGGCCATAGGCAGCAATTTTAGCATAACCGTTTCGTTTGGGCCCATGATCGATACTTTACTTTGATAAGCTGCTACTTGACTCCAAGTGACTGCGCAGAAAAAGATCGATGACATCGAAGATAAAGCACAAGAGTTTGGAGGCGCACTCATCATCACTGGCGATTTTAACTCCAAAGCAGTCGAATGGGGAATGCAAACAACCAATTCAAGGGGCCGGCGGGTACTGGACATGGTCGCGAGACTGGGAATGGTCATTGGGGACACCTTAGCCATCGAGAACATTGTGGGGGTTATGATAAGCAGCAAAGAAAACTGGGACCACTTAGATAAAAATGTGGAAAATGTGCTCCGACGGAAAAAGCGGGACCTGGACGCAGGAATAAGGTTGGGATGTTCTCAGCGAGGGAGGGGGATGTTTTAGTGGGTGCAAATTCTCTGTGACGACAGTTTTGATGATGCGGCAGGCATTTTTACGCTCTCTACAAAAAAAAAAAAATAATAATAATAATAATAATTTGCCAAGAGGGATCAAACACAGAATATAAATTAGTTATCATTTTCAATTTATAGAAATAATTGACGTATCATTAAGTTTTGATAATTTAGGTGCAATATGAAGAGTTGAATAATAATTTATTACACTAAATATGATAAAAACTATGTAAAATAGTAAAAATAAACTTAATCATTTAATAGTGTATTTATGAAATTAAAAAATATTAATTAAAAACTAATAATTTTAATTTGACAAACTAACGTTATAACTAAATTTTTCATTAAGAGTAATCGCTAATTTACTATAAAATGGTTTAAGAGGAATAATGTTGGGATGTTCTCAGCGAGGGAGGGGGATGTTTTAGTGGGTGCAAATTCTCTGTGACGACAGTTTTGATGATGCGGCAGGCATTTTTACGCTCTCTACAAAAAAAAAAAAATAATAATAATAATAATAATTTGCCAAGAGGGATCAAACACAGAATATAAATTAGTTATCATTTTCAATTTATAGAAATAATTGACGTATCATTAAGTTTTGATAATTTAGGTGCAATATGAAGAGTTGAATAATAATTTATTACACTAAATATGATAAAAACTATGTAAAATAGTAAAAATAAACTTAATCATTTAATAGTGTATTTATGAAATTAAAAAATATTAATTAAAAACTAATAATTTTAATTTGACAAACTAACGTTATAACTAAATTTTTCATTAAGAGTAATCGCTAATTTACTATAAAATGGTTTAAGAGGCCAATACTTGCTTTCAGTCACTTACTGTTAGTTTATAAAAGTTATAACTCATTTAATAAAATAATTAGTAGGAATTCTTTCAATAACAATAGACATAAAACTGAAATTTGCTCCACAAATTTCTAAGCTTTGAACCTACACGATCAATAAAAAAAATTAGTTTGATTTAAACGTCCAGGTGTTCCGTCAATTTTTACTCCTAATGAAGGAACAGCTCATGAGTGAATTAAATCTGTAGCTGTTACTAAAATTCGAATTTGTGAATTTATTGGGATAATAACTCGATTGTCTACGTCTAGTAATCGAAAATTTTCGTTTATTAATTCATTTGTAGGAGTTATATATGAATCGAATTCTACGTTAGAAAAATCTGAGTATTTATAACTTCAATATCATTGATGACCGATTGTTTTTAAAGTAATTGAGGGTTCATTAATTTCATCTAAAAGGTATAATATTCGTAAAGAAAGTAATGCAATAAATAATAAAATAATAGCGGGTAAAATTGTTCAAATAATTTCAATAGTTTGTCCGTGTATTAAGTAACGATTTGTATACTTAGTAAAAAATAATATAAATGTTACATATCTTACTTTAATTGTAATTATTACTAAAATTAATAATGTATGATCATGAAAAAAAAAAGTTATTGTTCTATTAAAGGTGAAGCTCTATCTTGAATTCCTAGATTAGCTCATGTTGACATTATTCGAATAAAAATTAAATAAATTTTATATCAATTGCCATATTCTGCCATATTAGAAATTAGTTAATAAGGGCAGTAGGGTGTATACTCGTATGTATGTTCAAGAACCAATTTGTTAGACACGAACCTTATTTTTTTTTTTTTATTGGTTCGGAGGTGGAAATCTGCAAGCAGACACTGGGCGCTCTCGCACCAGTAGTGTGGGGCTCTTACCCACTAAAACCACCTCCTCAGACGCCTCCCAGACAGTACATAGCCGTTAAGCAATACTTCGTCTGGGAGTGGGTTGGTCAACGGACCCCTCCTATTGATTCCCTGTACGTCGCCGCCACTCCAAGTGGCGGAGGTCTCGCATAATTGCGGCCGAGGAGTCACACACCACGTCCCATTTCACCGGGCACTCGAGCATATAGTGCACGAGGTTGTCCGGTGTCACAGGTTCTCCGCAGATTCTTTGCAGTACCGCTCTGACACCGCTGTATCGTGGACATGAAAAAAGAACATGTTCCACATCCTCGGGCTCCGCGCCTCCACAATTGTCGCAGCAAGGGGATTCCTCCAGCCGGAATCTGTGTAGGTACGCCCGGAAACCTCCGTGGCCGGTCAGCAGCTGTGTGACGTGATAGTTCACCTCGCCATGCGACCTATCCATCCAGCGTTGGAGATCAGGCATCAACCTCCTCGTCCAACGGCCCTTTTCGGATGCATCCCATCGGGCTTGCCACTCCTGTATGGTGCTTTGCTAATGCCTGCTACGCGATCTTCCGCACTCAGCTCGTGCGTACTTAAGCCGTAGTATAGGCGCCACGCCTCCTTGGCCAGCAGGTCCAGCGGGATCATACCGGCTATCACCAGCGCGGCGTCTGCAGACACAGTACGGTGTGCTAAGATCGTGCGGAGCGCACATCTCCTATACGCCGCCTCTATGGTGAGAACGTAGACCTTTACGCTCGACTTCTCAGCCCATATGGGCGCTC
Source organism: Clusia tigrina (assembly GCA_920105625.2). NCBI lineage: Eukaryota > Metazoa > Arthropoda > Insecta > Diptera > Clusiidae > Clusia > Clusia tigrina. Next base: position 82,309,468 of record OV050030.1, on the reverse strand, counting down.
CATACATGATTATGGATTTGACGACTCCTGAGATGAGGCGTCTTTTCCAGTGCCGTGGCGCTCCGAGGTTTGGCATTATCCGGCAGAGCTGAGAACAGGTCCGAGCTGCCTTCTCACCTAATCGCCGAAAGTGCTCCTTGAACGTCAGTCTTGCATCAATCCAGACGCCTAGGTATTTGAGATGTGGGGTCGTGGTAATGGTGCAGTCACCAACCCTTATCGCCACCATCTCCTGTACCTTTCGACCTGACGCAAGGATAGCCTCCGTTTTGTGTTCTGCCAGCTTCAGTCCAACATCCGCCAGCCATCTTCCAACAGTGGCCACTGTGTGATTAGATAGATGGGAACTTTGAACTCTGCCAGCGCTTCTACTACGCGCGCCCAGCTGGCCGAGTTAAAAGCGTTCTTGACGTCGAGGGTGACCACGAGGCAATACCTCTTGGCACCCCCCTTCCATCTCTGGCCCTGAATCGCCTCCTCGTCAATGGTGTCCACGGTGGATCTGGCCTTTCGGAAGCCGATGGATCTTCTGCTGGCTTATCGGCTTTAGGTATCAATACAAACCGCTGCTTTTTCCACCGTTTTGGGAAGACTCCTTCCCTAAGACAGCCCTCGTAAAGTGACCTCAGTGTTTCTGGGTGTAGTGCAGCTGCAGGTTTCAGCACTCGGTTGGGAATTCCATCTGGGCCAGGTGCCTTCTGGTCCCCAAATTTTCAAACCGCCCGCAACACCTCTTCTGTCATTACACTGGGTACTTCTTCGCCCAGCCCGGGAGAGAACTGATCAGGCACATAATTTTGCACTGGGAAGAACTCTCCCACAATACGTTTGAGCAAGTTTGGGCAGCTTGGGGCTGGCTGCCTGTAGCAGGGGAGCTTTTTCATCACGAGCCTATATGCCGTGCCCCACGGGTTGTCTTCAACCTGTGCACATAGCTCGATGAAACTTCTGCGCTTGCTCGCCTTTATGGCCGTCTTCAGCCTTCTTTTAGCCTCTTTGTACAACTGGCGCAGTTGCAGGCAGTCTGGGTTGCCTATTGCACGCTGGTGCCTTCGCCTTGCTGCGTGGCATTCCTTGCGTAGGCCGGCGATCTCGTCCGTCCACCAATAAACGGATTTATGGTTTCCACCATAGGCCCGCCTGGGCATCGCCGCATCGCAAGCGCTCTCTAGCAGGCTCGCTAGCTGGTTCGCCATTTCCGCCGCACTGCCTTGCAGCTCAAAGTCCTCCAACATGACTTCGAGTGCGCCGTCGTCGAGGGCGTCCGCTCTCCAGCCTTTCGGCCACGGGCCTGTCCTCTGCCGTTGTTTGTTCCTTTCCAAGTCAAAGCAAATGGCATTGTGGTCGTTGTGGGTGTACGCGGAACTTACAATCCACCTGGCTCCTCTGACTAAACCGCTGCTGAGGAACGTAAGGACGATCACAGATGTGGCTTCTCCTCTCACAAAAGTCGCATCTCCCGCGTTCATGACGACTACGTCAAGAGCCGCAAACGCGTCCATGATGATATGACCTCTCGGTGTGGTTCGGGCGCAATCCCATTCAGTTGCCCATGCCTTGAAGTCGCCGGCAATCACTACGGGGTTCCTGCCTTACGCGTCCAGAGCAAGTCTGTGTACCACTGACTCGAACTCGTCCGCAGTTAGGCTCGGCGGCATGTAGCAACTGTACACCGTGGTCCCTCCAATGGTCGCTCTGACGTAGCAATCGCTTCTCTCTATGTTGCCTTGTTGTATAGGCATGGTTCCGCACACCCACAGTGCGGCACCACCAGTGGTGTCTTCGGCCCATACTCCTTGGTGCTTGCGCCTATACGGCTCGCTAAGCACTGCAACATCGGCCATCTGTTCCCTAACGGCCTGCTCCAGGAGATCCTGTGCAGCCTCGCAGTGGTTGAGATTGAGTTGGAACAACCTCATCTCCTGCGCCTGGACCTCTTTTCCGCGGCTCGCTTGTAGGATGGGCATGAGCTGCATCCTGTTGGATGCTCCACATCCTTGCGGCCGCTGGCCTTACAGAAGGCACAGGTGGGGGCCTTGTCGCACTCCCGTGCGTTATGGCCCTCTGTGCCGCATCTGTAGAACTTGTGGCGCCATTCGTCCTTGCTACCGCATTTCTGCGCGGTGTGGCCGAACTCCATACATTTGTAACAACGCAGGGGAATCACCTTTTCGCGCACCCGGCATGAGGTCCATCCGACTCTCAGCCTGCCAGCTTTCAGAAGAGCTGCGGCTGCCGGGGGCGACAGACTGATGACCGCTGTCTGTGTTCCACCGTACGCTTTCCTGAGGGACCTGATTGCATCCGAGAGATTGGCTGTACACAGCGCCTCGTGGACATCTTCCACCGCGGTGACTTCGTCCAGGTCTTTCACCTCCACTAGGGTTTCCTGCGTGGGCTTACGCACCTCCACACTGGTTCCCAGGACAGTCGCCACCGCCTCATGATACTGTGTGATGTGTGTGTGTGTGTGTGGTTTGAAAATATGGCAAGTGGTCTGTTGTATATATATTTTGTGTGAATGTTTTTTATTTTTGCATTATGTATATGTATGTATGTACTCGTATACTCGTATATACTCGTATATATCTATATGCTAGCTAACCCGGCAACGTTGTTTTGGCTATACTTTTTTCTACATAAATGTTAAATAATAAAAAATGTTTGGAATTAATTTTAAAGTATAAATATTTTTATTGAAAACAAATAAAATAATAAATTATTCTAATGCTAATCAGTGCACGATATTTCTTGTTTCTCCATTTTCGGCATAGACAAAAAAATCGGTGGGTTTACCAACGCGTGACCAGGCTACACATAGTTGTCCATGGGAGAAGCACGAATTCTCTAAATCTAATTCACAGATTTGCAGTTTTTTAATAACTAATCTGGTTCCGTTACATAGTTTTGGCGCATTGAGATTTCGTAACAAAATGATTGGGGAACCAACTTTCAATTGTAAATTATGTGACAAAAGACAAAAACCCAAAGAATTTAGAAATTCTATTGGGAAATTTACGGCTTCATTTTCTTCCACCACTGTATCAATTGTTTTAAATGAAAATAATTCACTTTCCAACATGTTTTGGATTTGTATATTTGTAGCATCAACATCAACATTTTTACCAGCTAATATCGCACGGTCGCTCAACCATTTATGATTATTGATGTTTGCTCGAAGATTAGGAAAAACATTTTCAATTAATGAATCTCTTGAATCCATAATATTGCAAAAATCATCTGGAAGTCTTACTGTTTGTTTTATTGGGTCTATAGCAATTTTTCCATCACCAATATCAAGCAATTGTTTAGAAAAGCGTGCAGCAGTTGGATCATTTTAAATTTGGACACGCATATTGGTTGTTAATTTCATTTTGTGAACTCTGCGCCACAATGACGATGATTTTAAACATGCATTGATCTCATCTGCATAGGTCGATCGTGGTATAACTGGTATTGTTTGACGGAAATCTCCAGACAACAAAATGAGAGCACCACCGAAAAGTCTATCATTGCCTTTCAAATCTTGCAATGTACGATTTAGTGCTTCCAATGAATATTTGTGTGCCATTGTACACTCATCCGAGATAATGATGTGGCAGCTTTATAGTACTTTTCCCATACTGGAATGCTTTTTAATGTTGCATACAGCATTTTCATTGAATGTGCTATTCTGCCTCCGTCTAATAATGTCGCAGCAATTCCAGATGATGCGATGGCCAAAGCAATTTTACTTTCAGAACGTATTTGTGATAATAGGAGAAACCACCTTCTTCAGCAGCGAGTGCATGCATAATTGTAGTGAAAATTTTTGCTCTGGTAATAATTTTAGTTCATTTGTTTGAACATATTCAACCAACTGATCAATATTTTATGATTGTTCACATTGCATATCTCGGTTAAACAAATCACTTGCTGGTCGATTGGGGAATGGCATTCCCAATTTCATGAGTGATTCATTCGAAATATTCATGCATAAATCTTCCAGCTTGATCAAATCTTCATTATATATCTAAACTAAGATCTGCACGAATTCTACGAAGCGCATGCAGTATATCTTCACTCATTGCATCCTTATATTTTTCCCATAATTCAGTTGGATTTGTTGGATAGCATGTTGTTAATAAAATGGCAAACAATATTCGTGTTTGGCGTGGCGTTCAACTGGCAGCAGCGTCGGCAAGAGTTAAATCCCAATGAAAATCTCCTTCTAATAATCCTAATGCTCGGCATGAATCATGATACGTTGTATGTAGTTGACCATTTACAGGTTTCAAATATTTGAAAGATGTTGGTCCAGGAATATTAATTAACAACAATCGTAAAAAAAGCATTCTAGCTGTTTGGGATGAACTGTGTATAGTCGGCCTAATGCATTAGTAGAAAATATTCCTGGATAATCGGCAAAAGCTTTTCCTCTTTTACGGCGTTCCCATGTTTTTCTCGACTTATTCCACATGAAATAGGTTGGTACTTCAGCATAGAGCAATGTTCTCGCAAATCGACCATAATCATTTTGTTGTTGGTATAAACGAAAAAAATCAGTCAATGTTGTTGTTCGTTGAATAACTGCTCGTTCTGCTGCATTTTGTTCAGTAAAATATACTCGTTGGCCGTTTTCGAGGCGAATAGCCAAATGAAAGACAACTGGATCTCTTTCATGAATAGGGAAAGAAAGAATTCGCCATACAGCTACATTGCTGCTGATGTATCTAACTATTTGGTAGCGTGCAACCTCATCATTTTCATTCACACCTTCTACAGCGAAAACGGCCATGTCGTTACCTTTATGTACATATTTACAGATGTATTTAATTGACTTAACTGAACTGCAATATTCAACATTAATATGAGCTTTATGTTTTGGATAACAGTGGGGAGTATCGTACAACCCATTTACTATCAATTTCTATATTATATCTGGCAGTCATCATAAAGGAATATCCACCATCTTCAGTCGATCGTCTACGATAGAAAGGATATCCATCATTTCCAGTGATTGTATGCGTATAGTGTTTGTACGAAATGTATGAAAAAAAACTTTTGTGGCGCCACCTGGCGGATGAAATCTATACTATAACCTCACAGGCCACGACACAAATATATGTTGTAAATTTATTTAGCTATAATATCTTTTATGGTTCCGGAGATCCTTCGAGACGTACCTACGCACGAACGATTTTATACATTAAGATATGTATATATATATATATATATATATATATATATATATATATATATATATATATATATATATATATATATATATATATATATATATATATATATATATATATATATATTTATATATACGAGGTGTGATCAAAAAATAACCGTTATTGTGTGATCAAAAAATAAAGTATTTATTTATTCATTAACAACTATCTTGTCCCCTTCAAAGTAATTCCCCTCAGATATAATACACTTATGCCAGCGTGTTTTCCAATCCTCGAAACACTTCTGAAACGCTTTTTTTGGTATCGCCAACAGCTCCTGTTTCGATTTTTCTTTTATCTCCTCAATCGTAGCAAAACGCTTTCCTTTCATCGGTGTCTTCAGTTTTGGAAAGAGGAAAAAGTCAGCGGGGGCCAAGTCCGGTGAATACGGTGGTTGAGGCATGATAACGGTTTTGTTTTTGGCCAAAAACAGCTCCTGAGCGATGTCCATGCGACGTTGTTTTTGCTCACAATTTTGCAATTTTGGAACAATCTTCGCTGCCGCACGTTTCATGCCTAAAACATCCGTAAAAATTGCTTGGCATGAGCCGAACGATATGCTAACATCATCAGCAACCTCTCTGATAGTGATTCGACGATTATCCAAAATCATTTTCTTCACTGCGTCAATGTTTTCATCGGTTGTTGACGTGCTCGGGCGACCAGCACGAGCATCGTCATTGACATCTTCTCGGTCTTCCTTAAACTGGTTATACCACAATTGAAAATGTGTTCTGCTCATAGTAGCTTTGCCAAAGGCCACAGTCAACATTTCAAATGTCCTTGCGCATTTAATTTCATTTTTTACACAAAACTGAATACAGTTTCTTTGATCCATTTTTTCGAATAGTACAAAATCGAAGAGCACACCAAAACACGACTATTCTTTTTATCTGTCAAAAACAAACTGACAATCCAAAATGGTTGGTATTGCCAACATATATAACAGACATGTGTACCAACATAACAGAAAAAAAAAATGCGAACATCGAACATACGTAACTCACGAAAAGATGAAAATAACGGGTTTTTTTTATCACACCTCATATATATATATATATATATATATATATATATATATATATATATATATATATATATATATATATATATATATATATATATATATATATATAAATATATATATATATATATATATATATATATATATATTTATATATATATATACGAGGGCGGATTGATTTTGAAGCTACCTAGCGCTAGATGGCAGCACAAACACAAAAACTTTTTTTTTTAAATTGCGATCTGTCAAACGTCAGCTGTTAAAATTTCAACCAAATTCATCGATTAGTTTATTTGTTGTAGTCGTTTGAAATAAGCAACTTTTGTGTTTCTTGAAAAATGGAAAAAAGCGAAGTGCAGTAATTAAACACTATTATTTGAAAGGGAAAACGGCGAAAGAGACAAAAGAAAAGCTCGAAAAAGATTACGGTGAGTCTGCTCCGTCAGATTACATGGTAAAATATTGGATTGCTGAATTTAAACGCGGCCGAACAAGCACTGCAACAATACCATCAACAGGAAGGCCAAAAGAGGTGGTTACTGAAGAAAATATCAAGAAAATCCTTGTATGGTCCATCGTATCGTGGTGCCAGCTTTGGAGAGGTGATGTTGGTTTAAGAGTACCATTTGCCCAATGGTTGGTTTCCATGCTCTCCGTCTGAGGTTATAATGACGGCGTTGATCTTGAGCCGCTCGCTCCAGATTCCTTGTCACTAATGTGTATGATTCCTTGAGTAGTTCGGCTCTTTCATTGGGTGTTTGTTTCCGTTGTCCTGTTCCTGGGGTTGTTTCATCATAGAACGCTCCTGGGTGTCGTGGCTCCCGTCCTTGTATTAGGAACGCGGGGCTATAGCCAGTGGTCTCTGATACGCTGGTATTAATGGCCAGGGTTAACTCCGACAATAGTTCATCCCACTTTTGTTGCGGTTTATCGGCGAATTGAGCGATCATTGTCTTGACTGTGCGGTTGGCGCGTTCGGCGGCATTTTTCTGTGGTGTGTAGGGTGCGGTAAACTGGTGCTTGATACCGTAGTCTTCGACAAAGCGCTGAAAGGACTTGCTTGTGAACTGAGGACCGTTGTCAGTCACGAAGACCTTTGGAACTCCGAAACGAGCTAAGATGCGCTCCGGAAAGGCCCGTTGTAGAGTCTCGGTGGTGGCCTTCCGAAGAGGCGGCATCTCTGTCCATTTTGAAAACTTGTCATGGGAAACTAGTATTATCGTTTTTCCATGCTTTGAGCGGGGTAGGGGCCCAACAAAATCCGCGAACAATATGGCCCACGGCTCCTGGTATTTGCGTCAGCATTTCACCAGCAGGTTGTTGTTAGCTGGGCTTGTACTTCTGGCATAGTGTGCACTGACGAACGTAGCGGCTGGTGTCCCGGAACAGTCCTGGCCAGTAGTACCTGTTTGCAACTCGGGCTATCGTTTTCCGGATGCCGAGGTGTCCAGCGGTTGGCGCGTCGTGGTTCTCTTGTAAAATGCGCACCCTCAGAGGCCTGGGTACGCATAGCTTCCATGGTGTACAATCCTCATCACCCGTGCGTTTTGGTATATGTCGATACAGCTGTCCGTTTTCCAGTGTGTAGTCGGAGAATTTAGCCGGGTTGGCAAGTACTTCTCCTTTAAGCTTGAGCCACCACTTGCAATTTTGCTCTGCTTGGTCCTGCACAGTGACGGTACATGCAGCTTCGACCGGTTGCCTTGATAGTGCGTCCGCTAGTACATTTAGTTTCCCCTTGCGATACTGTACCTGGAATGAATGCTGCTGGAGTTCTAGAGCCCACAGTGCTATGCGTCCTGTTGGGCTCTCTATAGAATTTAGCCACTTCAGCGATAGGTGGTCGGTGATCACGGTAAAGTGGTAGCCTTCTAAGTACGGCCTCATTTTCCGTATTCCCCAGACGATGGCTAAACACTCCTTTTCCGTTGGGGAGTAGTTTAGCTCAGCTCCATTCAGGAGTCTGCTAGCGTACGCTATTACTCGCTCTGGCCCTTCGATCTCCTGCGTAAGCACTGCTCCCAACCCGTAGTCACTGGCGTCGGTCTGGAACGTGAACTTTTGATTAAAGTCTGGGCGATCGAGAATCGGAGCTTCCGTCAACCGTTGTTTCAGTATTTCAAAGGCCTCTTGTTGTTCGGTACCCCATCGGAAATGTTTTCCTTTCTTTAGCAGCATCGTTAAAGGGTGTACTGCTTTTGCAAAGTCGGGTACAAAACGGCGGTACCAAGATGCGATGCCCAAGCAGCGGCGTAGTTGTCGTATGTTCTCTGGTGGTTGCAGCTCCCGTATGGCAGCGATTTTATCTGAGTCAGTATGTATTCCCTTGTCGCTGACCACGTGTCCCAGATATTTTAGCTCCTTCCGAAAGAATGCACACTTCTCCAGATTTAGTTTTAAATTCGCCTCCCTCAACCGTCGGAACACCTCTTGCAGGTTTCTGATGTGTTCTTCTAGGTCTCTCCCTGTGTCAACAAGGTAGGCAAACGCATGTCGTGGCCAATAACTTGGTCCAGTACTCTTTGAAATGTTGCTGGTGCGGAGTGTAGCCCGAAAGGCATAACACGCCATTGGAAGAGACCTCTGCCGGGCACCGTGAATGCGGTATACTGCTTGCTGTGCTCCTCCATTGGTATCTGCCAATACCCGATCTTCAGATCGAGACTACTGATGAATGTAGCCTCACGCAGTCGGTCTAAGATGTGGTGGATTCGCAGCAGTGGGTATGCGTCGGGCATGGACCTGGCGTTGAGTTGCCGATAATCGATGCACAGACGCCATTTCCCATCCCGTTTCCTTACTAGCACAGTCGGTGCGCTGTGGGGGCTATGCGAGGGTTCGATACAGCCTTTAGCTATCAAGTCGTCCACTTCCGCGCTAATGATTTCTTGCTGCGCTGGATTTATCGGGTACTATCACTGTTTGATGGGCCGGTCATCGCGCATCACTATCTTGTGGCTTGTGAGATTGGTCGCGTTTGGCCCGTCTGTGAATTTAGCCAACTCTGTGGCCAGAAACAGTTTTATCTTTGATTCGTCCGTAGCGGCTTCTTGTCGTATGGTTGTGCACGATGCGGTAACTTGTGATGGCACACCATCCGTCTGGGGGTCTACCTGGATTTCCTGGCCTCCACATGTTAGGGACAGGCCTTGCTGTGTCATGAAGTCCAGGCCGAGCAGTAAGTCGTCGGTGGAGTCGGGCATGCTAAGTAGCTCCAGCTGACATACATTTCCTCCAAGCTTGACACACGTTGCAAACGCTTGAGTAATATCTCTTGTTCGACCATCCGCCATCCGTGCTCTAGTGTATGTAGAGTTTACTCTACCGGTGGTAGCACCTAAATGGGAGATGAGTCGCTCGCTTATAAAACTCCTTGTGGCGCCTGTGTCTAGTATGGCCGTGATGTTTTCTGTGCCAATGGTGACGGCGGCACAGATACACTGTCCATCGTAACGTAGTGCACTTACTGCATTTGAGGCTTGTTTTCGGTGGGCTGCTCCATGCCTCGTTGCTGGCGGCAGCCCCGCTCGTTTCCCCCTACCGTCCTACAGCATTCAACTGTTCTAGTGCCTCTCTTTCCGCACTCCCAACAGAAAAGTACTTGGGCATTGCGGCAGTGTCGCGCTATGTGGTCAGACTGACCACATCGTTTGCATGCTGTTCGTGGATTTATAGGTACCACCTTGTTGGTACAGTCGGCCGGTGCTACTTGTCGGTTCCTGGTTTCGCGTGGGTACATGCGCTCGATCCATGGTTGTATATCGTGGCGTGTTGGCGGTGGTCATAGCGGAGGAGGTCGTGGTGGTGCTCGTGAAGTCTCGCTGTCACAAAGTAATGCCCTCGAGGTCTTCCGCCATTTCCACCAGTTCTTCCAGCGTATCGAAATCCTTTCGCCGGACATACCACGGGTATTGCTCCAGGCTGTTGCGAAAGATTCGTTCTAATTTCTGGGCCTCCGTGTATCCCGCATGACGCATCAGGTTTTGAAGTTCTACTACGTACTGCTTGAAGTTTTCACGTGGGTTTTGCCGTCGTTGCCGAATTTCATCCTCCAGCTTTTCGAAGTACCTGGTGGGTAGGAAAAATCGACCCATGCTCGGTTGTTGTTTCTATACCAGAGGAGAGCACGCTCCTTTAGGAGTTCTGGCTTAGTTCGAGGCAGCATGTGCTTCTTTGGTCCATAGACTTCCGACAATTCTTCCACCCACTCTATGAAAGCTATCGGGTCATGCCCTCCATCATATTTCAAAGACCATTTCCTAACGTAGTCTATGACGGCTGGATACGATGATGTAGCAGGTTCCCACATTTGTGAACGGCTTGTGTCCGTTGCCGTGTTGATTGGCGCGACAGATGTTTGATTCGATGGTGTCGCTAGGCCTAGTCGTGTCTGTTCAGCTGTACTGGGATACATGATAGGGTAAGAGGTCCTTGCACATTCTGCTTCTATTTCGCCTTTGTTCCGTCTCAGCTTTAACTTGAGGACCTTGGATGAGCGATACGAGCCTACGTCGTAGGTCCTCTACCGAACCTGTGCTATCGAGGTCGAATTCATCAGTGATAGCTACTAGGCCCTCCTTCCGTAAGCTGTACACTCACGTTGTGTGTACCATGGTTGAAGAATCACTCGATAGTCCTCGGTGTTCGTCGAACGAATTTCTTCGACGATCCTTCCTTGTTCCAGTATCCTTTTTAATTTGAGTTCCCTGCTCGGGCGCCACTGTAACGACTCTTTTTAGCTGGGGTAGAACTCTAGGGTTCGTATACAGAAAATTCTCTTGATCCTTAATCCTTATCTCTTTATAGTTTTATTTAACTCAATGACAATGTATTAGTTTATTGTAGTATTTTTCCGATTTCACAGTTTATATATTATAAAAGTATGTGTGGTCCTTCGTCCTTGCCTTCTATATTGTATACTGTTCGGTTGATTATTAGTCCTTGTGTTGTTTGGTTGATCCTTCGTCCTTGTATTGTTCGGTTGATCCTTCGTCCTGTATTATTCAGTTGATCCTTCGTCCTGTATTTGCAAAGTTGATCCTTCGTCCTATTTCCTCTCTTGTTGTTTCTGTTTTAATTAATTCTTCCGGGATGTCTTTCTCTCTTCATCTATTTTTCCTTTTGGCTAAGCTGTGCAGAGGTGGCAGTGTGTTTTTACTATATTCTATTTTTCCACTACTATTTTCCTGTATTTCAGGAGACAACATTTATTTGTACTGTCAGTCTATAACTGTCAATTTATAACTGTCAATTTATAACTGTACTGTCAATTTATAACTTTTTGTCGCCTACTTCTTTTCTTTTCAAATTTGGAGAAAGTAAAAGGTTTGTGTGGGTGAAATTTGCCAGTGGACAAATTTCATCTTCACACCACTACATACCTGAAACCAAAAATCAATCGAAACAATGGGTGGAAGCTGGTGGAAGTGCTCCGAAGAAGGCGAAGGCAGTGAAATCGGCTGGCAAGGTTATGGCCACTGTATTTTGGGATGCTCACGGAATATTGCTCGTCGATTATCTTGAAAAAGGATCCACAATCACAGGAAGGTATTATCGTGCATTATTGGATCAATTGATTGATGAAATCAAGGAAAAACGACCACATTTAAAGAAGAAAAAAATGCTCTTTCTTCAAGACAACGCACCGGTTAACACAGCATTAGATACGATGATAAAATTACGTGAAATACACTTCGAATTGGTTACTCATCCACCTTGTAGTCCACATTTACCTCCTAGTGACTTTTTCCTGTTTCCAAACTTGAAAAAAAGTCTCGCAGGAAAAAGATTCATCTTTAACGAAGAAGTGAAACTAACGCGTATTTTGAGGGGTTCCCGAAATCGTATTATTCAGATGGTATAAAAAAGTTGGAATATCGTCTTACTAAGTGTGTCGAAGTAAAAGGAGACTATGTTGAGGAATAAATGGTTTTTGAGAAAAAACCAAAAATATTTGGCTCCCCAATATATGAACGACGCAAAAGACCACATATTAGCAGTGATTCTAATAATCAATTCGTCCCTATATCCTTACAAAGTTCATGAATTTATTGTGATACTATTTATTGTTTTTGGTTAAAATATTATAAATTTTATTCAATTAATTTATAATTAAATCAAAATCGTTTTGCTTAGTTTTAAATGGAATAATATGTGTTGGTGTGAAAAAATAAGTGGTTTTGTTTTGCTTAATATTGCTTCACATGATTTTTTACGGTTTTTTTTTTGTTTTTTACATGGAGTATCTAGATTTATGCGGTTTTTGAAAATGCTGGAACGCATCCCCAGTTTTTGTATGAAAGTAAAGAAATTTTTTATTCGGATGTTTTTATGCGACATAAAAACAGACTTAAGAATAAATGCATATACGAGTACATATACATATATATATATATACACGAACATATACGAGGTTTGATCAAAAACTAACCGTTTTCAAAAAGTATTTATTTTTGCATCAACAACTATCTTGTCCCCTTCAAAGTAAATCCCCTCAGATATAATACATTTATGCCAGCGTTTTTTCCAATCCTCGAAACACTTCTGAAACGCTTTTTTTGGTATCGCCAACAGCTCCTGTTTCGATTTTTCTTTTATCTCCTCAATCGTAGCAAAACGCTTTCCTTTCATCGGTGTCTTCAGCTTTGGAAAGAGGAAAAAGTCAGCGGGGGCCAAGTCCGGTGAATACGGTGGTTGAGGCATGATAACGGTTTTGTTTTTGGCCAAAAACAGCTTTTGAGCGATGTCCATGCGACGTTGTTTTTGCTCAAAATTTTGCAATTTTGGAACAATCTTCGCTGCCGCACGTTTCATGCCTAAAACATCCGTAAAAATTACTTGGCATGAGCCGAACGATATGCTAACATCATCAGCAACCTCTCTGATAGTGATTCGACGATTATCCAAAATCATTTTCTTCACTGCGTCAATGTTTTCATCGGTTGTTGACGTGCTCGGGCGACCAGGACGCACATCGTCATTGACATCTTCTCGGCCTTCCTTAAACAGGTTATACCACAATTGAACTTGTGTTCTGCTCATAGTAGACTCGCCAAAGGCCACAGTCAACATTTCAAATGTCCTTGCGCATTTAACTTCATTTTTTACACAAAACTGAATACAGTTTCTTTGATCCATTTTTTCGAATAGTACAAAATCGAAGAGCACACTAAAACACGACTAACCTTTTTATCGGTCAAAAACAAACTGACAATCCAAAATGGTTAGTATTGCCAACATATATAACAGACATATGTACCAACATAACAGAAAAAAAATGCGAACATCGAACATACGTAACTCACGAAAAGATGAAAATAACGGGTTTTTATCATACCTCGTATATAATTTGTCTTCTTTTTTTTCAAAATCGCCTTATTTGGGTTCTCCTATTGTATTCTTTTCTTTTTACTTTTGCATTTTCTGTTTTTTTCTCTTATTACTTCTTCTTTTATAGTTTATTTTTTGTTTGTTTTATTTTGTTCTTTTATCTATTTCTATCTTTTTTCCTTTTTTTTATGTAGTTATATTCCCCTTTTTGTTTGGTCTTTCTTCGACTCTTTTCTCACTTGCGTATAAACAAACAAAATTACAAACTAATTACATATTTAGCTAATTCTACGCTTTTATAAATATGGTCGTCTACAATTTGTAAGGAATCTCTAGCTGGGGTACGCTCAGTCTTCCCAGAGTCCTGTACAATATTTATTTTATTGACCTTAACACAACACGTTTGATGTAGTTTGTTTTACTTTCTTTTATTATTTAGTAAACTATAACTTCATCTTAAACTAATTATAACCAAATCATGTATACTTTCCGCTTCGTCTAATTGCGGTGAAGTGGGGTAGTGGCAGACGTAGAAGCAATAGCTGCTTTGAAATTCAACGCCGGTTAAAACCTCACGTTTACTTCGCCTAGGGTGGAGCACTCTCTTACGTGGTAGTGATGTCGGTTAAAACCTCACACCACCAATCACGTAAGAAGTCTCAAAAGTCAGGAACTGTCTGCCGTGCTCGCCACTGTCCGCGAATACTATACCCACTTACTCGCCTGCTCGTTTGCTGTTGTCGCCGCTGCTGTTGAAATCACAAGAGCGAGCCTGCTCGTTCGCTGTTGTCGCCGCTGCTGTTGAAATCACAAGAGAGCTCGTCCGCTGTTGTCGCCGCTGCTCTTGAAATCACAAGAGAGCTCGTCCGCTGTTGTCGCCGCTGCTGTTGAAATCACAAGAGAGACCGGTTCCTCTGTGCACCTGCCTTTTATACCTTTTTTGATGCGAGCATCGACAAGTCCAGTATTTCGGCACTGTGTCGTGTTCGCGCATACCGAATTGCCGTATTTCGGCGTTGTGTCGTGTTCGAGCATAACCACGTGTGGCGTGGTTTGGCTACATGTGCTCGCATGGTGTTGGTATATGGTGAGGGCGGTATTTTGTGTGACCTTAAATTGTTACAAAATTTAGGTCTTCACACCCAGGGGGTCACCATCGATCCCTCCAGACACTGCTTCTTGGCCGCGTTGCCTCCACAATTGTTGCTGATATTCATCATTGTTGCTATTGTTGTTGTTGTTTGTTTTATTTTCGTCGTTAATTTTTATTTTTAGTTTTCGGTACTATACTCGTTGATATATATACTGTGATAGTGAGGATTTTCTGTTGAATCTCTGCTGTTGCGATTTTGTAACGGAGTTGATGTAACGGAGTTTTATTTTGTTGGTAGGAAAGTACTTGAATGCACCCTACTATAGTTTAGTTAGTTAAGTCAGTTTGTCGGAGCGTTTTTTTCCCCGATATATTGTTTCACTTCGCTGACGTGGGCGGTTCTTATATTCCTGTCTCCTTTTCGCGTCAGCTGTAGGATTACTGGTGATGTGAAATTGACCACTCGGTATGGTCCATCATATTTCGGTGCCAATTTTGCATTAAAACTACTTGCTGCATTTGAGAAATAGTGTTGTTTTAGTAGCACCTTCTGTCCGATTTCTGGTCTCCATGAGCGTCGACGGAGGTTGTAGTGTCGAGCTTGATCTTGTGCTGCGCGTTCCATGTTGCGACGGACTAGGTAGAATACGTCACTCATTTAGGCACTTCTCTTCTCAGGCGTTTGTGGGGGGTTTCCATCACCCATGGTCTGTTCATCATAGAGTGCTTTGGGTAAACGGGGTTCTCGCCCTTGGGTAAGAAAAGCTGGTGTATATCCTGTGCTATCGGAGCGGCTAGTATTAATAGCTACAGTAATTTCCGGAAGGTATTCATCCCATTTTCGCTGATCTTCCCCCGTCAACTGGGAGATTATCCTCTTGATGGTTCGATTTACACTTTCTGCTGGGTTCTCTTGTGGCGTATAGAGTGCCGTAAATTGTTGCTTCACTCCCAGATCATTCATGTATTTGCGGAACACCCGACTATTGAATTGAACGCCGTTGTCTGATAGGAAAATCTTGGGTACACCATAGCGTGCGATAATTCGTTCCCGTACAGCTTTTCGTAAGTTCTCGCCATTGTCAAAGAGTACAAGCAACATGGAGTTTCCATATGTAGACCGAGGCAATGGCCCGATAAAATCTGCACAGAGTATCGCCCATGGCTCCTCTGGGATTTATGTCAACATTCGTCAGGCGGTCTTTTCCTGGCTACTTTTGTACTTTTGGCAGGAATCACAGTACCTTACGTATTTAGTTATATCCCGGAACATACCTGGCCAGTAGTAACGATTGCTTATTCGTATAATCGTTTCTTACCCCATGTGACCGGCACCAGGACTGTTGTGGTTTTCTTCCAAAACCCGTTTCCGTAGGTACGTGGGTACACAGAGCTTCCAGGAGGCGCAGTCTTCGTCTTGCATGTGCGTAGGTATGTGTCGATATAACTTACCGTCTTCGACGATGTAGTCTGCGAATTTAGATGGGTTATCTTTAATCTCTTGCATTCTCCTTTTTATCCAACGATAATTCTCTTCTACTTGCAGTTCAGTACATGAGTAAAGAGCTTCTAGTGGTTGCCTAGATAGCGCATCGGCTACGACATTCAGTTTGCCCTTTCTGTACTGGATGTCAAATGTAAAATGTTGGAGCTCTAGGGTCCATCTGGCGATTCTTCCTGAGGGGCTCTCAATAGAGTTCAGCCATTTTAGTGATAAATGGTCGGTGATGATTGTGAAGCGATAGCCTTCAAGATATGGCCTCATCTTGCGGATTCCCCACACAATGGCCAAACATTCCTTTTCGGTGGGAGTGTAGTTCATTTCGGCCCGATTTAAGTGTCGGCTAGCGTATGCGATTACTCGTTCCGAGCCTTCGAACTCCTGCGTGAGTACTGCTCCTAATCCATAATCGCTAGCATCTGTTTGGAGGGTGAATTCTCTTGAAAAATCTGGACACGCCAGTACAGGCGCTTTGGCCAATTGTGTTTTCAGTATTATGGACAATGTGTTATTCATAGCCATATAGGGCATCAGTTTTGCTTTGTTTAAAATTTTTCTATGCTTTTCTTTCCAATTTGAGTTGTCACTTATTTAAATTTCGAGCACATCCCTTTGCTCCTCCTACAAAAACAAGATTATACAAGATAAACCCGTTTATGTTGAAAACTTGTCCATTGCATGACTCAATTTTTCATTGCATCTAATTATTCTATATATTTAAATTTTACTACTAGCCCGGTATGTATATATCCATTAACAAGTGTAGTTCCTTACAACATGTAACCTGCTTTTATATGAATAAATACATACATTCAAGGCACTTTCAATTGTTTAAAATTAATTGCTACATTTATTACCTAATGTGTAATGGTAAGCTAAATATATTGTTCTAATTCAATATATGTATATATATACATTAATATTCCCCACACGCTAATTTCCTAAGCGATACACCGAAAAAATCTATGAATATTTACATGTCGCCTGATACAGTATGTAAATATCTGCAAATATATACATACGTACATACCCACGTAAATACGTTAATTATACTCGCCCGATTTTAAGTGGCACACTTCTACTGGCCTTGACTTTGAAAATCGGAGCTGTGTGTGTTATTTGATAAACACACGTACATGTTTACGTTATTATTCTTGTGTTTACACTTGTGAAACACTGTTAATACATGTCTTTAGTTATGTGGTCTAATGTGGAACAATTTCAATAAATTATTATGTAGCTTATTATTCTTGCCCTTAATTGTTACGACTGTTGTAACTGGGCTGCGGATCTCTGCTACTACATACGGACCTATCCAAACAGGTGAGAATTTGTTTCTCCTAGCCTGATTCTTCATGAGTACTTGATCACCCACGTGAAAA
Source organism: Clusia tigrina (assembly GCA_920105625.2). Lineage (NCBI taxonomy): Eukaryota > Metazoa > Arthropoda > Insecta > Diptera > Clusiidae > Clusia > Clusia tigrina. Next base: position 82,291,923 of record OV050030.1, on the reverse strand, counting down.
ATTACTGGATTTAATACCTTGTTATAGGCTTCCCTGGCTACCCCTTTTGCACATTCCTGATTTTCTCTAACCAATTCGTGCGCTCGCTGTAGCTGGTATTTTTGCACTTTATTGGAGTCACCAGCATTTTACACTGGCGCACACCTGCGCTTCAAATTCGCTGGCATGTTGAAATCAAACCCGTAGAGTGTTCTAAACGGATTTTGCTTCGTTGATACATGCACAGTATTGTTGTGTACATGCATTGAAGTGGTCAACCATTGATTCCAATTCGAGCCGTCTTCCTTGGCAAAACTGCGCAAGTACTCGGCCAGAGGTCGATGACTACGTTCCAATGAGCCATTCGCCTGTGGATGATATGGTGTTATATGCAATTTCTTGATTCCCAGCATTTTACACGTTTCTGAGAATAGTTTTGACACAAAATTTGAACCATTGTCGGTTATCAAGACCTTAGGTATGTTGTACCGTGGTATAATTTCGTCAAAGAATGACTTGGCTACCGTACTTGCTTCAGCATCGGGTATAGCCACGCACGCCATATACTTTGAGAAATCGTCTTGGAACGTCAAGATGTATTTATTTCCCGAAACTGTCTCAGGTAAAACACCTACAACATCCATATGAACTTTATCATATGGCTGTTTTGGTGTGTCAGTTAAAACCATTGGCATCTTTGTTAGCCTTGAACTTTTGTTGGCCTGGCACTTTGGGCAACTCTTTACATATTTTTTAATGTCTTTTAGCATACCTTTCCATCCGTACACTCGCCTAATTCTGTCATGGGTTTTCCAGAATCCCTGGTGTCCACCTAGGGGTGAATCATGGAAACCCTTTAACACTGCCTGGATATCCTTTATATCCTCCAGCCATTCCACACTACTGGCTCTCTGTTCATTGGCATCGTCACCTGCATTGTAAACATTTCTTGTAGCATCAATTTTATCCCCTTGCATTCTCTCGGCCTTCTCCTTATCTGACCGTGCTTTGGCCCTCGTTTGCACTACTGATACTTTCTGTGCCTGCGGTACTCTGCTGAGCGCTTCCGCATTCAGATTCTTCTTCCCAGGTTTGTAAATGATTTCAAAATCATACTCAGACAACTTGTGTCTGAACCTGGCTAACCTAGACGTTTGGTCTTTCAAATTGGCTATGCCTCTCAACGGCTGGTGATCAGTGTATATCCTAAATGGGCGTCCTAGCAGATATGCCCTAAAATTCTTCGTAGCCGACACTATGCTAGCCCCTTATGCTTCATTGCTAGCAACAGTGGTCAACAAAAACGTTTGCTCAAAGTCGGGGTACACCAGCATCGGTGGTCAGCTAATTATTTCCTTTAGCCTCTCGAATGCTTGCTGACATCTCTGTCCATTCGAACTTTGCTTCTTTTCGTAGCAACTTATTAATTGGCAACGCAATTCCGGCTAGTCCTTCCACGAACTTTCTATAATAGTTCACTAGTCCTAGGAATGCTTGCACTTCTTTTCTGTTTCTTGGAACCGCTAAATTTCTAACGCATTCCACCTACTGCAGGTCAGGCAGTGCTCCTGCCTCTGAGCAACGATGGCCTAAATAAAGCAACTCTCTTCGCAAAGATTGACACTTCTCCGTGTTCAATTTCAAATTGTGTTCTCGTAATTTCTGGAGCACCTTGCACAAGCGTTGCGAATGCTGCTGCAAGTTCTTCCCATAAATTACAATATCATCGAGATACGCAAAACAATCTAACCCTTGCAAGCCTGTTAGCACATGGTTCATTAGCCGTTGGAAGGTAGCCGGTGCTCCTAATAATCCAAACGGCATTCTATTAAACTCATAATACCCAAAACCGGTGCTGAACGCGGTTTTCTGCTTATCTTGGGTATCCACCAGAACTTGGAGGTAGCCACTCGCTAAATCAAGCATAGAAAAATATCTACTATGCCCCAATTGATCCAGAATTTCTTCTATCCTTGGAATTGGGAACACTTGCTTGATAGTGGCGTCGTCCAATTTCCTAAAATCGACGACCATTCTCCACTTCTTTTGACCCTGAGCACCTTCCTTCTTTGGTACCAAAATTATTGGTGATTTCCAAGGCGAGATACTCGGTGAAATTATGTTATCTTTTAACATTCCTTCCACTTGCCTATTTACCTCATCTTTGTGAGCTTGTGGCAATCTGTACTGTTTCTGGTTAACTGGTGGTTGATCCACTCAAGCTCTACTTCTGGTGTATACGTCAGCTGGTCTCCTTCCCGCAAAAATATGTCATGGAATGACGTACAAATGGCTTCTATCGATGCCTTTTCTTCAAAATTTACGCTTGGGTCTAACTTCAATGACACACTCTCTCCATTCTTTTTCTTATATCAACTTGTTTCATCTGATTTACCGATCTATAATTCGGTTCCTTAAAATTATCGTAACTAATGAGCTTAGGCCTAAAATCCTCATCCATCAGGTAGTCCTTTTCTGAGGCGTTGAGTACGCAAGCGTACACCTTACCCTTGTCAACGTGCGTTATGGTCTCTCCCATATATACGCCGCCCGCTAGCTGCTGCTTGTGCAAAACAAGAATCCTCAGTTTCGTGTTTACACGCATAGTAACTACTCTAGTTGATCTTGCATTCACTACCTCCATGCAATACTTAACCCTATTCACGGTTCCTTCCTGCCATGACTTTAATGGAAGAGTAAGGATTTTATTCTTATTATCATCATAAAATGATAACTGTTTTTCTAGCGCATCCAGTATGGTGCGGCCCCAGAGATTATCTCGACCAATTATCCAATCGGCCGGGATACCTTCTCTATCCAATTCCATTGCGTGCACTTTAAAACGCATGCCCTTAATTTCACTGTGCCCTATACGCTCCATTCAGCGTTCTTACATCCTTTGAGTTGAGAGAGACTCTTGCTCCTCAGTATCTTGAACCATTGTTCTTACATTAGTCAGTACGTGGTATTGGAGAGCCTCTTGCTCCTCCTTTTCCTGGACTGTAATTCCAACATTACCAGTCACACGTACCTCCGGCCTAACTGTTACTTCCTTTCTTTTGGCTTTCCAGTCTACTGGCCTCGACTGGGCCGCTGGAAGTTTTCCTGGTTCCTTTGTTGGAATTGTCTATCCCTTCATTCCGCTGCCCGATGTCCCATTCGTCCACATGAGAAGCATTTCAACCCTTGTTGGGTGTTGCCTACCCTTTACTCACTACTAGAAATCCAATTTCGTCGCTGCTGACCACTCCCAGTGTTGAAAGGATTTCTTCCTTGGGTAATCCCTTCCGTTGAATTAACTCGGGGACTACTACCCCTGCTGTCCCTTAAAGGTGCATCCGGGCGCCTCGTCGCTGGCTGCCTTCTACTTTGATCCCATTTAGTGTCTATTTGGCACTGTCTACTTGCCTCATGACCATATGTTTGGCATTCCATACAGTAGGGCGTATTTTTGCGTGTAATGCATTCATCCCTTGTATGACCTGACTTATGGCAGAAGGAACATGTGGGTGCCCTCTGTACAAACTCCCTGTGCGGATTTCTATGATTTGCGGCTCTGCTGTCGGAGACACCGGGATTATACGCTCCTCTGTATATGTTTGGGACGGAATTACTTCCTTCTCTATCCATGACAGCGGCAGATAAACTGTCCTGTTTATTCTTGAACATATGTATTTCCCCCAAACCGTCCGTACTCCGTTCCACGAGGACTTGTGCTCTAATTGCTTCTTCTACCAGTTCCTCCAGATTTCCTGTTCTGCTATTCAGCATATGAATCTTTAGAGCGGAGTTACGGAGGCCCACTTCGAAAATTGTTAACACCGACTTGTCAACTTCGTATAATAGTGCTGTATCTCCAACGCCATTGTACTTATTTTTTATTACTTCCTGGGCCAACATCCGAAGTGACTCCAAACGCCTGGCAAAGGCGCGTATGTCTTCCCCTGCCAGCTGCTTCCCGATTCTAACTCTTGGGATATGTCTTCCAGAGTTCTCTCCTTTAAAAACGTTCTCTTCAGAAGGCCGTAAAGCTCGTTCACACTGGCGAATTGTTTTGGCAGCACAAGGTTGTATTCATCTCCAAATAACCTTTGCTTAATACAGTTGAAGAAATCTTGTAACTCATCAGGGCTTATGCTCCGCTTTGCAAGCTCACAACCTTGAATGAACCTACTGAGTTCTGACCGTAAGTCTTCTGAAGCAGCACCAGTAAACACAGGTACTAGCCTGGCCACTGCCTTTGAAATCTCACCTATACCCATCTTTTCTATACTGCCCCTAAGTGATTCTTTTCAAAATTAAGGACCAACATAGTTTTTCCTGTTGCACTGCTTTCTGAGCCTTCAATGATTCGTTAACTTTATTTGACAGTTGCTTCGAATGCCAATTCATAAAACCATAATCTCATTATGACTACACATTTTTTTCTACAATACATATTTCTACAAAAAAAAAAATACACTTCAACTCATACAAAATTTTTTTATTTATGCTGGTTTCAAATAAAAATACCAACATTATCCGACTTCTTCAGAATATTCAGATTAATATATTATTATACTATAATCAATTATGAGTGCAAGGTATTCGGGGAATGAGTACTAGCTACAGAGGCTTTCGACTCGAAGAGAAAAAGATTTTATAGAAAGATGCATTTTGGAGACCAAGCCCGTGGCAGGATTTGAACCTGCGACCCTCGGGGTGTGAGTCTAGCATGCTTACCACTAGACCACAGAGGGCGGCCAATATCCGACTTCTTAATCTAATGATTTGATCATAACAAATTTATTAAACAGCATTCCACTGTAAATTCTATCTTTATATATATTTTCTGCTTTACTTGTTTTCCATCACAAGTTCCATTTTCGGTGTCTACCGGCGTCCATTAAGTCCTTCCATCAATGCAAATTTGTCCTTGACTTCCTCACAGATACTCCTTGATTTCCTCTCACCATCTTTAATACTCCCAAAAATCCATAGAAAAGGCCGTATGTTTGTAAAAACCGAAATTTGATTTACAGGCAAAAGTGTCTTGATTCATTCCCGGAAATTTGAATCCATATTTAAAACTAAACCCGTAACGTATGCGACACGTAATAATAGCATTGAAAGTTCTTTTCAACATTACTACGCCAATTGTAGTTTCCGAACTGCAAAAACTTTGATGCAACAACACGTGTTGTCTGCATCTCTTGAAATATTTTCACCTAATACCCTAAGCTCAAAATGCCAAATATTTAAATCAAATGTTCTATGTTTGTTTTCAAACAACATAAATTTAGAACATCAGAATTTACACAATACAAAAACAATTTAAATGTCTCAATATAGACCACATGACCTTATAAACGATATAAATGTCCCTCACGACAAACAAATTCAAATCCCCTACAAAAAAAATCCTCACAGCTAGGATGAACATACATAGACCGTCCGATCATACTGACAGTTTCTGGTTGCCATTCGAAGCTGCGTGCAACAGCGCAAACGCGCCTGTATGTTGCAACTTCTTTGACCAGTGCTACGGCGCCTTAAGGGTCGCAGAAGTATGAAATTAGATTACGCTATTATACACTCTACTCACCATCTTATTCGATGACATCTTTCTATTAGGGTCCTCTGTCCTTTTGGGTCCTTTGACTTTCGTTGCAGGATGGTTCCCTGCTTCAGGTTCCTCGCCCTGGTATTCCTCCAATATGTCCTTTAGACCGGCTGCGCCAAAATGCTGGGGTGTCCTTCCTGGTCGTCGAGGGACGTCCTGTCCCGGTTCGCTGGGCGCGTAGCTGAAAACACTAAACCACTAGCTCTAACACTTTTGGTTTCAAAGATAATAATCACAAGACATTTATTCTTACAAACACTAATTCTTTTATACTATTTCTTAATACTCATCTCAGTCTGTGAACTGACCTTTCTGGTGTTCCAGTTCCGCACCTGCTAAATGGTTTCAGTTGGTCAAGCCAACTGACCTACTATGAAAGTGTCGACAGTGCATTACACTGCCCTCGTCGAATCGACTGCGGAACTGTAATACCCTAAAAGCTTACATAATAACATTACACAGATCATATTAACATAAAATACTTGGACCCTAAAAGTATGTCCTATTTTTAAATAACTTTTAGCACATGCTAATCCCACAGAGTGTGGCATCTATTAGGAGTCGATGCTGTGAGGCAACTACTCGTAGGTAGCTTGGTTCTAACTCACAACAGTGAATAGCGGGCTCGCTGGCAGACTTTGGAGTGCCCGTCTACCTAAGACAGATGACTGCCGACTACTTTAACGACAGGATGCTGCTATATGAGTCAGAGCGAGGTATGGAAACGCCTAAAGTCACCGGAGGGGTTCCCCAGGGATCTGTACTGGTTCCACTACCCTGGAATGTTATGTATGATGGCATTCTCCGCATACAGGTGCCCCATGATGTAAATATCATCGGATATGCGGACGACATAGCATTAGTGATCGTGGCGAAACATCTGGAAGAGGTAGTAGCGGAGGCTAATCGCACAGTGGCCATTGTCGGGAGATGGCTAGCGAATGCAGGACTTGACTGGCGCAGCTTAAAACGGAGGCCATCCTTATTTCGAGTCGAAAGGTACACGAGGTCGTGGAGATAAGAGTTGGAGACTGCATTACCACGATCCCGCACTTGAAGTACCTAGGCCTCTCGATAGACTCCAGATTGACATTCAAGGAACACTTGAGGCGTGTAGGCGAAAAGGCAGCTCGGATCTGCTCTTCGCTTTGCCGGATAATGCCGAATCTTGGTGGACCGCGGCAGCGGAAGAGACAGCTCATATCAGGAGTTGTCAAATCCGTAATTCTGTATGGGGCGCCCATATGGGCTGATAACGCTCGAGTTTAGTGCGGAAGAATGCGTAGTAGCCACCAGGTAGCGCAGCATACGGGAGTGGCAAGCCCGATGGGATGCGTCTGAGAAGGGCCGTTGGATGTGGAGACTGATTCCTGACCTCGAAAGTTGGATGAATAGGTCCCATGGCGACGTGAACTACCACGTCACACAAATGCTGACCGGGCTCGGAGGTTTCCGCGCATATTTGCACAGATGCCGGCTGGATGAAACCCCCTGTTGTGAAAACTGTGGAGGCACGGAGCCAGAGGACGCGAAGCATGTCCTTTTCGCATGCCCACGGTACAGCGGTGCCAGCGCGGTGCTGCAGAGAGTTTGCGGAGAGCCCGTGACACCTGACAATATCACCATATGCTCGAGTGCCCCGAGAAATGGGAAGTTGTCTTTGACGCTTCGGCAGAAATACAAGACCTCCGCCACTTGGAGCGACGACGTTCAGGGAATCCATAGGAGGGGTCCTTTGACCATTCCCCTCCCCGAATGAAGTATTGCTTAGCGGTTATGTACCGTCGGGGAGGCGTCCCCACACTACTGGCGCGTCGTCTAGTGACTGGTTGCATATTTTAACCTCGATTACACAAAAAAAAATAAATAAATATAGTGACATATATACGTCTACAAATATATATATATATATATATATATATATATATATATATATATATATATATATATATATATATATATATATATATATATATATATACATATATAGATATATATTTTACATACACATGTACATATAAATATATAAAACATTTACATATACATATACATATACATATATATAAACCTATACATATACATATACATATACATATATATATATATATATATATATATATATATATATATATATATATATATATATATATATATATGTATATGTTTATGCAGATATAGATACAGATACATATACATATTCATATACATATAATTATACATACAAATATACATACTCGTATACAAATATATATACATATACATATACACATCTATATAGATATACATACATATATATAAACATATACATATACATATACATATACATAAACATATAAATATACATATCCAGCCACATATACATATACATATAAATATACATATCCAGCCACATATACATATACGAGGTGTGATCAAAAAATAACCGTTATTGTGTGATCAAAAAATAAAGTATTTATTTATTCATCAATAACTATCTTGTCCCCTTCAAAGTAATTCCCCTCAGATATAATACACTAATGCCAGCGTTTTCTCCAATCCTCGAAACACATCTGAAACGCTTTTTTTTGTATCGCCAACATGACGAGCATCGTCATTGACATCTTCTCGGCCTTCCTTATACCGGTTATACCACAATTGAACTTGTGTTCTGCTCATAGTATTCTCGCCAAAGGCCACAGTCAACATTTCAATAGTCCTTGCGCATTGAAATTCATTTTTTACACAAAACTGAATACAGTTTCTTTGATCCATTTTTTCGAATAGTACAAAATCGAAGAGCACACCAAAACACGACTAACCTTTTTATCTGTCAAAAACAAACTGACAATTCAAAATGGTTGGTATTTCAAACATATATAACAGACATGTGTACCAACATAACAGAAAAAATAATGCGAACATCGAACATACGTAACTCACGAAAAGATGAAAGTAACGGTTATTTTTTGATCACACCTGGTATATCCATATAGATATACATATACATAATCATATACATATATATATATATATATATATATATATATATATATATATATATATATGTATATATTATATATATATATATATATATATATATATGTATATATTATATATATATATATATATATATATATATATATATATATATATATATATATATATATATATATATATATATATATATATACATTAGGGCGGGCCAATTTGTATGGAGCCAGCCCCTAGGATGATTCTATGGACAATTCTAAGCGACTTTGGTGAAGGAACCATAGGTCTATCTCGATTTTCGAGTCTCCCACTTTTAAAATGATTTTTTCCCTATAACATCATTTTGATTCAAAATTCGATTTTTTATTAATCGTTATATTATCTTTTTTATGTGTATATGGGGGTTTTTTGGGGTCGAGAATTCATTTCTGATCTTTATTTTTACCTATGACCACCGCCAGAGGGCGTTTCATGCATATTTTAACTATTTTTCGTCTATTTTCCGAGAAAAATTACAAGTTTTTCGGTAAAATTGATTGGAATTGATTATACATATTCATATACATATACATATACATATAAATATTCATTTACATATACATACGAGTATACATTATAAGGAGCATAAATCTTAATGATTTATCCTCCTACATAACATATCGGCACCACTCGTAAAATGAAGAGATTCCCAGGTACCCGACACTGGTGAGCCACTTTTACTATCACGCCACTGCCAACAAACCCACGCGGTGGCAAACAGGTGGATGAGAACCACTCGGTGTTGAAACATATTGCAGCTATCGGGAAGAAGAAGAAGAGCAAACCATGCCATTCTGATAGCCAATGACATCACGCCACGCATTGTGTGCGACCAGCCACTGTGCTATATAAGGAGCAGCATCGGGATACTCACTCTTTTTTTCATCAGACAGCGGTGCAAGTAAGAACTTTTCCATCAGACAGCGGCGCAAGCAAGACTTCTCTTTTGCATCAGACAGCGGAACAGGCAAAACCTCCAGTTTTCCATCAGACAGCGGCGCAAGCGAGATCACTTTTTTATCGAACAACAGTGCAAGCCAGAACATTTCTTCATCGAACAACAGTGCAAGCCAGAACTCTTTTGCATCAGACAGCGGAACAGGCAAGACCTTCTCTCTTTCATCAGACAGCGGCGCAAGCGAGATCACTTCTTCATCGAACAACAGCGCAAGCCAGAAATTTTCTTCATAGAACAACAGTGCAACGCAACCAAGAACAACTCGAGGATTGATTGAACAACAGCGGAGGGGTGAACGCAAAATCTACACGGAGCGCAAGCAGTGACCTGACGCTTCCAACGACCTGAGCGAGTTATTCAATCGCGCTGAACGTACATATTTAGCTGAGCGGGTTATTCACTGGTGCCGGACATCTACGCCACTCGGACGCGCCACACAAAGCTTCATAACACGCATAATCTACACGGGGCGCAAGCAGTGAGCTGACGCTTCTAAGGACGGAGCGAGTTATTCACTCGCGCCGAACATACATATTTAGCTGAGCGAGTTATTCACTGGCGCCGGACATCTACGCCACAATGAGGCACGACACAAGCCTCACTACGCGCATAATCTACACGGGGGGCAAGCAGTGACCTGACGCTTCTGACGACCTAAGCGAGTCACTAACTCGCGCCGAACGTAATATTTACCTAAGCGAGTTATTCACTCGCGCCGGACTTCTACGACACTGGAACTCGCGACACAAAACCCCCCCAACCCCCCCCAACAGTCGGTAGACAATGAGGGGTAATCGATGGGCCGACATGGGATATCATTCTTCATCCCCCATTGAGAGACATCATGGGACTAACGTTGTACACAACCACGCTCTGAGCCCAGTAGGATCTTGGTGATAACGGCACTGGTGCATAATTCTGAGTTGATGATTGGAATTGGTGGATGCTGTGACTGGCCTCTTAGTAGGTGTGGAGTGAAATCCCAGTGAAATGGCGGTCCAGATATTGCAGCAGCTGCCCCCTCCATTGGGTTGGTGGTGCAGGTTAGGTGGAGCGTTGACCCTATTCACGCGAACCTGTCTATGTACGCAGGTACCCATAAGGTCTTGCGTTAACGCTCGGGTTGGCCTCCCTGTTTTATTTAGCATAGATAACCACGGCTGTATTAATGCGACTGCACATTCGGATCAGGATAGTCGGCTTTGCAAGTTTTTTACAAAGACGACTGAAGCAAAGAAAAATTACAATGAGAATACCCCGTTACCTTTCAAAGGTAGTGGAAGAATCATGCGCTGCCCGCCGAATACGGCTGACTGCCCGAGAGATCGCGATATGGGAATCCCGAAACCGACAGATGTCTCGTCTAGGAAAAGCAACAGGATACCATGCACGGATGTGACCTCAGCAAAGTGACGGAGACACCAACTAGGTGGTTGGAATCTGTTGTACAGGAGAAGCGGACAGTATATACTGTCATTAAAGAGACGCCGGCTACGTCGATGGCAAAAAGTCGGTCACCCACAACAGAAGTATTGTTGGGGAAGGTCCCACATTCGACAGCAGGGCCGTTGATGGCACTTGGGCGAGAAATTGATGAGCTCATGCGATACTGCAACTGGCAATGGAACATGCACAAGGATGTTATAAGACTGTGCAGTATTATCAAACGTGTACATACCGAAGCGATGATACAGTTGGATAAGGAGGAGAAGCGGCCAGGTTGGGGAGCTAGTTCAAGGGCCACAGCTGCAGCAACAATTGACGTGAATCAGCAAGCACTACCATTGAAGCTACACCGTCTGCTAAACGGATTAGAACAAAGTCTAGTTCTAAGGAGTACGGAAAAGGCAAGTCACCAGCAGCAGAAATACAGAGGGCTTTGGAACCGCTCATTATCCCGAAACCAGCAGAAGTTGCAGCTGACAAGGAAGCATGGACAAAGGTGGTAAGAGAGCAAAGCAGGCAGAAGCATAAGGTAATTAAACCAAGGGCAAATGCAATTATTATTGCCTCAAAAGGAGAAAATGCGTCGTATGCTAATATTCTTCGTGCGGTGAAAACCAGTACGAAACTAGTGGCGCTGGGCAAAGAGGGACGGACGATACGACGGACGCGGAAAGGAGAGTTACTCCTAGAACTCAACCTTACGAAGGATGCAACTACAGTCTCACTCCAAGCAGCCATAGAGGGAGTTCTGAAAGATGTAGCGAGACTGCAAGTGAGAAGTCACATGGTCACGGTACAGTGCAAAGGTCTGGTCACTGAAATCAGCACCAAAGAAGAGCAGCTGGACGCATTAGAAGAACGCGAGAATTCGTAGACCAGATGAAACCGCAATAAGTAGTATAAGGAACACAAACGGTGGGACTGCTTATATAAAGTTACAAGCCGAGGACGCTAATAAGGTAATGGAATTGAAGTACCTGCGAGTCGGATGGGTTAGCTGCGGAGTGTCGCACTCCATATCTCCAACTAGATGCTTCAGGTGCTGGGGATTTGGTCATGTTGCAGCATCTTGCAAGCAGACGGACAGAACGGGACTATGCAGAAGGTGTGGAGAATGTGGCCACATTTCAGCCTCATGCAAAAGTCTGAAAATGTGTGTACTTTGTAAAGGAGCACACGCTGCAGGTAGTGCAAGCTGCCTACATTATCAGGAGGCAATAAATAAGAAACGAGCTTAACCTCAATCACTGTGCGGCCGCTCAAGAAATCTTGCGGAAAACTATGCAGGCGCAGACACTTACAATTAGTCAGCAATAAAGCCGCACGAATAAGTGATGCGTTAATGAGACTAATGCCTAACGTTGGTGGCCCCCTAGCAAGCAGACGATAACCCTTATCAACTGCAACAAGTTGCGTGATCCTGTATGCAGCGCCGATTTGTCGTGCTTTTTTCGGTCTTAGCTCATGCGGCAGCTCCCATTGGGATGATTGAAATTTGGTTTCTACGTCATAACCATAGACCCAACAGTCAACATTCGGAATAATTCAGCGCACTTTATGTTGTTTTTCACACAAAATTTGTATTAAAAATTACTTGATCCATTTTTCGGAATAGACAAAAATCGAAGACAAGCTAAAACACGTCCACGCACAATAGTTGTCAAAAACTGACTGAACATTGAAAATGGCCGAGATTCTCAACATAAGTGAGGGACATGAGTTCCAACATAACGCCACAAAAAGATCGAATTTACGCAAGCGGCTGGCTTGGCTTTGCCAATGCTGTTGTTCACATTCCGCTTGCGTAGTTGTTGTTATAATTTGCATGTGATTTATTGACCAACGTTTAAAATTTCGTGCATTCGTGCTCCCGCCTTCTCCATGGTCTCCATTGGTGCGAGTTATTATAATAATTAATATTAAGCGTTTGTGGGGCCGCGTAAGCTGATAGGTTACGGCACTCAAAATTCTTCGCACTCGCGTGATGCTGGCGGTCCATTTTCGCAGTGACTATTGCTTTGGGGGACATTTATTAATTAGAGCAATAAAAAAGAATGAAGAACAAGTTAGAAAATCCGTGGTATCTCGCACTGGAAAAAATGGAATTGGGGACATCACTTCAAAAATTATTCCATGTGAGCGGCTATGTAACTATTGAAAACGCGCTTAACTTTTATGAAAACTTATAAAGGTCAGAATCAACATCTTCTACGTCCCATGTAAACAAGACATTATCTGCAAGCAAAGGTTGGCTAAGTGGATTTTTGAAAATAAATCAACTTCATAACATGCAAGTAAGGGGATGAGAAGTCAGCAAAAGAATATCTAGAGCAATTGAAGGATATCATAGCGGATGGAGGGCGGACCAGGTATTTAATGTAAATATAAATATACATAAATAAATACATATACACATACATATACATACATGTACATGAATATATATATATATATATATATATATATATATATATATATATATATATATATATATATATATATATATATATATGCATTTGTATATGTACATTTTTTTGTATATATATATATATATATATATATATATATATATATATATATATATATATATATATATATATATATATATATATATATATATATATATATATATATGTATATATATATATATATATATATATATATATATATATATGTATATATATATATATATATATATATATATGTATATATGTGTATATATATATATATATATATATATATATATAATATATATATACGAGTATATGTACTATAGGTTTAAGAAAATGCACAGATTGTTTAAAGTGCAGAAATGAGGAAAATATTGTAAACTTCCATTAGAAGTTAGTTGCACTAACTTCTTTTAGAAAGAGGGGAGGGATGTTGTGAGTTAGAACCAAGCTACCTACGAGTAGTTGACTCACAGCATCGACTCCTAATAGATGCCACACTCTGTGTGATTAGCATGTGCTAAAAGTTATTTAAGAATTGGACATACTTTTAGGGTCCAAGTATTTTAAGTTAATATGATCTGTGTAATGTTATTATGTAAGCTTTTAGGGTATTACAGTTCCGCAGTCGATTCGAAGAGGGCAGCGTAATGCACTGTCGACACTTTCATAGTAGGTCAGTTGGTTGACCAACTGACACCACTTAGCAGATGTGGAACTGGAACACCAGAAAGGTCAGTTCACAGACTGAGATGAGTGTTAAGAAATAGTATAAAAGAATTAGTATTTGTAAGAATAAATGTCTTGTGATTATTATCTTTGAAACCAAAAGTGTCTCTGTGTATCTTTTAGAGCTAGTGGTTTAGTGTTTTCAGCTAAGCGCCCAGCGAACCGAGACAGGACGTCCCTCGACGACTAGCAAGGACACCCCAACATCACGCCCAGCTCGCCGAGTTAAAGGCATTCTTGACATCAAGGGTGACCCCAAGGTAATACCTCTTGGAGCCCCCCTTCATTCTTCCTCCTTGTATCGCCCCCTTCGCCATTTGGATGACGTCGTCAATGGCGTCCACTGTCGATCTTGTTTTCCGGAGTCCATTGGCATTGCGCCAGTCCTCCAGCCTCCACTAGAGCCTCGTCAATCCGGTTGCAAATAATCCTCTCCATGACCTTCCCTAACGTGTCTAGCATGCACAGGGGCGATAGACTGATGGGTCTTCCGTTGGCTTATCAGCTTTTGGCATCAGGACCAACCGCTGCCTTTTCCACCGTTTTGGGAAGACACCTTGTCTAAAACAGGCCTCGTAAAGAGACCTCAGTGCCTCTGGGTGTAGCGCAGCTGCCGTTTTGAGCACTCGGTTGGGTATTCCATCTGGGCCAGGTGCCTTCTGGTCCCCAAATCCTCCAACCGCCCGCATCACCTCATCAGTGGTCACACTGGGTAATTCTTCGTGCAACTCGAGGGGGAGTTGGCCAGGCACGTAGTCCTGTCCTGGGAAGAGCTCTCCCACAATCCGTCTGAACAAGTCGGGGCAGCTTGGGGCTGGTTGCCTATGGCAACGGAGCTTTTTCATCACAAGCTTATATGCTGTGCCCCATGGGTTTTCTTCAACCTGTGCACATAGTTCGATGAAACTCCTACGCTTGCTTGACTTTATGGCCTTTTTTAGCCTCCTCTTGGCCCTTTTTAGCCTCCTCTTGGCCCTTTTTAGCCTCCGCTTGGCCCTTTTTAGCATCCTCTTGTCACTATATTTATCTATCTGTATATGTATATATATATATATATATATATATATATATATATATATATATATATATATATATGTATATATATATATATATATATATATGTATATATATATATATATATAGGTATATATATATATATATATATATATATATATATATATATATATATATATATATATATATATATATGTATATGTATATGTATATGAATATGTATAAGTAAATGAATATGTATCTATATATATATATATGTATAGGTATATATATATGTATATGTATATCTATATGGATATGTATATGTCTATGTGTATGGAAATATATATGTATTTGTATATGTATATATATATATATGTATATATATAAGTATATGTATATGTTTATGCATATATATATATATATATATATATATATATATATATATTTATATATATATATATATATATATATATATATATATTTATTTTTTTTTGTGTATTGGAGGTGAAAATCTGCAACCAGACACTGGACGACGCGCCAATAGTGTGGGGCTCTTACCCACTAAAACCACCCCCACGGACTCCTCCCCGACGGTACATAACCGCTAAGCAATACTTCATTCGGGGAGGGGAATGGTCAAAGGACCCCTCCTATGGATTCCGTAAACGCCGTCGCCACTCCAAGTGGCGGAGGTCTCGCATTATTTCTGCCGAAGCGTCACAGACAACTTCCCATTTCTTGGGGCACTCGAGCATATGGTGCACGATATTGTCAGGGGTCACGGGCTCTCTGCAAACTCTTTGAAGCACCGCTCTGGCAACGCTGTACCGCGGGCATGCGAAAAGGACATGCTCCGCGTCATCTGACTCCGTGCCTCCACAGTTTCCACAACAGGGGGATTCATCCAGCCGGAATCTGTGCAAATATGCGCGGAAACCTCCGTGCCCGGTCAGCATTTGTGTGACGTGGTAGTTCACGTCGCCATGCGACCCGTTCATCCAACGTTGGAGGTCAGGAATCAGTCTCCACGTCCAACGGCCCTTCTCAGACGCATCCTATCGGGCTTGCCACTCCCGTATGGTGCGCTGTCTGGTGGCTACTACGCGATCTTCCGCACTGGACTCACGCGGACTTCTGCCGTAGTATAGCCTCCACGACTCCTTGGCCAGCAGGTCCACAGGCACAGATCGTTCGAAGTGCACTTCTCCTATAGGCTGCCTCTATGGTGCGAACGTATGCCCTGACATTCGCCTTATCAGCCCATATGGGAGCCCCATACAGGATTACGGATTTGACAACTCCTGATATGAGCTGTCTCTTCCGCTGCCGCGGTCCTCCAAGGTTCGGCATTATCCGGCAAAGCGAAGAGCAGATCCGAGCCGCCTTTTCGCCTACACGCCTCAAGTGTTCCTTGAATGTTAATCTGGAGTCTATCCAGACGCCTAGGTACTTCAGGTGTGGGATCGTGGTAATGGTGCAGTTTCCAACTCTTATCTCCCCGACCTCCTGTACCTTTCGACTCGAAATAAGGATGGCCTCCGTTTTCTGCTCCGCCAGTCTAAGTCCTGCATTCGCCAGCCATCTCCCGACAACGGACACTGTGCGGTTTGCCTCCGCTACTACCTCTTCCAGATGTTTCGCATTCCAGAGTAGTGGACCCAGTACAGACCCCTGGGGAACCCCTCCGGTGACCTTATGCGTTTCCATGCCTCACTCGGACTCGTATAGCAGCATCCTGTCGTTAAAGTAGTCGGCAATCATCCGTCTTAGGTAGACGGGTACTCCAAACTCTGCCAGCGAACTCGCTATGCGCGCCCAGCTCGCCGAGTTAAAGGCATTCTTGACATCAAGTGCGACCACAAGGTAATAATTCTTGGAGCCCCCCTTCCATCTTCGTCCTTGTATCGCCCCCTTCGCCATTCGGATGACGTCTTCCGTTGGCTTATCAGCTTTTGGCATCAGGACCAGCCGCTGCTTTTTCCACCGTTTTGGGAAGACACCTTGTCTAAAACAGGCCTCGTAAAGAGACCTCAGTGCCTCTGGGTGTAGCGCAGCTGCCGTTTTGAGCACTTGGTTAGGTATTCCATCCGGGCCAGGTGCCTTCTGGTCCCCAAATCCTCCAACAGCCCGCATCACCTCGTCAGTAGTCACACTGGGTAATTCTTCGTGTAACTCGAGGGGGAATTGGCCAGGCACGTAGTCCAGTGCTGGGAAGAGCTCTCCCACAATCAGTCCGAGCATGTCGGGGCAGCGTGGGGCTGGTTGCCTATGACAAGGGAGCTTTTTCATCACAAGCTTATATGCTGTGCCCCATGGGTTTTCTTCAACCTGTGCACATAGTTCGATGAAACTTCTGCGCTTGCTTGACTTTATGGCCTTTTTTAGCCTCCTCTTGGCCTCTTTGTATACCTGGCGTAGCTGCAGACACTCTGGCTTGCCTATTGCCCGCTGGTGTCTTCGTTTTGCGGCATGACATTCCTTACGCAGGCCAGCGATCTCATCTGTCCACCATTAGACGGATTTTTGGCATCCGCCATAGGACCTTCTGGGCATCGCCGCGTCGCATGCGCTCTGTAGCTGGCTTGCTAGCTGACTTGCCATTTCGTCCGCACCACCTTCCAACTTCATGTCCTTCAACATAACTTTAAGGGTGCCGTCATCGAGTTTATCCGCCCTCCAGCCTCTTAACCTTGGACCTATCTTTGGCCTTCTCCTCGGTAACCTTAGATCGATCGTAATGGCATTGTGATCGCTATATGGGACTCACAATCCACTTAGCTCCTCTCACCAGTCTGCTTCTCAGGAACGTAAGGTCGATCACGGACCTGGCTCCTCCTCTGGCGAATGTCGCCTCTCCCGTGTTCATGAGAACTACGTCAAGTGCCGTGAACGCGTCCATGAGAATATGACCTTTTGGCGTTGTTCGGGCGCAGCCCCATTCATTTGCCCATGCGTTGAAGTCGCCAGCAATCACTACGGGGTGCCTGCCCCGCGCATCCATTGTAAGTCTGTCCACCACTGACTCGAACTCATTCGTAGTGAGGCTTGATGGAAGGTAGCAACTGTAGACCGTGGTACCTCCAATGGTCGCTCTAACGTAGCTGTCGCTACTATGTTTGTTGCTCAGTTGTAAGGCTGTGGCTCCACACACCCACAGTGCGGCTCCGCCAGTATTGTCCTCGGCCCAAACTCCTGGGTGCTTGCGCCAGTATGGCTCGCTAAGCACCGCAACATCAGCTTTTTGTTCCCTTACTGTCTGCTCCCAGAGATCCTGTGCAGCCTCGCAGTGGTTGAGATTGAGCTGGAGCAACCTCATCCCCTACGTCTAGATTTTCCCGCGGCTTGTTTGTAGGACGGGCATGAGCTGCATCCTGTCGGGTTGGCTGTGCAGAGTGCGCACGCAGGCGTCCTGTCGCACTCACGGGCGCTGTGTGCTTTTCCACCACATCTGTAGCACTTGTGGCGCCAGTCCTCTTTGCTAGTGCACTTCTGTGAGATGTGACCAAACGACATACACTTGTAGCAGCGCACTGGTGTCACCTTCTCAGGCACACGTCAAGAAGTCCATCCAACTCTAAGCCTGCCAATTTTTACAAGGGTTGCGGCTACCTGGTG
Source organism: Clusia tigrina (assembly GCA_920105625.2). Lineage (NCBI taxonomy): Eukaryota > Metazoa > Arthropoda > Insecta > Diptera > Clusiidae > Clusia > Clusia tigrina. The sequence continues at coordinate 82,273,139 of OV050030.1, read as the reverse complement.
CGGTAAGCTGATGGTCGCCGTCTGCGTTCCCCCATATGCTTTGCAGAGGGATCTGACTGCACCCACGGGAGGTCTCTCTGAGACATTCAGCTGTTTACATAGCGCCTCATGAACATCTTCAACCATGGTAACCTCATCTAGATCCATTACCTCCACCAGCGTCTCCTGCGTGAGTTTACGCACCTCCGCACTGGATCCTAGGACATTCACCACTGCCTTACTGTACTGCAGGGTCTTTGGATCTGCCGCTACGCTCAGCTCCAGCAGCAATTCACCTTTTGCCGTTTTGCGAATTCGCCGCACGCTCTCTCCCAGTTCAGAGAGCTGCGGATCCGTCTTGAGCTTCCGGAGGATTTCCGCATAATTCGCCATCCCAGTTTCCTTTATCACTATAGCATCTGGGCGCACTTGCCTGGGCTTTAGGTCCTTAGGCTTGGCACGAGCGCGAGTACCGACCGTGATCCACCCCGCTTTTGCCACCTCTGGTTTGTCCGATTTGGGTTTAATCACCTTGGACTTTGGCTTCGGCCGGGCTACCGCTGTTTCTGTCGTCGCCTTCCGCTCCTCTCCTTTCCGCTTTTTGGTTACCACCAGGCTGTTAGGACTCGCTGGTTCCACCTCACACATCTCGCGAGGCCGCTTCGGCGTGTCCACCGTGGCCGCGAAGCTCTTCACCAGGGCAGGAGTTTCCCGTGGTGGCGCACCAACTTGGACCTTCTTGTCCACCAGGTGACTACCCGCCTGAACCTCTTTGTTCAACATTTTGTTGTCAGTCTGGGTCCCCTTACCGACTCGCTCCTATTTTGATGGCTTTTCAATCATCACCGCGTCCTGCTCATGATGGATCTGGAGGCGAATGTCCCGGATTTTGGCCGTCTTCCGCTTGATATCCACGTGGATATTATGCCGTGGCCCCACGAAGGCAATTAAAGCCTCGACGTGCCAATCCAACACCGCCATCTTGCCTTTAGCAACGACTTCGTCTGGGGGATGAAGCGCCATTGCATCGGTTTTCGTAGCTGATGTAGGTCGGAACTCACTGGGGTCTGCCAGTGAATTTCTCCGCACCACATCCTTCGACCTTTCCGGACTCCTTGGAAGAGCGGATCTCTTACTGAAGGGATCCTTCTCCGCATCTTTTTCTTTCCCTGTTGTGTTTGTATGTTTTACATTTTGTTTTAATGTGGTCCCCGCTCGTGGCCGCTATCTATGATCGTTCTGCAGTTGCTTTCTTGGTCCCATGGTTATCTATGCCGCAGCAGGGAGGCCATGCAAGGGTTGACGTAAGACCTCATGAGTACTTACGTTCAGTGCCAGATCAGCGTTAATCGGGAATGTGACATCCGAACCTGCACTGCCAACTTAATGGTGACGAGACATAGAGCGCTCCCCGAGACCTGCCATGGTTTTAACGGGACGGGGGCGACAGTGGCATTAAGCTGCCAGCCATTTCTGCAACGTTTCACCCTTGCATACTGAAGTGACAGCATACCACTATCGTCAGCCCGCAGCATCAAAGTCCTCACATTTCCCGGTACATCGTAATTAAGGCCTTACCGGTCTCGGCCTTAATGGACCGTACTTGCCCTCCACCAAAATTCGCAGCAATCCTCAAGTCGTGGGTTACCGCTGACTATGGGGCCCGTCATGGGTCTGCCACTCTTGGGTTTTCGCAATGCCACGACGATCCGTCGGTGTCCCACGTTGGTGCCGCGGCGTTCCACGATGTCCCACGTCGGTCCCTCGTAGATCTGTGTCCCACGTTGCCCAACCAACCGCCCCATCGGGGTCATCGCTGACTGGTTCGTTACTCACCTCAGCTAGTGTCCAGCGGGTGCTGGCACACCATTGCCCAGGATCGCCACGTGGAGGCAGTGAGTCTTCTTGGGGGAATTATCTGTAAGGATCGTCCTGGCCACTCCCTGGTGAGTGGCTGTCAGGAGCTTTGCCTTAAGGTTATCCCCCCCGACCAGTGATGCCAAGTGTAGGGATTTTTCCCTTTTTGTAGGGATTTTTTTCAAAAATTTGATCTGTAGGGAAAAATGGAAAGATTTCTTACTTTTATTGAATTGTAGAGATTTTTTTCGATTGCAGATTTTATTGTTTTTTAACAACTAAAAATTTTATATTATCCAATTGTTAACTTTAAATCTAATAAATATATACTTTTTTTAAGTGTATTATTAGAAGTTCGTTATTCTGGTAATACCTTTATAATATGAAGTAAGTAAATATGTGGCATCTTTAATAACAATGACAAGAAAACACTTGTTTTGGGCAGTTTACTTGTTTTGTGCAATTTTTTTTTTGTTGCTTAACACAATTTAGCTGTTCAAGTTATTGATCACTTAATACCATTATTAAAAGAAATTGCACCTGATTTGTCAATTATAAAAAAATGCCAATTAGGGCGTACCAAATGTTCGAAAATTATTCAAAACGTTTTAGCCAGAGAAGAAAAGGAAAATCTAATCAGAAAGCTTCAAATATATACATTTTCTGTGCTAGTGGATGAAAGCACTGATGTTTCTTCAAAAAAAACGATGTGTCTTCTTATTAGGTATTATGACGAGGAGCTAGAAAAGACTTTTGTACAGTTGTTGGAGTTAATTCACGTGGGTGCTGATTGTACTGCTGAAACATTTTATGGCCTTTTTAAAAAATGTATTTTATCATACAATATTCCCTTTGATAATATCATTGGACTCTGTTGCGATGGCGCTAACGTTATGGTCGGACAAACCAATTCGTTTGCGTCTAGACTTTTGACAGATAATCCCGACGTAATGACAATCAAATGTATATGCCACTCTGCTGCCATCATAGCAAACAAATCTTGCCTAATGTTGCCAAGAGCTCCCGAAGATTTGGTAAGACAAATTGGAACATACATTTCCGGCAGTTCAAAAAGATGTTCTCAGTTGGAGGAGTTCCAAGAAATGATGAACGAAGAAAAAAGAAAAATATTAAGAACATCAACAACAAGGTGGTTATCCCATCAAAAATGTATCGAAAGGATATTGGATAATTGGCAAGTACTAATAGAATATTTTAAATTTGCAACTATGTAGGACAAATTGAAATCCGCAGATTCTATACTGGCTGAATTTACAAATGAGTGTAATAAGGCTTACTTATTTTTTATGAAATATCTGTTGAATTATTTTAACTCGTTAAATGCACTTTTTTAATCAAAAAAAATATTGGTCCATGCTTTGCACTCAGAATCAACAAAAATTTTTTTTAAACTTGGTCAAAATTGTATAAAAAAAGAATTCCTAAAGACTGATTGTACCATAAGGTCACCTCATGTTTCATTGCCAATAGATGACGTTTATGTCGGCAGTGAATGTGAGAAATTGTTGAAGACGTTTCCAAAAACAAGTGCTCATCAGATAAAATCTGACTGTCTACAATTCTATATAACTGCACTTGAAGAAACGCAAAGAAGACTGCCACTAAATGACAAGTCAATATTCAAAGAAATGGAATTTTTAAATCCTGAAGTGGCCATTGGAAATAGTAACAAAAGTATTTATCAATTTAAACTGTTATGCGACTTAAAGTTGACTTAAATTTACTAACACAAGAATGGTTAACTTTGGAATACAATTTTTCTGAATATGAAAAGCAAATATTGTCTAAATTAGATGTTGAAGCATTTTGTCCAAAATCTGCAAATCAAAAAATTTTAATGACAATTAGATTTTTCCAAATTTTTCAAAATCAATAAAAATTTTACTAAGTTTGCCACATGCCAATGCTGACGCCTGTGTTTTTCTGTTGTTACTGACGTACGTACGAAAAAAAGGAACAAATTAAGCCATGAAATGCTAAATTCTATTTGCATTATTAGATCTAATTTACAAGCTAATGTAATTAATTGTGTAAATTTTAAATGCACGTCTAGTCATTTCAAAAAAATTAATTATACAGAATTGTATAAATAATTTTTTTTAATTAATTTTTTATGTTATGTTTTTTTATGTTATTCTAATGGTATTCTTATGTTACTTTTTATGTTATTTTAATTCGTTTTTATGTTATTTTTGTATTATTTTTGAATGAACCTGAATTTATGTACCTGAGTTGAAAATGTACAAATTAAAAATAAAATTTTATTTCTTGAAAAACTGAAAAAAGTAGTGTAGGGAAAAATGTAGGGAAAAAAATAGTGGGTATAGGGAAAAAAAGGGATTTTTTTACATAAGCGTAGGGATTTCTGAAAAAATCTCCTGGCATCACTGCCCCTGACCCTTATGTATATATTTGGGCATATCTATATGTATATGTGTTTGTATATGTATAAGTATATGTACATGTATATGAATATGTATATGTTTTTTTTTATGATTGGTTCGGAGGTGGAAATCTGCAAACAGACACTGGGCGCTCTCGCACCAGTAGTGTGGAGCTCTTACCCACTAAAACCACCTCCTCAGACGCCTCCCATACGGTACATAGCCGTTAAGCAATACTTCGTCTGGGAGGTGGGGTGGTCAACGGACCCCTCCTATTGATTCCCTGAACGTCGCCGCCACTCCTGAACGTCGCCGCCACTCCTGAACGTCGCCGCCACTCCTCCAACGGCCCTTTTCAGATGTATCCCATCGGGCTTGCCACTCCTGTATGGTGCTTTGCCTAATGCCTGCTACGCGATCTTCCGCACTCAGCTCGTGCGTACGCAGGTCCAGCGGGATCATACCGGCTATCACCAGCGCGGCGTCTGCAGACACAGTACGGTGTGCTGAGATCGTGCGGAGCGCACATCTCCTATACGCCGCCTCTATGGTGCGAACGTAGGCCTTTACGCTCGACTTCTCAGCCCATATGGGCGCTCCATACAGGATTATGGATTTGACGACCCCTGAGATGAGCCGTCTTTTCCAGTGCCGTGGCCCTCCGAGATTTGGCATTATCCGGCAGAGCAGGGAACAGGTCCGCGCTGCCTTCTCACCTAATCGCATAAAGTGCTCCCTGAACGTCAGTCTTGCGTCAATCCAGACGCCTAGGTATTTGAGATGTGGGATCGTAGTAATGGTGCAGTCACCAACCCTTATCTCCACCACCTTCTGTACCTTTCGACCTGACACACGGATAGCCTCCGTTTTGTGTTCTGCCAGCTTCAGTCCAACATCCGCCAGCCATTTTCCAACAGTGGCCACTGTGTGATTGGCCTCTGCTATTACCTCCTCCAGGTGTTTCGCCGTGATCACTAGCGCTATGTCGTCCGCATATCCGATTACTATAACGTAATCGGGCACCCGTATGCGGAGAATGCCATCGTTCATAACTTTTCAGAGAAGTGGCCCCAGTACAGACCCCTGGGGAACTCCTCCGGTGATCTTGTACGTTTCTACACCTCTATCGGACTCGTATAATAGCATCCTGTCGCTAAAATAACTGGTGATGATTCGCCTTAGATAGATGGGAACTTTGAACTCTGCCAGCGCTTCTGCTATGCGCGCCCAGCTGGCCGAGTTAAAAGCGTTCTTGACGTCGAGGGTGATCACGAGGCAATACCTCTTGGCACCCCCCTTCCATCTCTGGCCCTGAATCGCCTCCTTCGCCGTTTGGACGAGTTCGTCAATGGCGTCCACGGTGGATCTGGCCTTTTGGAAGCCACATTGGCGCCTCGCCAGTCCTCCAGCATCCACTATCGCCTTGTCGATCCGGTCGCAAATAGTCCGCTCCAGGATCTTCCGTGCTGTGTCCAACATGCACAAGGGACGGTAGGCCGATGGGTCCTCTGCTGGCTTATCGGCTTTAGGTATCAATACCAACCGCTGCCATTTCCATCGTTTCGGGAAGAGTCCTTCCCTAAGACAGGCCTCGCAAAGTGATCTCAATGTTTCTGGGTGTAGTGCAGCTGCGGTTTTCAGCACTCGGGGTGGGAATTCCATCTGGTACAGGTGCCTTCTGGTCCCCAAATTTTCCAACCGCCCGCAACACCTCTTCTGTCATAACACTGGGTAGTTCTTCGCCCAGCTCGGGAGATGACTGATCAGGCACATAATTTTGCACTGGGAAGAGCTCTCCCACAATGCGTTTGAGCAAGTTTGGGCAGCTTGAGGCTGGCTGCCTGTAGCAGGGGAGCTTTTTCATCACGAGCCTATATGCCGTGCCCCACGAGTTGTCTTCAACTTGTGCACATAGCTCGGTGAAACTCCTGCGCTTGCTCGCCTTTATTGCCGTCTTCAGCCTTCTTTTAGCCTCTTTGTTTAGCTGGCGCTCTCTAGCTGGCTCACTAGCTGGTTCGCCATTTCCGCCGCACTGCCTTGCAGCTCAAAGTCCTCCAACATGACTTCGAGTGCGCCCTCGTCGAGGGCGTCCGCTCTCCAGCCTTTCGGCCACGGGCCTGTCCTCCGCCGTTGTTTGTTCCTTTCCAAGTCAAAGCAAATGGCATTGTGGTCGCTGTGGGTGTACGCGGAACTCACAATCCACCTTGCTCCTCTGACTAAACCGCTGCTGAGGAACGTATGGTCGATCACAGATGTGGCTTCTCCTCTCACAAAAGTCGCCTCTCCCGCGATCATAACGACTACGTCAAGAGCCGCAAACGCGTCCATGAGGATATGATCTCTCGGTGTGGTTCGGGCGCAACCCCATTCAGTTGCCCATGCGTTGAAGTCGCCGGCAATCACTACGGGGTTCCTGCCTTGCGCGTCCAGAGCAAGTCTGTCCACCACTGATTCAACTAGTCCACAGTTAGGCTCGGCTGCATGTAACAACTGTACACCGTGGTCCCTCCAATGGTCGCTCTGACGTAGCAATCGCTTCTCTTTATGTTGCTTAGTTGTATAGCTTGGTTCCGCACACCCAAAGTGCGGCACCACCAGTGATGTCTTCGGCCCATACTCCCTGGTGCTTCCGATTACGGCTCGCTAAGCACTACAACATCGACCATCTGTTCCCTAACGACCTGCTCCAGGAGATCCTGTGCAGCCTCGCAGTGGTTGAGATTGAGTTGGAACAACCTCATCTCCTGCGCCTGGACTTCTCCGCGGCTAGCTTGTAGGATGGGCATGAGCTGCATCCTGTCGGATGCTCCACATCCTTGCGGCCGCTGGCCTTACAGAGGGCACCGGTGGGGGCCTTGTCGCACTCCCGTGCGTTATGGCCCTCTGTGCCGCATCTGTAGCACTTGTGGCGCCAATCGTCCTTGCTACCGCATTTCTGCGCGGTGTGGCCGAACTCCATACATTTGTAACAACGCATGGGAGTCACCTTTTCGCGCACCCGGCATGAGGTCCATCCGACTCTCAGGCTGCCAGCTTTCAGAAGGGCTGCGGTTGCCTGGGGCAACAGACTGATGATCGCTGTCTGTGTTCCACCGTACGCTTTCCTGAGGGACCTGATTGCATCCACGGGAGATCTCTCCGAGAGATTGGCTGTACACAGCGCCTCGTGGAAATCTTCCACCGTGCTGACTTCGTCCAGGTCTTTCACCTCCACTAGGGTTTCCTGCGTAGCCTTACGCACCTCCACACTGGTTCCCAGGACAGTCGCACCGCCTCATGATACTGGGGTCTCTTTGGATTTGCCGCCACGCTCAACGTCAGCAGCAGTTGACCCTCGGCCGTCTTTCGGATCCTGCGGACGCTCTCTCCCAGCTCTGACAGCTACGGGTCCCTCTTGATCTTGCGGAGGATGTCCGCGTAGCTCACCGTGCCAGTTTCCCTGATGACGTTGGCATCGGGGCGCGCTGGCTTAGGCTTCGGGCCCTTCCGCTTCGCTTGGGGTCTGGAACGAACTGTGGTCCACTCAACTTTTGTACCCTCCGCCTTTCCAGCTATAGGCTTATGGGTCCTAGGATTTTGCCGGGTTACCGTTTTCTCGGCCGCCAGTGTCGGGGCATCCCCCCTCCTCCTCTTAGCTACCGCTCGGCTAGTCGGACTTACTTGCTCCGGATCCCCCTTCTCACGGGGGCGCTTTGGCGTTGCGACTGCGGCCGCGTAGCTCTTTGCCTGGGTAGAGGCTGCCCGCGAAGACGCACTGGTTTTGCCCTGGTGTTCCACAGAAGGGCCGCCAACCGGCACCTCCTTGTGCCACTCCAGCACCGCCTTTTTGACTTTAGCAATGACCTCATCGGGGGAGATGACCGCCATTGCCGTCGGATCGGCCTTCATGTCCATCACTCGCTGAAGCTCACTGGTGTCTGCAGGTGAGTTTCTCCGCACCACTGTCTTTCTTATTACCGGAGGAGGGGTCCTCTGAATAGTAGACCTCCTGCCGAAGGGGTCCTTCATCGTACCGTCGTCTTTGTTTGTTTTGTTGGTATTCATTTCTTTATTGTTTGGGTCCCCGCTCAGGACCATTATCTTTGCTCATAGTGCAGTCGCCTTAATGGTCCCATGGTTATCTTTGCCACAGCAGGGAGGCCATGCGAGGGTTGACACAAGTCCTTATGGGCGCTTATGTTCAGAGCCAGACCAGCGCTAGTCGGGAATGTTACATCCGAGCCTGCACTGCCAATTTAATGATGACGAGCATCGACCTTTTCCTGAGACCTGCCATGGTTTTAACGGGACGGGGGCGATTGCGGCATTAAGCTACCAGCCATTTCTGTAAGATTTCACTCTTACTTACTGAGGTGGCAGCATACCGCAATCGTCAGCCCACAAGCATCAGCTTATTTTCTAAGTTTCCGGTATGCCATAATCAAGGCCTTACCTGTCTCGGCCTTGATTTGAGGTACAACAGATCCCACGATGTCCCTTTGTGGTCCCACGATGGTCCCTCGCTGTTCCATCGTTGATCCCTCGTTGTCCCCCGTTGCCCAGACAGCCGCCCGATGAGGGGGTCATCGCTATCTCTTTGTGCGTTGCTCACCTCAGCTGGCCACAGCGGGTGCTGGTGTGCCATTGCCCGGGGCCGCCACGTGGAGGCAGTGAGTCTTCTTGAGGGTGTCCCACACCAGGATCGCTCTAGCCCCTCCCAGTGAGGGGCAATTAGATGCTTTGCCTGGCTGGTTCCCCCCTGACCCCATGTATACTCGTATATGTATATGTTAATTTATGTATATGTATATGTGTATGTATAAGTATCTATATATGTATCTGTATCTGGATCTGTATATGCATCTGTATCTGCATCTGTTTATGTAGTACTTGTATATGTATATGTATATATAATTATATCTATATGTATCGGGTTTTTCAATAAGAGCGCTACAAAAGTTTGTTTTTAAAAAAAACAAAACCGGTTTTAGATATCAATGAAATTCTTTATTCCTGTGAAAGTACGTTCGATGCCATTATGTATGGAACTCGATTTCTTTTGCATGGCCACAACGGGCACGCTTGCAGAAGTCCAGACGCTGGACCCAATTTTCAACGGTTTTCAAGCATAAATCGGCCGATACTGCTGCAATTTCACGTTCGATATTCGTACGAAGTTCATCAATCGTCGCTGGCTTGTTGGCATAGACCATAGACTTGACGTAGCCCCACAGGAAATAATCTAACGGCGTCAAATCGCACCACCGAGGCGGCCAATCGACTGGGCCATTTCGTGAGATAACACGTTCACCAAACTTGGTTTACAGTAAATTGATTGTGGCGTTCGCTGTGTGGCTTGTGGCGCCGTCCTGTTGGAACCACATGTCCTCCAAGTCTATATTATCCAATTGGGGCCAAAAATATTCGGTTATCATTGAACGGTAGCCATTCGCATTCACAGTAATGTGCCGGTCTTGACCATCACGGAAGAAGTACGGCCCAATGACGCCGCCGGCCCATAAACCGCACCAAACCGTAATTTTTTCGGGATGCAATGATGGATATGGATACGAGTATGTATATTTGTATGTATAATTATATGTACTCGTATATGAATATGTACGAGTATATGCATCTGTATCTATATCTGCATAAATATATGTATATGTGTATGAATATATATATATATATATATATATATATATATATATATATATATATATATATAAAAATATATATATAATATATATATATATATATATATATATATATATATATATATATATATATATATATATATATATATGTATATTGTGATTAACCAAAATGCTGAACATCCTCGTATTTGGGCACGCACGCGCGCATGTGAGTTGCCCACACCTAAAAAATATCACCGCCATCTAGCGGCCACTAGGGCTACACAATTGCAACATCGAACGTAGCATACTTGGTGACCATATGGTAACGCGCCCGAACACCACACACCACAAACATCTGGGAGATTATTCGTCTGCTTTTCTCAGAGCTAACATAGACATAGGATACTCGCTTGGGATTCTGACTTTTTGCGAGACTGAGAATTTCGGGATTCGTCTGCCTTTCCCAGCTCTTATTCAATTCAGCGCTTTGCGATATTCAAGGACGTTTTGACGCTTTAGTTTCACAGAGAATTCCGGGATTCGTCTGCCTTTCGCGGTGCTAACCCATACGCTCGTGACTTAATGTACATAAGATAAGTCAACACCACGGACTATTTCGCCGGAACTTGGGATTCCTCACCACCGCACGTAAATATAGTGAAATATTATATCATTGTAAAATCTACGGTCTGGTAATATATTGTAAACAATGGCCGTACTTCAGGAAAACACATTGTATTAGAATTAAGTATGTATCAATGTTAGATAGGTTAAGTTTTCTAATAATTAAAAATAATTATAAATCAACCCTGCAAATAAATAAATTTTGCATAAACCCTGGACAACGACGAGCGTCACCTCAGCACAAGCGTAGGCAGGAAGGTATGTATATGTATATGTAAATGCTACCAAAATGTACGGATCCACCTTTTGGCAGATCTTATACCTCTGCGAACGCAGCTCAATATTAGCTTACCTACACCAGAAAAGACGGATCCTTAGAAGCACGCCAGTCACTGAACGCAAATGCTCTGAAACAACGCTTAACACATATCGTTTAAACACACTACGACAGAAGGGCCCACAATGCTCAAGAAGCCAATTGCCATGCGTAACCGGCCCTGCTTCACAATAGAAATAGGGACAGCATCTGATCTCACGAGCCACTGGTCTATTTTTCTTATTCTGCTTTCTCCATTAGCCAGCAGTACCTAAAAACCGCGATAATGCCCCAAAGACAAACAGCAGCGCAATGCTTTTAATAGTCGGCAGCGCACAAACACCCGAATGTACGGCAAGGCGAAGAGACGCACAAAAGAGATTCCATTTTTATATTATATTTCAATTATTATTTTTTATTAATTATATTTAATTTAACCATTAACACCATCAAAACTTATAAAAACCCGGTTCGAATCCGGCTCGAAGGACGAAATGTTGCACTCATAACCTCGTAGCGGAAATATTTTCTTTTGTATTTTTAATTTTTGGAAATTCTACATACACATTTCGTTTCGATGGCTTAGAATGACAAATATTAATATAACGCGTAAACTGTACTTGGTAACTAATATATTTATATTTATTTTTAATTGTTAACTATCCATGGATTCGAGAAAGTAGGGTCGCCGATATGCGCCTCTTGACACTCCAAAACAGACTGGCACCTAATAAGACGTAAAGAGATCAGCTACCGATGCTTCGCAGCAGCAAACTGTCTTCCGCCAATACTCCGCGCCAATATTGATCTCCACACAAATATGGCCTCCGCAATAATACGGTATGCACCTACCTAGACAGTTCTCTCGCTCTCCACCGCACATCATGGGCTTTCACACTGTACTGCACGATGGAACGCAGAGATCGGCCGACAACATGTGGGGTACCAGGCGGAAGTCTTCTGAACTTTAGGATTCGGAGTAAACAGTATATGTATATGGATATGTATATGTATATATATATATGTATATATATGTATATACGAGTATATCTATGAATATATATATATATATATATATATATATATATATATATATATATATATATAAATATATATATATATATATATATATATATATATATATATATACATATATATATATATATATATATATATATATATATATATATATATATATATATATATAAATATATATATATATATATATATATATATATATATATATATACATACATATAAATATAGAAATACATATATACGAGTATATATCTATATATATATATATATATATATATATATATATTTATATATACAAATAAATATATAAATATATATATACGAGGGCCACAGCAGGGAGGCCATGCGAGGGTTGACACAAGTCCTTATGGGCGCTTATGTTCAGAGCCAGACCAGCGCTAGTCGGGAATGTTACATCCGAGCCTGCACTGCCAATTTAATGATGACGAGCATCGACCTTTTCCTGAGACCTGCCATGGTTTTAACGGGACGGGGGCGATTGCGGCATTAAGCTACCAGCCATTTCTGTAAGATTTCACTCTTACTTACTGAGGTGGCAGCATACCGCAATCGTCAGCCCACAAGCATCAGCTTATTTTCTAAGTTTCCGGTATGCCATAATCAAGGCCTTACCTGTCTCGGCCTTGATTTGAGGTACAACAGATCCCACGATGTCCCTTTGTGGTCCCACGATGGTCCCTCGCTGTTCCATCGTTGATCCCTCGTTGTCCCCCGTTGCCCAGACAGCCGCCCGATGAGGGGGTCATCGCTATCTCTTTGTGCGTTGCTCACCTCAGCTGGCCACAGCGGGTGCTGGTGTGCCATTGCCCGGGGCCGCCACGTGGAGGCAGTGAGTCTTCTTGAGGGTGTCCCACACCAGGATCGCTCTAGCCCCTCCCAGTGAGGGGCAATTAGATGCTTTGCCTGGCTGGTTCCCCCCTGACCCCATGTATACTCGTATATGTATATGTTAATTTATGTATATGTATATGTGTATGTATAAGTATCTATATATGTATCTGTATCTGGATCTGTATATGCATCTGTATCTGCATCTGTTTATGTAGTACTTGTATATGTATATGTATATATAATTATATCTATATGTATCGGGTTTTTCAATAAGAGCGCTACAAAAGTTTGTTTTTAAAAAAAACAAAACCGGTTTTAGATATCAATGAAATTCTTTATTCCTGTGAAAGTACGTTCGATGCCATTATGTATGGAACTCGATTTCTTTTGCATGGCCACAACGGGCACGCTTGCAGAAGTCCAGACGCTGGACCCAATTTTCAACGGTTTTCAAGCATAAATCGGCCGATACTGCTGCAATTTCACGTTCGATATTCGTACGAAGTTCATCAATCGTCGCTGGCTTGTTGGCATAGACCATAGACTTGACGTAGCCCCACAGGAAATAATCTAACGGCGTCAAATCGCACCACCGAGGCGGCCAATCGACTGGGCCATTTCGTGAGATAACACGTTCACCAAACTTGGTTTACAGTAAATTGATTGTGGCGTTCGCTGTGTGGCTTGTGGCGCCGTCCTGTTGGAACCACATGTCCTCCAAGTCTATATTATCCAATTGGGGCCAAAAATATTCGGTTATCATTGAACGGTAGCCATTCGCATTCACAGTAATGTGCCGGTCTTGACCATCACGGAAGAAGTACGGCCCAATGACGCCGCCGGCCCATAAACCGCACCAAACCGTAATTTTTTCGGGATGCAATGATGGATATGGATACGAGTATGTATATTTGTATGTATAATTATATGTACTCGTATATGAATATGTACGAGTATATGCATCTGTATCTATATCTGCATAAATATATGTATATGTGTATGAATATATATATATATATATATATATATATATATATATATATATATATATATATATATATATATAAAAATATATATATAATATATATATATATATATATATATATATATATATATATATATATATATATATATATATGTATATTGTGATTAACCAAAATGCTGAACATCCTCGTATTTGGGCACGCACGCGCGCATGTGAGTTGCCCACACCTAAAAAATATCACCGCCATCTAGCGGCCACTAGGGCTACACAATTGCAACATCGAACGTAGCATACTTGGTGACCATATGGTAACGCGCCCGAACACCACACACCACAAACATCTGGGAGATTATTCGTCTGCTTTTCTCAGAGCTAACATAGACATAGGATACTCGCTTGGGATTCTGACTTTTTGCGAGACTGAGAATTTCGGGATTCGTCTGCCTTTCCCAGCTCTTATTCAATTCAGCGCTTTGCGATATTCAAGGACGTTTTGACGCTTTAGTTTCACAGAGAATTCCGGGATTCGTCTGCCTTTCGCGGTGCTAACCCATACGCTCGTGACTTAATGTACATAAGATAAGTCAACACCACGGACTATTTCGCCGGAACTTGGGATTCCTCACCACCGCACGTAAATATAGTGAAATATTATATCATTGTAAAATCTACGGTCTGGTAATATATTGTAAACAATGGCCGTACTTCAGGAAAACACATTGTATTAGAATTAAGTATGTATCAATGTTAGATAGGTTAAGTTTTCTAATAATTAAAAATAATTATAAATCAACCCTGCAAATAAATAAATTTTGCATAAACCCTGGACAACGACGAGCGTCACCTCAGCACAAGCGTAGGCAGGAAGGTATGTATATGTATATGTAAATGCTACCAAAATGTACGGATCCACCTTTTGGCAGATCTTATACCTCTGCGAACGCAGCTCAATATTAGCTTACCTACACCAGAAAAGACGGATCCTTAGAAGCACGCCAGTCACTGAACGCAAATGCTCTGAAACAACGCTTAACACATATCGTTTAAACACACTACGACAGAAGGGCCCACAATGCTCAAGAAGCCAATTGCCATGCGTAACCGGCCCTGCTTCACAATAGAAATAGGGACAGCATCTGATCTCACGAGCCACTGGTCTATTTTTCTTATTCTGCTTTCTCCATTAGCCAGCAGTACCTAAAAACCGCGATAATGCCCCAAAGACAAACAGCAGCGCAATGCTTTTAATAGTCGGCAGCGCACAAACACCCGAATGTACGGCAAGGCGAAGAGACGCACAAAAGAGATTCCATTTTTATATTATATTTCAATTATTATTTTTTATTAATTATATTTAATTTAACCATTAACACCATCAAAACTTATAAAAACCCGGTTCGAATCCGGCTCGAAGGACGAAATGTTGCACTCATAACCTCGTAGCGGAAATATTTTCTTTTGTATTTTTAATTTTTGGAAATTCTACATACACATTTCGTTTCGATGGCTTAGAATGACAAATATTAATATAACGCGTAAACTGTACTTGGTAACTAATATATTTATATTTATTTTTAATTGTTAACTATCCATGGATTCGAGAAAGTAGGGTCGCCGATATGCGCCTCTTGACACTCCAAAACAGACTGGCACCTAATAAGACGTAAAGAGATCAGCTACCGATGCTTCGCAGCAGCAAACTGTCTTCCGCCAATACTCCGCGCCAATATTGATCTCCACACAAATATGGCCTCCGCAATAATACGGTATGCACCTACCTAGACAGTTCTCTCGCTCTCCACCGCACATCATGGGCTTTCACACTGTACTGCACGATGGAACGCAGAGATCGGCCGACAACATGTGGGGTACCAGGCGGAAGTCTTCTGAACTTTAGGATTCGGAGTAAACAGTATATGTATATGGATATGTATATGTATATATATCTATGTATATATATGTATATACGAGTATATCTATGAATATATATATATATATATATATATATATATATATATATATATATATAAATATATATATATATATATATATATATATATATATACATATATATATATATATATATATATATATATATATATATATATATATATATATATATATATATATAAATATATATATATATATATATATATATATATATATATATACATACATATAAATATAGAAATACATATATACGAGTATATATCTATATATATATATATATATATATATATATATATATATATATATATATTTATATATACAAATAAATATATAAATATATATATACGAGGGCGGATTGATATTGAAGCTACCTAAGTAGGAAAAAAACATTTTTTTTTCAAAAACCATTTATTTTTCAACATAGTCTCCTTTTACTTCGACACACTTAGTAAGACGATATTCCAACTTTTTTATACCATCAGCAGCAAACTGTCTTCCGCCAATACTCCGCGCCAATATTGATCTCCACATAAATATGGCCTCCGCAATAATACGGTATGCACCTACCTAGACAGTTCTCTCGCTCTCCACCGCACATCATGGGCTTTCACACTGTACTGCACGATGGAACGCAGAGATCGGCCGACAACATGTGGGGTACCAGGCGGAAGTCTTCTGAACTTTAGGATTCGGAGTAAACAGTATATGTATATGGATATGTATATGTATATATATATCTATGTATATATATGTATATACGAGTATATCTATGAATATATATATATATATATATATATATATATATATATATATATATATAAATATATATATATATATATATATATATATATATATATATATATATATATATATATATATATATATATATATATATATATATATATAAATATATATATATATATATATATATATATATATATATATATATATATATATATATACATACATATAAATATAGAAATACGAGTATATATATATATATATATATATATATATATATATATATATATATATATATATATATATATATATATATATTTATATATACAAATAAATATATAAATATATATATATACGAGGGCGGATTGATATTGAAGCTACCTAAGTAGGAAAAAAACATTTTTTTTTTCAGAAACCATTTATTTCTCAACATAGTCTCCTTTTACTTCGACACACTTAGTAAGACGATATTCCAACTTTTTTATACCATCTGAATAATACGATTTCGGGAACCCCTCAAAAATCGCGTTAGTTTCGGTAATCACTTCTTCGTTTGAGATTAGTCTTTTTCCTGCGAGAAATATTTTCAAGTTTGGAAACAGGAAAAAGTCACTAGGAGCTAAATCTGGACTATAAGGTGTATGATTAACCAATTCGAAGTGTATTTCACATAATTTTAGCATCGTATCTAATGCTGTGTGAACCGGTGCGTTGTCTTGAAGAAAGAGCATTTTTTTCTTCTTTAAATGTGGTCGTTTTTCCTTAATTGCATCAATCAATTGATCCAGTACTGCACGATAATACTTTCCTGTGATTGTGGATCCTTTTTCAAGATAATCGATGAGCAATATTCCGTGTGCATCCCAAAATACAGTGGCCTTAACCTTGCCAGCCGATTTCATTGCCTTCGCCTTCTTCGCTTCCACCCATTGTTTCGATTGATTTTTGGTTTCAGGTGTGTAGTGGTGGACCCACGTTTCATCAACAGTTATTAATCGACGCCAAAAATCAACAGGATTACGCTTTATCATGTCCAAACACCGCTGTGAAGTGGTCTGTCGAACTCGTTTTTGTTCGACACTGAGCAAACGCGGCACCCATCTTGCCGATAGCTTTTTCATATGCAAATGTTCATGCAAAATGTTGAACACACGTTCATATGATATGTTTACCATTTCAACAATCTCACGCAACTTGACTCGGCGATCATTCATAACGATATCGAGGATTTTCTTGATATTTTCTTCAGTAACCACCTCTTTTGGCCTTCCTGTTGATGGTATTGTTGCAGTGCTTGTTCGGCGACGTTTATATTCAGCAATCCAATATTTTACCATGTAATCTGACGGAGCAGACTCACCGTAATGCTTATCGAGCTTTTCTTTTGTCTCTTTCGCCGTTTTCCCTTTCAAATAATAATATTTAATCTCTGCACGAAATTCGATTTTTCCCATTTTTCAAGAAACTCAAAAGTTGCTTACTTCAAACGACTACAACAAATAAACTAATCGATGAATTCGGGTGAAATTTTAACAGCTGGCGTTTGACAGATCGCAATTTCTAAAAAAAAAGTTTTTGTGTTTGTGCTGCCATCTAGCGCTAGCTAGCTTCAATATCAATCCGCCCTCGTATATATATATACGTGTATATATATATATATATAAATATATGTATATGCATATGTATATGTATATGTACATGTAGGTGTATATGTAGTTATATGTATGTGTATATGTATATGTATAATAGTACGTATATGTATATGTATACACGGATGCATATGTATAAGTATATAATATGTATATGTATATTTATATATGCATATGTATATGTATATGTATAGATGTATATGTATATATTTAAGTATGTGTAAATGTATATGTATATGTATATATATGTAAAAGTATATGTATATGTAAATATATATGCATATGTATATTTATCAGTATCTGTATGGGTATACAGATATAGGTACGCATACATCTGTATCTGTATTTGTATCTGTATATGTACATGTATATCTATATATATATTTATATATATCTCTCTGATGTGTTCAGGGTCAATGAGTAGTCTCGGCTGCCGCATGCCTTTTTGGGCTCTCCACTAGTTTAGTAGACCTCGTTTTTCCTGATCGCACAACAAGTTATTTGTGAATCTACTGCTTACCCCACAGAGGGGCTTTGGACCTTTGAAGGCAGTGTCTGCGCCCCTTTTTGCCAAATAGTCTGCCAATTCGGTGCCCTCATGTCCCTCATGTCCCGGTACCCACATTAGCGTAACAGAGTTTCTTGCTGCTAGAGTATTGAACAGTTTAGAGGATTCCCAGACCAGCTTTGATTGGAATGAGAAGTTTATTAATGATTTGAGAGCTGCCTGGCTATCTGAGAGAATGCATATTTTGGTGCTGCGTGTAGCCCTACGTAGACATTCTCTAGCACATAACTCTAAGGCGCTGACCTACGCCTGAAAAATGAAAGCTGTTTTTCCCTTTGCAATTGCTTTTTTAAAATTTTGCCTTACAATTCCAGCTCCAGCACTGCCATCTTCCAACTATTATTGTTTAATATGACCACGCCATCATTTTTGTCCGTAGACCCCATTTTTTACCGTACAGTCTCGGGCTGGCGTAGGTTGCTCGTAAGGCTCTACTAGTTATGTATGATAAATGGTTTTTCCAAGTTAGAGTTTTGTCTAGGATTACTCCCATATATTTTATTGCATTGTACATTGTTAAGTTCGTGGTCCCTAAATTCAGATTCCTTCTTCTGGTGATGGGTACCACGTTTCTCTTGTTCAGATTTATCGATAGTCCTTTATCCTGACCCCAGTTTTGCGTGATGTCAAGAGCTAGTATGCGATCTGTTGTGATAAACTCAAACTTGCCTCTGAATATGATTACCAAATCATCCGCAAAGCCCTGAACTTCGTATCCGAGGTCATTGAGAGTTTGTAAGAGCCCATCAATAAACAATAACCATAGGAGTGGCGATAGGACGCCTCCCTGGGGATATCTTTTGGTTGACCTGACAATTAGCCTTTCTGCCCCTGTTTCCAAGATTATTGTTCTGTTTTTCAGCATATTGAGAACCCATTTTATGATCAGTCTTTATATACCTTTCCTGTTTGTCCCCTCCTCAACTGATCAGCATCATCAAAAGCCCCGTAATGTAAACCGATGTACTGAGAGCTATTTCTTCACCTACAAACGCCTTTTCATAGCTCGTTAAGCTATGTATGGCTATCTCAGTCGATTTGCCTGATTGGTAAGTATATTGTTCAATATGAAGAGGCGAATCTTCAAAATAAGTTTCCCTGATATACTGATCTAGAATTGTTTCCATAAATTTTAGCAGGATTGAAGTTAGGCTAATGGGCCGATAGGCTTTTGGTGTGTGGTCCGCCTTTTTGCCTCCTTTCGGTATGAAAGCCACCCTAGTCTTCGTCCAAAGTTTAGGCACAATACCTAATTCCAGGCTTATCCTGAAAATGTTTGTTAACGCAGGTGCCAATACATCAACACCTTGCCGAAGTAGGCACGGTTGTATATTATCGACACTTGGGGATTTGAATAGTCTAAAAGTTGAAAAGATTCTGCGTGCCAGCGAGAGTTCTCCCGTGTAGGCATCAGGAAAGGAGTATTCTCGATGAGCCTGGAAAGTGAGTATCCAATAAAGGCTGTCCCGTCTCTTCCAGGCTATCCGTAAAATTTCTGTCAGCCTTCTTGAGTGTAGGAAGGCCAATTAAGTGAGCGTTTCAATCTCCTCACAGTACATTTTCCATGGGTATCTCTTAGATCTTCTAAACTTATTATTATAGGCCGTTAAGGTACTTCTAGACGATGCCCAGTCACCATTAGACTTGGCTCTATTAAAGAGTTGACGGGCTTTTGCTCTCGCCTCCCCCCTTATCGCATTCATAAAGGTAGGCCCCTATTTACCACCACCAGATTGTTAGTAGTAATAAAATCAAGAAGTGACTCACCTCGAGCGTTCGTGTGCGTACTTCCCCATACCGTGTGGTGCGCGTTTGCATCGTAGCACATCGTACACTGTAGGTAACATGTGGGACAGTACTCCATAAGCTGCTGCAGTCACGTGATACCGCATCGTCTGTGTCGGCAGGTAGGTACATGGAAGCCAGGACTATCGTTATCTTCTCTTTGGCACTAGGCACCTCCGCCTGTATTGCCACCAGATCACGTGGTAGAAGCTCTGAAATTGGAAGGAATTTAATATTTGAATTGATCATCATCGCTGCCCTCGGTCGGTCAACATTTTTGTCGTAGATCAGCATACATGTTTTTGTCTGCAGACCATTTATGCGCCCATTTGTGGCCCATGGTTCTGGAATGGCTACGAATTCCAGACACGAAGAGTTTTGCGTTTGTGATGGGTTCTGGGCCATTATTTCCCAGATCGATCCTTGCGGATCTTACCACGCTTCGTGCTCCTCAAAGTTTCCGCAGTCTCCGGATCTTTTCGTTCCCATTTTCTGAGCCTACGAGAGAGAGCAGATGGTATTGGAAGTTGGGCACGAGTGTTACCTCCCTCCACTCTCGCTTCTGGCTTTATGAATTTTGGTCCCGTATTCGGCAACAGATGTTGTTAGTTGCTCTTCACTAACATCAGCAGGTTTTGTCCAATTCTTATTCACTCTAGGTCTGAGCTGGACACATCCAAACCTTGTTGCCTACAGTTTCTCGACTCTTTCAGACGAGATGGGGTGCAGAGCAATTGCCAGCTCGACATGGTCGCCTTTTTGAAGACGATGGAGCACCCGCCACTTATTGACACTAATGCCCGAATTCCAAACAGGTGATTGTCAACCATTCAGGCTTAAAACCACAGCCTGCAAAGTGAGGCTTCACTGGGCCCCACGGGTCTCGAACAACTTATCGAGAATACATCTCTGTACCTTCTTCAGTGGACCATATGCCCACCGAAAAATTGCTAGGTATAACCCCGATCTTTTGGAACAGACTGCCACTGATAGAGTAGGAATTGAACAATACAAGCAGGCGCGTCAGCTGAGGCACTACTGACAATTTGTCCTCTTGTCCAAACCGCTTTGTAGACTTGGAGCTCGATGTCGGCGGGGTCCATCCGATCAGGAACCTTTAGGGGTCGTTCGCGCAGACACGTTGGCAGGATTTGCTGCCAAGGACCAAGCTATTTCCAGCGATATGCCCTGGCAAACAAAAACATAAACTTTTCACGTCCAGCACCGGGCAGCTTCACCCTATGTTTTGGAATCTTCTTCTCTGGAAAAGGTTCAAGAAGATTTGTCTCTCGTTCCGAGGAGATACATATCCCTGTGTATATAAAATTATATATATAATTTATTAGTATATGCATATGTATATGTATATGTATATGTATATGTATGTGTATCTATATTTGTAACTGTATATGTATATGTATATATGCGTATATTCTTCTGTATATGCATATGTATATGTATATTCTTTTGTATATGTATATGTACGAGGTGTGATCAAAAAATAACCGTTATTTTCATCTTTTCGTGAGTTACGTATGTTCGATGTTCGCATTTTTTTCTGTTATGTTGGTACACATGTTGGCAATACCAACCATTTTGGATTATCTGCTTGTTTTTGACAGATAAAAAGGTTAGTCGTGTTTTGGTGTGCTCTTCGATTTTGTACTATTCGAAAAAATTGATCAAAGAAACTGTATTCAGTTTTGTGTAAAAAATGAAATTAAATGCGCAAGGACATTTGAAATGTTGACTGTGGACTTTGGCGAGTCTACTATGATCAGAACACAAGTTCAATTGTGGTATAACCGGTTTAAGGAAGGCCGGGAAGATGTCAATGACGATGCTCGTCCTGGTCGCCCGAGCACGTCAACAACCGATGAAAACATTGACGCAGTGAAAAAAATGATTTTGGATAATCGTCGAATCACTATCAGAGAGGTTGCTGATGATGTTGGCATATCGTTCGGCTCATGCCAAGCAATTTTTACGGATGTTTTAGGCATGAAACGTGCGGCAGCGAAGATTGTTCCAAAAGTGCTAAATTCGTTCTGCTTCTACTCGTGCGCAATAAATTTTTGTTCTACAGATTTTTCAAACGATTCCTGTAATATCTCAATTTCACAAACCTCCCTGTCTACCATATCGGTCATTTCTTTCATTTCCTGTGAGTTCTCTTCCGCTAGTTGAGCAAGTCGTGTTTCACTCTGCTGTAACTGTTCTTTAACTTCCTCTTTGACAGCTTGAGCATTTTGTAGTAACTGTTCCTTGACAGCTTCAGCATTTTGTTGTAATTGCTGCTGCATCTTCTCATCTCTGTGCTGCATCCTCTCATTCTGCTCATTAACCTTTGGTTAGCGGATTGAAGTTCTTCGTTCCTTGGTGAGTTCCTATAGTTTAACAACGCTAAGTATATATCTGATCAGTCTTTAAAACATTTTTTTAGTAATGCTTTCGCAGTTTGGACATAACGCTCTGCCAGGCCGTTCGATCGGGGATAATTGGGACTTGAAGTCTGATGTTGAATGTCCCAGGTTTTTGTGAACTCAGCAAACTCCTTTGAAGAGAACTGAGGTCCATTGTCGGACTCGACTACTGATAGTATACCATGCGTTGCAAACCATATTTTAAGTGTATTTATGACTTCTGTAGATATTGATTGTTTAAGTTTTGTGAAATCCATGTAGCCTGAGTAGCTGTCTGCAATTAAGAAATAGTTATTATTGTTGAAGTAGAAAATGTCAATTCCCATTATTTCCCAAGAAAGATTAGGTATTGATTTGAATACGAGTGGTTCTCTTGGTTTTGATGGCTGGTATGCTTGACAGATACTGCAATTATCAATAAAAGCTTTTTAAATCCTTTTGCATCCCTAGCCAAAATATTGCTGCTCTTGCTCTATTTATACACCGGTGAATGCCTATATGACCTTTATGAATTTTTACTATAGTGTCTTTTTGCATAGATTTTGGTATCATGTTTTTCGTTGCCTTGTAAATAATTTCATCTTCAATGGTTAATTCGTCGCGAAAATTCCAATAAGGTCATACCTGCTGTTGTAAGTCTGTTATCGATGTAGGCCAACCGTTTAATATATAATATTTTAGTTTAATTCTGGTTGTGGTTTTCATTCAGTGATTGCATGAATTTCGAGCATATCATCAGGTTTTTGATTTTTTGTATTGTCACAGTCTCTCTGTCACAGCTAATTTGATTTCAATTCCCTTTTTATAGATCACTTGTGGTGCATAAGGTAAAACATGCAGTAAGATGTTTTGTAGTCTTTGAGATGCAGAATATAAGGGTTTTTTGAAAATCGTTTCCAAGGGCTTATGATCACTTTCTACGATAAGTTTTTTTTCCCTAGATGTATTCATGGAATTTTTCACAAGCAAATCGTATAGCAGTGGCTTCTTTTTCGATTTGAGCATCATTTTGTGGACTACTGGTCAATGCTCTCGACGTATACGCTACTGGTTGGTCATTTGGTAAGAGCGCTGCACCAACACTTGATTTGCATGCATCCACTTGGAGATTCACGTCTATGTTAGGGTCATAATATCTGAGTAGCGGAGTAGATGAAAACGATTTTTTTAGGGATACAAATGCATTCTCTTGCTCGGGTGCCCAATGTCAATCATTTTTTTTTTTTAAAGATTACGGTGTGGAGCTGTTATTTCCGATAAATTTGGTATGAATTTGCACAAATAAGTTGCCATACCTACATTTTCGTTGAAGCTGGACCTTATTTTCTGGCCTTTTGAGTTGGTTAATTGCCTCCGTTTTTTCCGATATTCCGCTTGCCGATAGAATGTGCCCTAGATATTTAATTTTGTTGGTATTGTAAACGCATTTGTCTTTATTTAGTTTCAAACCTGCATCTGCTAGAATTTTGATTACTTTATCTATTTCAACTTTTCCTCAGTTTCCGCGTGTATTAGAATATCATCCATCGATCAGTTACTTCAATTTGCCAAAATCCTTTTTTGCAATCCTGTACTGTAAACCATTTAGAGTTTTTGATGTTTGCAGTAATTTCTTCTATTGTTTGTAATGGATTATATCGTCTGTGGATGTTTTTATTAATATCAGTTGGATCAGTGCAGACACGAATCTTTCCTTTTTTTTCACCACTACCATCGGACAGACCGCTGGTGTTATTTCCTCAGTTTTCTATAGAACTCCAAGCTTAATCATAGCATTGATTTCTTTTTTCACATCAGCACGAATTTAGTGAGGTATTTTCCTTGGAGCATAGTATTCGAATGATGGATTTTGAACTAAATCTATGTCATAAATAAAGTCTTTAAATTTCCCGAGGTCTTCAAAGATATTTATGTCGATGTTCACTTCATTCACTCGCAAAATTAGTGAGCACTTTTCGCAATCTGATTTTCCGAGCAAAGGTTCTAAGTTTGGAAAGTCCTTAACCACTAAGAATTTTAAGTTGACTTTATTATTCCTAACGATGCAGGATAATTTAATTTTGCCACACATATCAATTTTTGCTCCACCGAACGCAATAAGTGTATTGTTTACAAAACGAATATTCTGTATTTGATTTTTACTTAATAAACTTAAGGGGACAACATTGCATTGCGCTGCAGTGTCCAACTTGAATTTTATTGTTTTATTGTCTACTAAGATTTCTTCGTACAAGCTGTTCTTTTCATCTTTGTTTGTTTTTGATAACTTAAATGTTAAAACAAATAAATCACTATCTGGTTCAGAATCACTTCTGCTGTTCTTGCTTTCATGTAACGTATTGACCTGATTGTCTCTGCTATTGCGCTGTCGACGGAAGTATTTGTGAGAGAAGTGCCCTTTTTTATTCCAATTTTCACACTTGTTGCTGTATGCTGTACATTTACTACTTTTATGTAAGAAGCCGCATCGTTTACACTCATAGGCACGATTAATATTATTAAAATCGTTTATTTTCGAAGATCTCCGCTCTCTATATTTTGCTTGAGCGTATTTTTTATTGCTTGAATATTGATTTCATCTGGTTTATGTAATTTTCGTAACTGTTTCGTCGCCATCTCACTTGCTCTATAAATTTAAATGACCTTTTCGAAGTCAATCTCACCTTCTGATAACAGTTTCTCCCTAACTGTGTCATTTCTGATGCTTACCACTATTTTGTCTCGAAGTAGTGAGTCTTCTTGTGTACCAAATGGACATTTTTGTGCTTGATTCTTAATTTTTGTAAAAAATTCTTCGAAAGACTCACCTTCATTTTGATACAGGGTGTTAAATGTGTACCTCTCGAAGGTAACGCTTATTTTTGGTGCAAAGTTTTCCTCAAATTTTTGTTAAATGACCGTTATGTCTTTCTGCTGGACTAATGATAAACCAAATGAATTGAAGATATAAACGGCGTGTGATCCAATGCTAGACTTAAATGTGGCCACTTGAATTTCTCCTGATTTCTTTTCGAGCTGTGCTGCTGTGGAGAACCATTTGTACTTCTGCATCCAATTTTTCCACGATGTGGACACATTATTTCCACTCATTTGAAGAGCCTTTCGAGGCTTCACAAAATTTCCACTGGACGTGGCTGCTTGTTGTTCGTCTGGCATTATTTATGTTTATTTTATTTTTTTTTAAACAATATTTCTTATATTTTACACTAACTACTATTTATTTTGAAGCTATCAATTAATTCCACTTCTGACACCATGCCGTGAAGTGAATAGAACGAGTTATCAATGCAAACTGGAGTTTATTGTATATCGTTATAACGCAGGAAAGTACATTAACTTGTGCATAAGTATGTTTAAAATTGTACCAAACTCCACAACCAAACTTGCAAAACCATACTCAACAGGTGATCACGTCCGAATTCAAAGAGGACATAGGGAATGGAGAACAGGGATAGTAGAAGGCATTCCATAACACGCACCGTGTCCACTTGCTATAAGAACTGATGAAGGAAAACTCTTAGGACGCAATACGATCCATACACATCCAACGAAAGCACATATTTCAACTCCCAAAACGATAGTAGTTGACCCACAATTTAATCTAGTAACAAATTTAACATCAGCTCAATCTACTGAACGGACTTCTTTGTAATCTTCACCATCCATAGAAAATTCATCACATCACTTACACACAGTTAATAATAATCAATCACAAATGCCACTGAAAATATACAGATACTGTCGTACGTTAAAAAAAACCAGAAATTTTTATCATCATAAATTAGTAGTAATTAACTAAGTTTTTCTCTAGTTATTTAATCAATTTCTTATTCATATTAATTTTGTTTAACTTCTTCCAAAAATGTGTATCTATAGCAAAAGGCTAATTGGTCTATAAGAAGTGACTTCCTACTAGGGCTTCCCGGGTTTAGGGATGACAATAATTTCGGCCACTTTCCATTGACGCGGAAAATATCCACATCTAATTATTGCATTGAAGAGATAGGTAAGATACTTTATTACTCTATTACTTTATTTGGTAGTTCCTTTATTATTATACCTGTTATCAGGTCGTAGCCCGGTGCCTTTTTCACATTCAGTGTCCTGTGCACAGCGTTATGTATTTCCTTTTTTGTAAAGGGCGTGATAGGTAACTCTAATTGTCCTGGATTATTGAGAAGATACCTCCTTTTCCTCTTGCTGTGAAGTTGGTGGAAACGGCCTAAGGTGTTTGGCAAATGTAATTGCTTTCTCTTTATCAGTTTTTGCCCAGGACCCATTTGCACTTTTGATAGGAGGACCACGGGTGGTCGGTTGCTTCAGCTTTTTTGTCACCTTCCACAGAGAGTAATCTGTGGTCTCTTTTGCTGACAAAGTGGACAAGTAGCGCTGTATTTCTTCATTCTGCTTCTGCGCTTAAGGTTTTTTGTAGCTATATTAAAATTCGTAGCCCGCGAAAATTAAAAATTCGCGATACGTTTTGAACAGATGTTTATTTTTGTTTGTTTTGTGGCAATTTTGTTTTAACTTATTGTCACTCTTTGTTTTTATTAGATGGCAGACTGCAACCACCACTAAACACTGTTTATCAAAAAATGCCAATTAAACATCCTGTCGCACTTTGACACTTTGTTTTAAACGTTCTTTTAGATTTGCAGCAAGGTGAAAAGAAACCAGACCGCACCGTAAGAGAGCACTTTTGCAATATCTGCTGATCCACTCATCATTATATTTACATTTTTGCGACAAGCTGGTAATATATTTTCTTCAACCAAATTGTGAGGTTGTCATTTAACTGCAATCAATTCAACAATTTCATAGGAAGCTTTTTGAGCTTTTTCAGACACACCGATTTGTTTTTCAAAAACTTTTACTTGCTTGGATTTTGAAGATTAAGACTTTTGAAAGTAGCTTTTATCTTTTGTTGAAAGCGAAGGAAGGTTAGTCAGCAAGTGACGGTGGAGCTTGCTCGGAACCATAGCACTATTGGATAATTTACAACCACACACCACACACTCGGGAACAACCATGTCATTTTCCATTGTAGAACATTGTATTTTCGATGAACAACATATTTTTTGGAGCAAGAAATATCTTTACCGGGGGTGGCCTAATCGCTAACGTTATCATTATGATCATCATAAGAATTTCTTCTTTTTAACAATTTATCCAAGGTTTTATTAAATACTAAAAATAATATTGTCAAAGCATTATTAAAAGAAATCCGAGCCAAATATTACCTTTGAATACGTTTTAGTCAAGTTTGAGAACACAATATTGCTAAGCAAATTTGTATATATAATTTTATAAATTGAACAACACAGCAAGCAAATAAATAGTAAACTGAACAACATACTCCAATTTCAACGAGAGAACATGCGCAACAGAACCTACAATGCAACTTGTTGGGAATCCCCACTGTCCTTAAAACAACCTCTTTTTGTACGTACTAGTGAGGCTAGCCATTCTTTGGATGCGTTTTCATCCGAATACATTTCGTCAGAAAACGAACGAAAACTTTCGTCAGAATTCTCATATGTAATATTTTCCTTTAAACACGATCTTGCACAATAATACAAACGCATAGTATGCATTGTGTTGCACGATATCAACTTTAAATTCTTATTGTCAGATAACCAAACAAGCTTTAACATTTCTGATTACACCATAAGAAAATTTGATATAAATAAGATATTTATTCAAATAAAAATTTTCCTCGCTGGTCGAAAATTGCAAGTGTAAAATAAAAATCGAAACATTTTTATATTTTAATTATTGCTAAAATATTGAATTTTTCTTAATTGTTTTTAACAGTTGCCTTCCTCACAGTTTACAGAATGTATTGATACCACATTTGTTCAAATCGGTTGAAAAATAAGGAAAAAATTGCAATGCTTGCATTGCAATTTGTCAGATTCGTCCGAACAGCTTCCACTAAATTCGGATGTTTCGCAGATCACGCGTTTTCGTCTGTATACGCAAGAACTATTGCGACTGAAGTGGAACACCTCCATTACGTTTCAATGCAATGGGATCATTCGGACGAAGAAAATTCGTATGAAAACGCTTCCAAAAGAAGGGCGGCCTGACACGTGTGAGCCGACGTGAGGCATAAAAAACAGTTTCTGATTCTAAGAAAGAAAGCGTTACAAAACAAATAATTAAGAAATTTTTGATGGATTTAAATACCTATTCCTGATAAAGTAAATTGTACATTTTCTTTTTAAATTATAATATTTATTAATTTTAACATATTAATATATACATATATACACATATATATAAATAATTTTCTTTAATTTAAACTTTACTCGTAATAAAAAAGCATTCTAATTTTTATTATGTACATTTCTTAAATTGGGCGGCACACTTAAAAAATTTCTCGGCACACAAAATTGCTGTGGCACAGTAGTTGAGAATGACTGATCTAGACAGACGACTAACTCGGCGGAACCATATTGTGGTAAAAAGACGGCATATAAAGTTAAAGGCCCATAAAATATATTGGCTACTCAACTCAAAGTAAAGACTTCGATTAGAACAGAAGCTTCTATTGTACAAGGCAGTGATCAAACCCATTTGTGCATACGGAGTTGAGCTTTGGGGAAATGCTACTTCGTCGAACGTCGAGCGGATACAACGAGTGCAATCGAAAATCTTCCGTGCAATCACGTTTGCGCCTTAGTTCATTATAAATGCTGACATTCATAAGGACTGCAACACGCCTCTAAAGATTGGAATCACCTATATATCAAATGTATTAAATATTATATGATTACGATATGATGCTAAAATGTATTTGGGATTGCATTTTTCCGAATTTGTCTCCACAAGTACAGGAACCTAATTTCTTCTTCTGAATGCGAAAAACTTAATCAACTGATTGCAAAAAATTCAGAGAATTCTGATGGGTTGGGTATCCGATGGGCGGACACCATTTCTTTGAGCGGAAATATTCTTCGCTACCGTATTCAAGACTTAGCACAGCTGTTTGTAGAACAGGTGTTTACATCTAAAGTGACAAATTTTTGTAGCGGCGCAATCACTCACCCGATAGGCAACCGATAGGTTGTCAGAATGCACCCAATGCAATGTAAATCCGCCATGCTAAGTTAAGGAAATTTTTTTTGGAACTAAATTTAGGGTATAATTGCGAGTTGCGTTATGGAGGAATTAAAGAGTATCATAAATTTAAACACAGTATAATTACTATATAATTATGATTAATTTAAAAAGAAAATTTTTAAGTAAAACTTTGTTTTTAATTACGTCAATAATAGTTAAATTCGAACTATATTTATTTATTAATATCAATTATTGTTATAAATACATAATTGAATACATTTTCAAACCAGCATAAGCAAATAAGCTTTGGATAAACATAATCACCATATAATTTTTCTTTCTTATAAATAACACCCAATTATTTGTAGATTACTACAAAAATTATCCAATTATATAATCAGACTACTTATGATATATTAAACGATTAATAAGCTACACGTTTTGAGTTGATATGCTACTCATTATTTATCATAATGGATTAAATGGATGGGAATAAGTAATAAAAAAATATCAGAATGTATTTATGAGTCTCCAATAACCTCAATATACTTACTATATACAATATGCAAAATTTGCCCCTTAAATTATATCTAATTTTATTATATATCAATAAATAAAGCACTATTCCATGTCTGATTTTAATTTATTCACTTACATTTATGTAAATAAGTAGTAAGAAATTATTAGCATCAGTAACGCTCTTTCATAAAAAGTCAAAATGCATTTGTTGACTCTGGTCCACTCAAGGCGAATTTACTTACATGGTGGCTGCAAGATCAAATTTTTTGAATCAATTTTCTCTCAGCAACTGTCAAAATTGAAATTAAAGAAAAATGCGACCAAAACAAATATGCAAACAATAGCAAATAGAGTTTTGATTTGAGTGAATAAGAGTTTTTTAATTGTTATTTTTGTGAAGTTTCAACATTATGAAGAAATTGTGTGTCTATTTAACTATTAAATATATTTTATGTAAAATGTGTGCCACTTTAAGCAGCTCTTATGTGTTCCTTCATTCCTCTCAATTTCGTTTTCTGATCGCAAATTACTTATGTTTGACAATTCCGGAGGTACAGAATTCACCTTAAAGCCACCACGTACGTAAATTCAACTTGGGTGCACTTGGAAACAGCTGATCGCTAGTGGACTCCAGCCACTTATCCCCTTGCATTCGATTTCCCATTGAATTTTTTGTTGGATTGACGAAGTTATCTCTCTATACCAGTGATGATATTTGTAGTGGAATTGTACTTTTTTACCTCCTTTCGATTTTAAGAAGTCCCCAAGTCCTTTCGACCCAAAAAAAGTACTCTCCGATGCACAAAATTCCTATGTTATGTTCTAAGAATTTTTTTTTAAATGATCTCATTTATAAATGTATATTGAAATGTGTTAATTTACATTTATAATGAACTTATCTGTTAATTTTTTTTAATGGGTTGTGAACAAAACCTAACGTTATTTTTTATGTTATTGTTTTATTTTTTATACTTAGCAGAAGTATCATGGATACTTTTCTATTAAATATACACTTGAAGACCAACACCAATTGTTTTTGCTTTACATTTATGATTTATTAGAAAAAAAAAGTACTCTCGAGTCGGAAAAAGTACTTTGCGTTGAGTAAAAAAGTACTTTCGAAAATTCGGAAATATCATCACTGCTCTATACTACTCTATGATTGAAACATCTGCTTAAGTCAAACAGTTGTGAATTAAATGGAACAGCAAAGAAAATGCTGAGCAAATAGGATGAAAATTGTGAACTTAGTACGCAATAATTTTGTGCTCAGATTATGGTTAAGATATTGTTTTTTCAGAAATTGCACATTTTAATGTAAATTAACAAGAAATCAAAATGAACCGTCTCTATAATTTTGTACAAGTCTTGTTGGGATTTCGAAGAACGTCGTTGCCGCGCCGTTAAGTTGGGTTTAAGGTTAGGGCTGCCTTTACGTCCCAACCAACATATGTATATTACCGATTCCTCCCAAAAGAAAATATTTGAACGAAAAAGTGTACAGTCACATAAAATAAAACTAATTGCATTAAATCAGCCATTATCTATTACATCACATGTAGAAGCTCAAAAATTAGCAAAGCGGCGTGATTTGAACCTAGTAAAATTGCAGGATTTGGATTTTAAAACGCAAAGACCGGTGTATAAGTAAGTAAAATCCGATTATAGAATCAGATTTATACAAGAGTAATGCAGTTTAAAAATATATATTTGAATTTTCGGCCCAGATTAGTTACATCCGCAGATGTGTTAATGAATGAATTGAAAGTTGTAAACCAGAAGGAAGTATTAATTAATGCGGAGAAAGAAAAAAGGTACGCCACAATAAAAACTGTATTGAAAAAAGTTAGTTATATTTGCTCCTATCCTCAGGATTCAAACAAAATCTTTAACAATGAGTTCGCGAATTAGTACTCATAACAATTCTTCACGATTGAAAAACATTTTCAAATGGTTATCAAAAAATACCGAAGTACGTATACTTATTCAAGGAAACTCTGAGGACTTTTCCAGTAAGAGAATCTTAAAAACTATTGAACAATTTATCACAGAACCAGAAGCTATTGGTAAAATGGTTCAGAAAAGTTCAACCGGCTCAGTCAGAAAATTTAGCATAATACCCGTAAAGCTAATATCAGGCAAGTCTGCTTTACAAACATGACAAGAATGGCGGGAGCCTCGGACATTTTTTACATCCCTGTATAAATGTGACTATCCTCATGTGCGGTTTAAAATTGAATCACATTCGTACTCGTCCTTACCTCCTTCACATCCTCATAGATCGAAAAATACACTTTTCTTACTTTTAGGTATCAGTTGCATTTTATTCATGGTTAAGTATTTTATTTGGTGGTACCATTTATTTAAAATTAAAAAGCCTAAATAACTATGTAAACAATATTGCGTGAATATATTTTAAGATAAATTATTAGACTTAATTTATAAAATCCACTTGTATATATAGTAATTATAAAAATAGTCTATTCCTCACTAAACTATTTTTAATTTTTGTAGTAGTTATATTTATAATTTCACTATCTTTGGATGAAATTATATAATTAAAATCGTCTTTAAAGAAAATCAAAATTGTTTTTCAACTTACTAAATTTATTTTTTCATTTCTGTTAGCTCATGTTTACATTGATAGATTTTGATAGGTCTCTGACTAGTTTCCTTGATGTTACTTAGTAATCGTTCTACAATTAGAAAATAATAGAGTGGAAACAGTTATCTATATATATATATATATATAAATAACTTACATTGTGTTTGTAATTGATGTTCTCTGTAATGCGTAAACCGATTTTGTTACTGAACATTTCCATGAAAGGTAACAATTCTAAGGTTTTTATATATAAACCATTTTTCTATGTGCATTGGTTCTTGAGTTATAGGCATTAATGAGTGTCGGATAAGATCGCTCTACATCATTTATTTTACATAATTTGAATTTCAAATATGTACATTCTTTTTCCAGTATTGAATCCCGGGCCACCCTAATATTGCCGTTCTATTATTCTTACAGCAACAAAAACTATACATTTTTGGAAAAGTGGGCGGTGCCACTACACCTTATTATTAATCGCTTTGGCGGCCTTAATAATAGACCGATTGTCATGAAACTTTCCCAATGTGGTACCGATGATCTGCTAATAGCTGAACAAATATAGCCTACATATGTCACTCAGTGAATCCCGGGCCATCCTAATAGTGTCGTTCAATTATTCTTACAGCAACAACAATATACATGCATGTTGGTGTACTCTTGGTTCGACCAGTATGCATGTAAACTAGTTGTTCACTTCTCTAAGCAAGGGAGAATAACAATTACAACAACGGTGCTGATTGATGTTTACAGCTCTAAGCGAGAGAGAATAACAATAACACAACAGTGCTGTTTGATGTTATTGACTTCATTCAGCCAATGTGTCGTTATTGTTATTCCCTTGCCTTCGCTGTTTAGAATAACTTTCGTTGGTTTTTTGTCTTTTTTGGTGGTCCGGCGACCAAATAGGAACTGGTTTGTTTCAATCAATTTACTAACATATTTCAATACGTATTGCATATTTTAAACACTTTTCTGAAAATACAGGTGCATTACACTGATTTTAAGTCATTTATTGAGATTGGGTTGAGTTGTTCATTGGATTGATCGTGTTCCGTCATTTTTTGTGTGTCATTGAGTACATTCCAGAGTGAAAGCGTTTTGCATTGTTTTTGCGTTTAGAAACATTGTATGTATGTTCCTGAATTTTTGATTTCATTTTGCAAATAAATCAAATTTCATTTTTAATTGGTGTTGCCACATTTTGAACCCAATGTGGTACGAAGACGTAGGAATTTGGGGCGTCGAACACGTAATGCTACAAATGCTGCGGCATCTAGAGCTTCTCAAAGTAGCGAAGAGCGCGAAAATAATACTTTGGCTGCTCGAAATACCATGGCACGTGTTAGGGCTGCGCGAAATTCAGCTCCAGATCCGTATGTGCGACATACTTTGAAGCGTGCAGCATTCAATTATGATGCAAACTTTGATTACGTTTCTTATGCGAAGGTTTCAATTGATCAATGACCACTGTTTGCAGTCATAGCATGGCATTTAATTTTAAACATGAGGTGCCTGGATTGTGTTGTGCAAACGGGCAAGTTAAATTACCTGAATTGAATCCACCACCGGAGCCCTTGCGTTCTTTGATAACTGGTGCCACACCGGTTTCGAAACATTTTTTGGCAAACATATAAGCGTATAACTCCTGTTTTCAAATGACTTCGTTCGGTGCGACAAATAATATACGCGACAATTTTATGCCAACGTGCAAGGTAATTGTGTTTAGTTGCATAATAGTGAAACGTACGATTGTGAAAATTTTGCTATGCAACAGATTCAAGCCCAAGTTTACCATCGACTTGGATCTTTGTTACCCTTTCCTGATCAAAGTTATCAATTTTTGCAAATATACTTTGTGGGTAACTCAAATGTTGAAACTGATCGTCGTTGTAATATTTCGTCAAATTTACAGAGAGATTGTCGAGCGTTTGTAGAATATGTTGCATACTGAAAATGAGTTAGTGCGGCTTTTTCAAACTGCTCTCGATCAAATGCCATCCGATAAACATGCAATTGTGATTCGAGCTGATAAAACGCCACCTGGCCAACATGTCAGCCGATTTAATGGGCCAACAATGGATGATGTCGCTATTGTAATCGTGAGCGATGAATTTAATTCCCGTGACATTGTGCTGATGCAACTGCAACGAGTGTCTGAAACTCATCGCTGCTATGATGGATTACAGTACCCATTGTTGTTTTGCCGAGGAAAAGACGGTTATCCTTTTAACATTAAAATGATCAATCCTTCTACCGGTTAGTGCATTTCATTTCTATTTAATTTTGAAAAGTTTAATTTCATTTTTCGCATAATTTTGCATTCTAGGAGCGAACACTAATATAAAAATCAGCGCAATGAATTATTATTCATATCGTCTTGTGGTGCGTCAAAATGATTTTAACCATATTTTGCATTGTTGTCGACTTTTCCATAAATTTGTTGTTGACATGTACGCCAAAATTGAATCTGAACGACTAAATTTCATACGGTTGCTATAAATAATGACGGTAATGTTAATGATCTCGGAAAAATGATAATTTTGCCTTCAACGTACACAGGCAGTTTACATCATATGCATGAGAATGCGCAGGATGCAATGACTTATGTGCGTCATTACGGTCGACCAGATTTAATTATAACGTTTACGTGTAATCCGCAATGGAGTGACATTGATATCATTGCCCGTGTTTTTAAGCAGAAGTTAAAATCCGTTATGGATTTCATCGTAAAATGAAAAGTATGTGGTGAAGTCAAGTGCTGGATGTGTTCTGTGGAATGGCAAAAGCGTGGTTTGCCACATATTCATATTTTAATTTGGTTGGTCAATAAAATCACACCGGATGAAGTTGATAATGTGATATATGCATAAATTCCAGACCAAACAAGTGATCCTCAATTATATGATACTATTGTGCAAAATATGATACATGGTCCATGTAGAGAATTTAACATTAACTCCCCATGTTTGGTTGATGCCAACTTTGGTAAACGCTATCCAAGAGCTTTGATTTCGGATACAGTCACTGGAAATGATGGTTACCCATTATATCGTCGTCGATCAACTGAAGATAATGGTAGATCTGTTACTATAAGAGTACGGAATCAAGACGTTGAGGTCGATAATCGTTGGGTTGTCCGTATTCACCGTTATTGTCGAAAGTATTATGTCGAATACTGCAATTCTGTCAAGCCCATTAAAAATATTTGCAAGTATGTAAATAAAGGTAGTGATAAGGCTATATTTTAAGCTACTGATCGGAACAGAAACAATGAAATACATCAGTATCAAATGGGGCGTTACATTAGTCGTAATGTAGCGATTTGGCGTATTTGTTCGATTCAAATACACGACAGATATCCAGCTGTTTTCATTTAGCTGTGCATCTTGAAAATGGCCAACGTGTGTATTTCACTTCCGAAAATGCTGCACAGAGAGCTGTATCACCACCTCATACAACTCTAACCGCATTTTTTAAATTGTGTGAAGTTGATGCTTTTGCCAGAACGTTATTGTATGTAGAAGTGCCAATGTATTTTATGTGGAATGCATAAAAAAAAGAGTTCCAACGGCGTAAGCAAGGACATCGTTTTGATGGATATCAAAATTTGTATTCATCTGATGCTTTGGGACATATTTATACTGTTCACCCAAATAATGCTTAGTGTTTTTAATTACGTTTACTGTTAATTCGTGGCCCAACATCATTTCGACCATTAAGAACAGTCAATGGAATACTGCGTACGACGTATCGACAAGCGTGTCAACAGCTTAATTTGTCGGAAAATGAATGAAATGATGTGGGAACAAACACTTGCATATACAGCAATTGTGACTCATCTTTACCAAATCCGAACTTTGTTTGCGATTATTTTGTCTACCATCGAATCCATATGAGTTGTGGACAAAATTTTAAGACTTTCTATCGGAAGATATTCTGTTTCAAGTGCGTCAAGCAAATTGTAATCCTGTAATCGATTCCACGCCGGAAATTTACAATGAAGCATTGAATTGCATAGAAGATTTGTGTTTATCGATAGCTAATAAAGCGTAGGCACAGTTGGGAATGCCATCTCCTAATCGTGCCATACATGGCATTTTTGAGGTAGAACTGCAACGTGAACAACAATACGATCGCAACGAATTCAATGATTTTGTTGAAGCAAATCTTTCGACATTGAATGCAGAGCAGAAAAAGGCGTACGATACTATTATGCAAGCTGTCAATGATGATGCCGGTGGATTTTATTTTCTGGATGCTCATGGAGTCACCGGAAAAACGTTCTTAATTTCACTGTTGTTGGCAACGATACGTTCCCAGAATACAATTGCATTGGAGTTGGCGTCTTCTGACATTGCAGCCACTTTGTTAGATGGTGATCACACACATTCTGCATTAAAATTGCCATTGAATTTCCAAGTTAATGAAACTCCAACACGTAACATATCAAAAACATCTGGAACGACAATTATTGAAACGTTGCGGTATTATTATTTGGGTTGAATGCACTATGGCGAATAAGAAATCTGTTGAATCTTTGAAAAGAACCATGCAAGATGTTCGAGATAATTCAGGCTTCTTTGGTGGTGCATTAATTTTATTGTCAGGCGATTTCAGACAAACATTGCCCGTCATTCCTAGATCGACAGCTCCCGATGAAATTAATGCTTGTTTGAAGTCTTCATATTTATGGAGATTTGTTAGAACATTGAATCTTACTACCAACGTTCGTATTCAGTTGCAGAACGATCCATCTGCCGATAAGTTCTTTAAGCAATTGCTGAAAATTGGGAATGGTGCGATGCCTGCTGACGAAAATGGATTGATAACATTTCCAACTGATTTTTGCCGTTTTGTACAGTGGAAAGGAGGAATTGATTGCACATGTTTTCCTAACATAGCACAACAGTATAAATGCCATGCATGGGTGAGTGGTAGAGCAATTTGAGCGGCTAAGAACAAAGATGTTAGAGAATTAAACATGGCTATACAATCCAACATTAGAGGCGACTTAATTTCGTACAAGTCTGTGGATACTGTTACAAATGAACAAAATATTGTGAATTATCTAACTGAATTTTTGAATTCGTTAGATTTATCAGGATCGCCTCCGCATAATGTCCAATTGAAAGTTGGCGTCACTATCATTATGCTACGCAATATCAATCAACCCCGTTTGTGTAATAGTATAGACTTGCTGTTAAAAAATTGATGGCTTATGTTATTGAAGCTACTATTTTAACTGGGAAATTCAAAGACGAAGACGTATTCGTTCCACGCATCCCAATCGTTCCATCTGATATGCCATTTGAATTTAAACGACTTCAGTTTCCTGTTTGCCTTGCTTTTGCGGTTACTATTAATAAAGCGCAAGGCCAATCATTAGGAATTTGTGGAGTTAAATTAGAGTACCCAGTTTTCTCACATGGACAACTGTATGTTGTCTGTTCGCGTGTTGGCAAACCATCGGTTTTGTATATTTACACCGAAAGTGGAAAAACAAAAAATGTTGTGTACCACAGAGATTTACAATAAAAACTATTTAACATTGATTAAAATGAACTTTGAAATGATTTTATATTTTCCTTGTTTCGCACTACGAAGTGTGCAGGCGATTCGCTAGTACAAATATATAATGAATTTTTAAATGTAACCGTGAATATAATGTGGTCTGATTGTGTTAACCGTTATTATTCGGTACTATCCGAAACCACAGCTGTTTCATGTATTTACTGAAAGTACTTTAGCAACTCAGTGTTATACAGTGCAGGAGTAAAACGTGTCCCGAATTAACGAAGCAACAATTCTAATATTCATTGTTGGAATTTCTCCGATTTATTGCTATTGAAAGCAGAAATCACAATTATCGTACAAAATATGTCGTATAAACACCACTTTTTTCCTCGGTATCGGTAGCGGGATAGGAGAAGCCTCAACCGAGGGAACCAAAGCCGGACACACTGGTCAGAAAGAATCAATACCAGTAATCAGTACTTGGCAAGATTGCGAGAAATGAGGCGTACCGAACGGAGATACCAGGCTGTGGTATCACACACCCAAAATCGGACAAAGCAACGAAGCAGGATCGGTCTCAGGATGGAACGTCTCTCGTCTCTCGCTAGCACTTCATGACGCCAACACTAACAGTGGCAACAAGGTGCTGGAGAGGTGGGGTGAGATCGAACCCAGATGGACAGAGATGGTGATGGAGCACCTCTTCTTCAATCTAGAAGCATCTCCACGTGGCTAGTACTCTGATGAGGTTCTCCGCGGATGTAGGGTGTTCAGGTGCGACGATATGCTCTCCAAGGAATTCCTCGGCTACGTGCTAGGAAAGAATAAGTGATGCTTGGGATGAGTTTCATGCTCAAAATTATTCCGGATCCGGAAATTCCCCGGATACCAGGAGCCTGCATCTGATTACCCGCGTTGGAGATGGATGATACTTCATCTCCTAGAGCAGCAAAATCCGACAGTAACGCCACACGATTTTTTAGTCATTAAAGACCAGGATCTCCAGAAAAGTAGCATGTCCCTTCTGTCATCCATAAATGAGCAGTCTGTGAAGGCGCTCGAGACTACCGACAACCAAATGGGGTTCGGTGTCAGGTACGCCAAACTGAAAATCTTCCAACCTTGCAAGAATGGGGATGAAGCAGAAGAGATGGAGGAGACCAACAACAGATACTGATGTTGACGGTTGTTCAGATTAATCTACAAAATTCTCGGAATGCCACGATAATCTTGCCGCCGACCTAGGCGAGGAGGATTGTGGACATCAGCATCGTGCAGGAGCCATTGGTTGAAAGTACTGATATCATAAGCAGCTTTTACTACTTGACTTTTCTTTGTCTTCAGTGCAGCACAGTATATTTAACAGTTGAGAAAATCGAAGAGCCAATGGATGATAGTACTAGCATATATGGCACATGGCAGGGGCGCACCACTGGAAGAAGTTGCGTTGTTTACGGCCAGCTTAACCTCTAAAGATTCTGCTCTACTTCTTGGATGTGACCCCAACGTGAGGTATACGCTGTGGGGCAGCACAGAGGTTAATGAAAGGGCTCAGTCACTTTTTGATTTTATTAGCAGCCCCAATATCACTATATGCAAATGGCGAACACACCTAATTTCACATTTCCTAGCTCGGCGAGTAAGAACGGTTGGGAAGAAGTGTTAGACCTAACTCTCTTAACAGACAACATAGTATTCCAGGTGAAGAACTGGACGGTGTCCAACAAACGGTCTTTTTCGGACCATAGTTGAATAATTTTCAGTGTGTGTTTGGGAACAATAGACCCAAAACTTTTAGAAATCCTAATATATTCAAATGGGGAAACTCCTCCAGAGTAGCCACGCCAAACTTAATATAGGGCGGCTCACATACAATCAACCTAAGACTTGGACACGCAACTGGATAATCGTGGGACAGTATTTACTACAGCCTATAAGAAATCCTGTCCAATTAGTAGGAGTAAAAAATGCATTAAACTCTAGTGGAATGAGGAACTTTCAAAACTAGGGAAGGAACAAGAGAGCTATTCAACCAATGACGACATCGTGATAATGGTATCAGGTATGTTCCCAAGGATGATAAATGAGATTATGCAAGGAGCTTGGTCAAACTCTCCACATGGGCTATGGGTTGTGGACTTAGGGTAAATCCAGGTAAGGCGTATGCTTTTTATCACTAGAAACTAGATTCCAATCTTCAACCTCAAATCCTTGCTGAATCCAAAGTTGAATTGGAAACTTAATATCGAGAGCGGGTCACGAACCCAGGTAACCCTGTACTCTCTGTACACCAGGTTGTTTGTTAAGATATGGGGGCTATTCACTGTCTGTACACGGCCATAGTATTGTAAGGAGCATAAATCTTAATGATTTTTCCTCCTACATATCACATCGGCACCACTCACAAAATGATGCGATCTCCAGTTGCCCAACACTGGTGAGTCACTTTTATCATCACGCCACTGCCTCCCAACAAGAAAACCCACGGGGTGGAGAACACGTGGAGAAAACCCACGCGGATGAGAACCACGAGGCAGCTATCGAGGAGAAGAAGAAGACAAAGTGAAAACACGTGGAGGAGAACCACGCGGTGCTGAAACATGGCAGCTCTCGGGAAGAAGAAGACAAAGTGAAAACACATGGAGGAGAACCACGCGGTGCTGAAACATATGGCAGCTATTGGGAAGAAGAAGAAAACCGAACCATATGATGCCATTCAGACAGCCAATGACGTTGGTGATTCTCCTCTGTCAGAAGAGGAGGCAGGCAGCGTGACGATGATGGCCACCTCCGTGAATGGTGAGGGTAGTACAGATTAACCTTCACCATTGTATAGCTGCCTCGGCAGCCCTGATCCTCCACCTGACTCAAAAAGGAGAGGAACTCATACTGGTCCAAGAACCGTGGGTCGTAAATGATCAGGTGCGCGGACTCACCTTCAGCGGATACCGCACAGTATTCGTGCAGGATCGAAGTAAAGCCAGAGCATCTATTCTTGTTAAGAACAACATTAACGCTCTTCTGCGTCAGGTTCAGCGACAAGGATAATGTAGCCATGGTCATTTCAACCAATACCATGGCTACGTGGATCGTCAGGAGCTATGTGGCGCATGACCACGTGCAGACGCCGCCTCCGGATACTTTAAAACTGCTGGTAACGGAGGCAAACAGGAAGCGAGTCCCGGTATTCATCGGGGCCGATGCCAATGCCCATCACGAGGTGTGGGGCAGCACGGGAACCAACGAGCGGGGTGAGTCACTCTTTGATTTCATTCTTGCTAACGACCTAGTCACTGCTAACAGGGGGAGCGAGCCAACCTTTATAACATCGAATTGAAGGGAGATTCTCGATCTCACTCTTGGCAACAAGTACTCGTCTCATCTTCTTTCGAGCTGGCGCGTTTCACAGGAATGCTCCTTCTCGGATCACTGTTATATATACTTCAAGATTGGTATCTCGGATCCCTTAGATTCTGCAGAGTCTAAAACGTATACTAACAGAAAAAAACTGACTGGAAAAATGTTCCAGGCCACTACGGAGTCGGGTCTGCAGTCGACTCCTCCTACTATCAATAATCACCTCGATATAGATCGGGCGCTTGAAGCAATTACAGCACTATTTAACTCTGCTGCCAAATCAGCCTACAACGTACCGAAGCCAAGAGGCAAACCCAAACCCCCTTGGTGGAATTCCGAAATTGCTGAGCTGCGTAAAGAATGCCGCAAGCTCTTCAACAGAGCCAAAGCTACCAATGGCTGGCTCCCTTTCAAGGATAAACAAAGGGAACGCAAGTATATGGTTATGAGATCCAAAAAAGCGTCTTGGCGAGACTTCTGTGTCAGCATAGAAAGCTCGTCCGAGACAAGCAGACTCCGGAGGATATCACCCCTCGGGCTCTTGAATGTATTCAGAGATCGGACGGTAACTGGACTGACTCTGAAACCGACACTCTAGATGCCCTACTAGAAACACACGTTCCGGGGAATGAAATCTTTGTGGATTGCAGGTCTCTTGACACCAACCATTCTTTAAGTCACTCAACCCAGTTCCAAATGACCCACACGCATATTCAGTGGGCCATCAACAGCCTTAAGCCTTTTATATCACCCGGGCCTGATGGCATCATTCCCACGGATATTCAGCACACTGCAACTGCGGTTGCGCCTTGGCTACTGCATATTTATAATGCATGCCTAAGATGGTCGTACATTCCCAAAAGCTGGAGAGAAGCTCGATTAGTATTCATGCCTAAAGCGGGAAAGGCGACCCATACCAAGCCTAAGGACAATAGACCAATTAGTCTATCCTCCTATCTTTTGAAAACGCTGAAAAGGGTCCTTGATATACAAATCAGGAGCTCTATTAATCCCACGCTCCTATCCAAATCACAACATGCCTATTCTAAAGGTAAGTCTGTGAAAACAGCGCTGTACGCGTTCATTGAGCAAATAGAGAAATCTATTGTCAATAAAGAATATACTATTGCAGTATTTCTCGACATAGAAGGGCCATTCAACAATATATGTCTGTCCGCCATAATTACTTCCCTGGAAAACTTAAATCTTGATCCCAGTCTGGTTAGGTTCATCGGACAGCTACTGAAAACACGCGTCATCAGCTCCTCAATAGGAAATGTGCATGCTAAAAGGACTGTCAAAAGAGGTACGCCACAAGACGGTGTGCTCTCACCCCTCATCTGGAATCGGACGGTGAACACACTACTAATGAGATTAGATCACACCGGCTGTAAACCAGACTTAATGCTATATCTCGCTGGACTAAGCTAAACCTGGGCCATGCCAATATTCTAATGCAGGATACGCCCGTACAGACGGACGTTGACTGTACATGCTAGGTGTAGACCTAATCTAAACCACGGGTTCAACACCTACATTGCTAGTAGGAGGAATGGTCCAACAAATTAGTGGTCACATCAAACTTGGAATTAAGCTCTCCTATCGTCTCCATGACCGTTGCAGCGTCTTTCAGGCGGAAGTAATGGCTATATTTCAAGCGTCCAAGTGGCTCATTCACAACAAAGTATTCGATGTGAACATTCGAATATTCACGGACAGTCAGGCGGCAATCAAGTCCCTAGCTGCTGTATTCACTACATCTAAGCTTGTACTTGACTGCCGCTCCTCCCTAAACGTCGTCCTGGGTAACCCACTAGTTCATATATGTTGGGTGCCTGGACATAGTGATATTTTGGGAAACTGCGAAACCGATGAATTGGAATAGGTACGATACTCCCTGACATCTGTCCCTCTTTCATTGTAGGTGTCCCAGTAGCCACGGTCAAATGGGCCATAAAACATTACTACCTTGAGGCAACCAAAAGAGTCTGGGTAAATGAACATACCTGTAGTGTTGCCAGACAAACCTGGAGCACTATGGACACAAGGCGTGCTAGTCAGCTGCTTAATGTTAGCAGGAACTCCATCGGCGCTACAATAAATGCCTGATTGGTAAGTAAGCTGATAGACTAGCACTGCCCCATAACGACTTCTGTCGCAGTTCGCGCTCTGAGGGTGAGGAAGAGATAGTACCTCATCTCATGTGTCAGTGCCCAGGTCTGGCCAGACGAAGATTAAAATTCTAAGGCTCACTATTCTTCACTACCTTAACCGAACTATCTTCCATAAACATTAAGAACATAGCCAGGTTCATTTCGGAATCACTGTGGTTCCCAAAATTCCAGACGGGGAATCGCGTTGTCTTAGTGTGGCATAACAATGAGCCATTTCATGTGCTTAAGTGTGTTTTTGCGTGAAGGCTGCCACTCCTACCTACCTACCTACCTACCATATGGTTGGGTAAAATCCGGGCACGCCAAGATTGGTGCCTCCGTGAGTCTCTGTTTGAGAGCATTAAAA
This sequence comes from Clusia tigrina, assembly GCA_920105625.2. Classification (NCBI taxonomy): domain Eukaryota; kingdom Metazoa; phylum Arthropoda; class Insecta; order Diptera; family Clusiidae; genus Clusia; species Clusia tigrina. Next base: position 82,228,766 of record OV050030.1, on the reverse strand, counting down.
GCTTCCTGTTGCTCATTGTTTTCGCAGTCTCTCGTAACTGTACAGTTGATCGCTACCGAAGCTGTGTTGGTGTCTTTGTCGGCTGGCATGATACTGCTGCCCCCACATGTAAAGGCGGCGGTGCATTGGGCTAGGAAATCCATGCCGACTACGATGTCATCGATGGCACAATTTGCTTAGTTTCGTCCGCGAGCCGTACCGCCACGCTCCTCGTTGTTGTGTCCCGGAATGTTGTTAATCGATCCGCAAACTTCTTGCTTATGAAGCTGCGCGTTGCTCCAGTGTCGATAGTCGCTTCTGCCTGTTGTGTTCCTACGATAATAACTGCTGAAACTACGATAATAACAGCCTGAAAACGTAGATTCTTTTTTGTGATCGAGGTCTGTTTGTTGAAGCTCTCGTCGGGCCCCGGTCTTGACGCCACAATCTCAGCAGAGCATAACCTAGTTGTTGCGGCATTCTCTTGCAAAATGGCCGTCACGACCACCGCGTCTACAAGCGGTCGCTAAATTTATCTCTGCTTCCGGGGCGGTTGTCACCATGCGGTGGCGCTCTTCTTCAGGCTGCGATGGTCTAAACGCGCGCGTTGTTGCGGTAAATCGTGGAAACCTGGGTCGTCTTAGCGGGTTGTATGGCTTCAAAATCCTCTGCTAGCGAGATTAGTTTCTGTAAGTCAGCAAAATCTTTTCGCTTGATATACAGTTGGTACTCTGGGGAGCTATTTTGGTGAATTATCTCTAACTTGCGCTCCTCGGTGTAACCAGCATGCCTCATTAAATTTTGCATGCCAATGACGTAGTCTTCAAAAGATTCCCTGGATTTCTGCTGTCTTTAACGTATTTCGTCCTCAAGGCTTTCAAAGTATCGCGATGGCAGGAAGAACCCAATGAAGTCGCGCTTAAACGTTGCCCACGTTTCCCAATGATTATTGTTGTTGCGAAACCACATCAACGCCTTTTCACACAACAATTCAGGCATTGTTCGTGGCAAAGTCTATCGGGAGGGTGTAGGTGTCTGTTAATTAATCTAGCCGCGCAATAAATGCCAGCGGCTCCTTCCCGCCGTCGTAGTGTACTGACCATTTCCACACATGGTCTATGACTGCTGGATAGGAGGGTCTAGCGGTTTCCCTCATTTGTAAATTGCTGAGGGCCACAGAAGTGGTCGGTGGAGGCGCTCGCTCCCGCATTGTCGGTGCTACTGTGTCTTGCCATATGGGTGCAGCGGCGCTGGAAGAACAAGAGGAGAGGGGGCTCTTGTATACTCGGTTTCTAGCTCCCTAAGTCGTTCCTGTAAATCAACTTTGGATTCTGTCTTTGTTATGAACGACGCAACCCGGCGCCGAAAGTCCTCCATTGTCCCTGTGCTGTCGAAGTTGAATTCGTCCGCGATTGCTACCAGTTCCTCTTTGTGCAAGCTGTACACCCATGTTGTGCGTACCACGTTGGATAGGAGGGTCTAGCGGTATATAAGCTGTTTTCTCTGTGTTGTTGTTTTTAATCCCTTTCGGGTCCCTGCTCGGGCGCCACTTGTAACGACACGCTGGGTCTCTCTAATATTCTACAGCTGAGGTAGACTCAACGGTATCTAGGGTTCGTTAGCAAGAAATAAGTCTTAGACTTTGGTTTACATTGTGGATACTTTTATTGTCTCTTAGTTATTTACATTTCTCTTGTTATGTGTATATTTGTATATTTTCTTCTGCAGTTGGCTAATCGCATGGTGGGGGGGATCTGTGTTGCGAGTTCCAGTGTCGTAGATGTCCGGCGCGAGTGAATAATTCGCTCAATTAGTCGTCCGGCGCGAGTGAATAACTCGCTCAGGTCGTTAGAAGCGTCAGGTCACTGCTTGCGCCCCGTGTAGATTATGCGTGTCGTGCCTCCGCTGTTGTTCGAGCAATAATAGAGTTCTTCTTGGTTGCGCTGTTGTTCGATCAAAAGAAGTGTTCTCCCTTATTCTGTTGTTTCGATCCAAAAGAGTTCTTGCTTATGCTGTTGTTCGATGAAGAAGAGTTCTTACTTGCACTGTTGTTCGATGAAGAAGAGTTCTTCCTGGCAGTGTTGTTCGATGAAGGAGAGTTCTTGGTTGCACTGTTGTTCGATCAAGAAGAGTTCTTGCTTGATTTGTTGTTCGATGAAGAAGAGTTCTTGATTGCGTTGTTGTTCGATGAAGAAGAGCATTCTTGCCTTTGCTGTTGTTCGATGGAAAAGAGGTATTGCTTCCGCCGTTGTTTGATGAAGAAGAGATTTTGGTTATGCTGTTGTTCGATGATGAAGAGTTCTTACTTGCACTGTTGTTCGTTGGAGAAAAGTTCTTGCTTGCGCCGCTGTCTGATGAAAAAGAGACTGAGTACTACGTTGCTGCTCCTGATATAGAACAATGGCTGCTCGCACACAATGCGTGGCGTGCTGTCATTGGCTGTCTGAATGGCATCATATGGTTCGGTCTTCTTCTTCTTCCCAATAGCTGCCATATGTTTCAGCACCGCGTGGTTCTCCTCCATGTGTTTTCACTTTGTCTTCTTCTTCCCGAGAGCTGCCATGTTTCAGCACCGCGTGGTTCTCTTCCACGAGTTTTCACTTTGTCTTCTTCTTCTCCTCGATAGCTGCCTCGTGGTCCTAATCCGCGTGGGTTTTCTCCACGTGTTCTCCACCGCGTGGGTTTTCTTGTTGGGAGGCAGTGGCGTGATGATAAAAGTGACTCGCCAGTGTTAGGCAACTGGAGATCGCTTCATTTTGTGAGTGGTGCCGATGTGATATGTAGGAGGAAAAATCATTAAGATTTATGCTCCTTACAATACTATGGCCGTGTGCAGACAGTGAATAGCCCCCATATCTTAACAAACAACCTGGTGTACAGAGAGTACAGGGTTACCTGGGTTCGTGACCCGCTCTCGATATTAAGTTTCCAATTCAACTTTGGATTCAGCAAGGATTTGAGGTTGAAGATTGGAATCTAGTTTCTAGTGATAAAAAGCATACGCCTTACGTGTATTTACCCTAAGTCCACAACCCATAGCCCATGTGGAGAGTTTGACCAAAGCTCCTTGCATAATCTCTCTTATCATCCTTGGGAACATACCTGATACCATTATCACGATGTCGTCATTGGTTGAATAGCTCTCTTGTTCCTTCCCTAGTTTTGAAAGTTCCTCATTCCACTAGAGTTTAATGCATTTTTTACTCCTACTAATTGGACAGGATTTCTTATAGGCTGTAGTAAATACTGTCCCACGATTATCCAGTTGCGTGTCCAAGTCTTAGGTTGATTGTATGTGAGCCGCCCTATATTAAGTTTGGCGTGGCTACTCTGGAGGACTTTCCCCATTTGAATATATTAGGATTTCTAAAAGTTTTGGGTCTATTGTTCCCAAACACACACTGAAGATTATTCAACTATGGTCCGAAAAAGACCGTTTGTTGGACACCGTCCAGTTCTTCACCTGCAATACTATGTTGTCTGTTAAGAGAGTTAGGTCAAACACTTCTTCCCAACCGTTCTTACTCGCCGAGCTAGGAAATGTGAAATTAGGTGTGTTCGCCATTTGCATATAGTGATATTGGGGGTGCTAATAAAATCAAAAAGTGACTGAGCCCTTTCATTAACCTCTGTGCTGCCCCACAGCGTATACCTCACGTTGGGGTCACATCCAAGAAGTAGAGCAGAATCTTTAGAGGTTAAGCTGGCCGTAAACAACGCAACTTCTTCCAGTGGTGCGCCCCTGCCATGTGCCATATATGCTAGTACTATCATCCATTGGCTCTTCGATTTTCTCAACTGTAAAATATACTGTGCTGCACTGAAGACAAAGAAAAGTCAAGTAGTAAAAGCTGCTTATGATATCAGTACTTTCAACCAATGGCTCCTGCACGATGCTGATGTCCACAATCCTCCTCGCCTAGGTCGGCGGCAAGATTATCGTGGCATTCCGAGAATTTTGTAGGTTAATCTGAACAACCGTCAACATCAGTATCTGTTGTTGGTCTCCTCCATCTCTTCTGCTTCATCCCCATTCTTGCAAGGTTGGAAGATTTTCAGTTTGGCGTACCTGACACCGAACCCCATTTGGTTGTCGGTAGTCTCGAGCGCCTTCACAGACTGCTCATTGATGGATGACAGAAGGGACATGCTACTTTTCTGGAGATCCTGGTCTTTAATGACTAAAAAATCGTGTGGCGTTACTGTCGGATTTTGCTGCTCTAGGAGATGAAGTATCATCCATCTCCAACGCGGGTAATCAGATGCAGGCTCCTGGTATCCGGGGAATTTCCGGATCCGGAATAATTTTGAGCATGAAACTCATCCCAAGCATCACTTATTCTTTCCTAGCACCTAGCCGAGGAATTCCTTGGAGAGCATATCGTCGCACCTGAACACCCTACATCCGCGGAGAACCTCATCAGAGTACTAGCCACGTGGAGATGCTTCTAGATTGAAGAAGAGGTGCTCCATCACCATCTCTGTCCATCTGGGTTCGATCTCACCCCACCTCTCCAGCACCTTGTTGCCACTGTTAGTGTTGGCGTCATGAAGTGCTAGCGAGAGACGAGAGACGTTCCATCTTGAGACCGATCCTGCTTCGTTGCTTTGTCCGATTTTGGGTGTGTGATTAGGTACTCCGCGTACTCATCAACCACAGCCTGGTATCTCCGTTCGGTACGCCTCATTTCTCGCAATCTTGCCAAGTACTGATTACTGGTATTGATTCTTTCTGACCAGTGTGTCCGGCTTTGGTTCCCTCGGTTGAGGCTTCTCCTATCCCGCTACCGATACCGAGGAAAAAAGTGGTGTTTATACGACATATTTTGTACGATAATTGTGATTTCTGCTTTCAATAGCAATAAATCGGAGAAATTCCAACAATGAATATTAGAATTGTTGCTTCGTTAATTCGGGACACGTTTTACTCCTGCACTGTATAACACTGAGGTGCTAAAGTACTTTCAGTAAATACATGAAACAGCTGTGGTTTCGGATAGTACAAAATCGTGTGGCGGTACTGTCGGATTTTGCTGCTCTAGGAGATGAAGTACCTTTCCATCGTCCATCTCCACCGCGGGTACCCAGATACAGGCTCCTGGTATCCTGGGAATTTCCGGATTCGGAATAATTTTGACCATGAAACCCATCCCATTCGCCACTTATTCTTTCCAAGCACCTATATGGATGGCCCGAAGTAGGATTTTCTTACCCTGGGAGGATGCGCTTGTGGCTGGGAGCGGGGCTGGCCCTTTGGACGTAACACCCGAAGACATCCTTGGTCTGGCGACAAAAGTCCAAGACGAAGCCGCTGGTGAGCTTAAGGCTGTTTTTTGCCTAACTAAGCTCGTTTTTGTTGTTGGTTTTGGCTCCACTTGTGGGTTGGCCACGGATTTTTTGTGGGAGATTAAGTATGTGTCCATGCACAAAGGGTCCCCATTTAAAGCCGCTATATCAGTACGAATGCGTAGTCACCTCTTTGGTCCCATGGTTGTCTATGTAGATGCAGGGAGGCTATGCGAGGGTTCGCAGAAGTCCTTATGGGTGCGAGTGCTCAGAGCCCGACCAGTGCTAATTGGGAGCTAGTCTCAACCAAACCTACACCGTCAACCAAATGACGACTTTCCTCGAACTTACTTTGAGGCCTGCCAAGGTTTTAATGGGACGGAGACGGTTGTGACCTTAAACTGGAGCCGTTCGCACTGGGTTCCTCCAGTGGTATTTGGTCCAGAAGCCACACCTGCCAGCCCAGGAGCATTCAAATAAAAATATTGTTAGGGGGTAGTCCGTGGACGTATAGGGTCGTGCCGTCGGACATCAGATGCTCTCCACACGGTGGTTGCAGCGGATGCCGGAGGGAGGGGATAAATACCATTTAGCGCTATCCAGAGTGCACCATGAGGAGGCGATCTACACTACACTCTACCCAACCACTACAAAATGATGCGAGCGATTATGGATTGGGCGTGGTTAAAGAACGCGTCACCGCTTACGCTAGCCGACACCTTAATAAGGCTGAACGGAATTACACTCCCATCGAGAAGGAATGCCTAGCCATTGTTTGGGGCATCCGCAAGATGCGAGCGTGTGTAGAGGGGTACGAATTCACAGTCATCACTGACCACTTGGCACTCAAATGGCTCAACTCCATAGAGAGTCCTTCGGGAAGAATCGGAAGATGCGATTCTGCGAGTTGCGAGTTGCTGCAATCCACATTCAACGTCAAGTACCGTAAAAGAAATTTAAACGTACTGTCAGACGCTATATCAAGGCATATTACCACACTTTGGTGTCCCTAAGGCACTTATCACAGGAAACGGAACTCAGTACACCAGCCACGCATTTTGGCAGTTCTTAGAAGATCTCCGGCACCATACACACCCCAGGAAAATCCAACAGAACGACCAAATAGAATCATTAAAACCTTGGTGGCACAATGCGCAAATGGTAATCAACGAAAATGGGGCACACACCTACCGGAGATCGCGCTATCAATTCATGCGTTACGGAAAGCACGCATACCTAACCCATGCGCGTGAGTTTCGCATACCCCATGCGCTCTACGATGAATGCACTCTCGGCACTGGGCAGATCGTTGTGAATGTTGTGCGCCAGTAATGGTTCTTAGAATTTAGGACTGTACTCTTTGTATGAATTCTATATTAGAGTTGCTTGCCCCGCCCCACAACTGGCTACCGTAAGTCCAAATTGGTTTTATAATGGCTTTGTACAGGAGTGTTTTGTATTCTAGGCTCAACCTGGAATTTTTGTGCATGAGCTAGTGTAGGCTATTTGCTTTCAAAGTCATTTGTTTTTTTCTTTGGCTTCGATGTGGCGCTTCCAGGTCAAACGTGAATCAAAATGAATTCCTGGGTACTTCACCTCCTTTGCTTGTGGAATAGGAGAGTTATTTAGTTTTTTGGCTGGACATGTACCTTTTTTATAGTAAAGGTAATATGCGTACTTTTCGATTCGTTGACGTTAATTCGCCAGTCAGCCAACCAATTTGTTACTAGGACCAGATGATCTTCTAAGTCACGGGATGCGATTTTGGAATTTGGATGAATGTTAAGGATAGCCGTATCATCGGCGAAAGTTGCTGTTGTTAAGTATTTATTGGTAGGCAAATCTGAGGTATATAGTAGATACAACACCGGACCTAACACGCTTCCTTGTGGTACGCCAGCTTTTATGTCATAGCATTTAGAGTTAGCATTATTGTACCTTACTTTGAACTTTCTGCCCCTCAGATACGATTCCAATATTTGGTGTACTTTTGTGGGCAACAGTTTTTTGATTTTGTAAATAAGCCCCTCGTGCCAGACCTTGTCAAACGCCTGCGCCACATCTAAAAAGATGGCTGAACAATATTGGTTTTTGTCGAATGCATTTTTTATCTCATTCACTATTCGATGAACCTGCTCTATTGTACTATGGTGTTCGCGGAAGCCAAATTGGTGAGTGGGAATAGTGAGTTTTTCGTTTATATGCAGTATTAGTTTTGCAAGAAAAAGCCTTTCTAAGAGTTTTGATAAGATAGGCCGGAGGCTAATCGGTCTCGGACGATTGATAGAGGCCTTTTCCTAGTTTCGGGATCATTGAGATTTCTGAAACTTTCCAGGCATTAGGAAAGTATCCTAAGCGCAACAAGCCATTAAATAGTGAAGTAAGAAAGATGATGGCCGTTTGGGGCAACTCCTTGATCATTTTTCCAGTAATGAGGTCGTGTCCTGGGGCTTTGTTAAGAGCTAGGTTACTAATTGCATTACTTACTCCTTTTGTTTTTAAATTAATAGGCGAGCATAAATAAATAAATAAATGGCGAGGGGATTAATATTAGGTTATTAGCATTGCGAAGTGGGTTGGGGGTAAAAACATCTCTTAAGTGTTCTGCGAAAACAGCAGACTTTTCATCATCGCTTCTTGCCCAGTTTCCGTTTTTTGTATGAATCGGTGGAATTCCGCGTGTAGGTGGCTTTATTTCTCTGACAGCTTTCCACAGAGAGTAGTTGGTGACGTCAATCGGAGAAAGGTTTTGGCTATACTGGTCCAGACAACGATCTGATTCTAGACGCAAGGCTTTTCTCAAGTTTTCACTGGCAATAGATAGCTTCCGTTTTAGGAAAGGGGACCTAAATTTTTGCCATTCACGACGTGTCCTCTATTGGTGAGAAATCGTAGGTAGGGCGTAAGTTTTTGTTCAGATGTATTATAATAGGAGAGTGATCTGAAGAGAGGTCGTTAAGGTGTTCTACTTTGAGTTTATCTCGTTTTAGCTTTCTAGAAACTCCAAAATCAATAAGGTCAGGGATCTTCCGTGGGTCAGTCGGCCAGTACGATGGTTGTCCTGAAGAGATAATATCAATCTTGGTGTCAGAAAGCATGAAGTTATATAATTGTTTTCCTTTTGATGTTGTTAGCCGTGAGCCCCAGTGAGTGTGCTTGGCATTGTAGTTGCCAGCAGCTAGAAAACATGTTCCAAGTGTGGAGAAGAAATCTGAGAACTGGTTACTTGTTATTTTAAATCTAGGTGGGCAGTACACAGCGGATATTGTTGTTGTCCCATCCGCCTAGACAAATTGATGTTGCTTGGAGGTACTCCTTGTTGTACTCTTCTATAGCAAAGTGTTTGATTAGGATTCCAGTGCCACCATGGGCTTTACCAACGAGATGCTTTGTATCATAGAATTTATATCCCGGTATGTACAAATTCTGTTTTTCGATTAGATGGGCTTCAGATATAAGAAGTATATCGATTTCATTAGTGAGTAAAAATTTATTGATTTCTAACTTGTGCTGGCTTACACCGTTTGCATTCCATTGACAGATCTTAAGTACGTTCATTTCGGAGATAGCAGAAGCTACATGAGCTGGTTTTGGTTTCTCATCGTTTCTTGAATCATTGTTTGTATGGAGGTCATGAACAGCGTCATACATTGTGTGAGCGTTGTTATTATTCCTTCAAAATTGTGCAGATTTGAACGAGTCCCGGACTGCTGATCCTTCCCTATCCTAAGTACCCCTGCATACGTCCTGTCCCTGTGTCGGGGTATGGGATTGACTTCTGTGGTTGTGCAATGGGCGGTATATTTCGACTAGGTTGAGTGCGATTATTCTTTAACTGATAGTCATTGTTCTTAATTTCCTGGTAAACAGGGCAACCTCTGTAGTTGGCAGTATGGTTACCACCACAATTACTGCATAAAAGAACCAAAAAACTTACCTGAAGCTCTCCATCTATGTCTAAAGCTGGAAAATCAGAGCTAATTATGCCAATAATCAGAATGAGTTCTACAGAAACCCTAGAGATTTTAATAAAACTCCAGTTATTCGACAACAGAGTCACCTTCAACATATTCATATCCTAGACAACAGAGTTTTATTTAACAATATCCTCGGCAACAATATTCCCAGCAAAAATACCCTCCACATTTAAATCAACAACAAGCTTTTCAAACTAAATTTCACCCTGAACTAGCGTATATACCACAACGCATACAAAATTTTAACCCACACAACCAACCAAATATATATCAAACTCAGAACTTATTCAACCAACAAATCACCTTCCACTAAGACCTCCCAAACCATCTCAACCCATGCACGTTGACACATATGCATGAGGACAAATGTAGATAATTTTACGAACCGACCAAATTTCAAATATGCCGGCAAACGACCTATAAATTTATCTATTACCAATCCCCCCCTGATTCAAAGAAATTTTCACATAAATTCCAATCAAATGTCGGAAGAGCAGTACTACTCAAGAGAACATCAACAAAGAGACAATTCTAATATAATGCAAATTGAGGAAGACGAAGAAATTCTACATATGACTGATGTAAATTTTTTAGATTGAACTTCGTTACCTTACTTTAATTGCAAATTAAGAACGGTGATGTTTTGAAAATTCTAGTCGATACAGGGTCTAATAACAACAATATCCAATCAAGTTTGGTAAAAAAGGCTATAGAGAATAATAACTACTTTCATGCAAACGGTAAAATAAAAATCACTCACCACACATATATTAACCTTTTCAATCTCGAAGATTGTAAATAAAAATTTTTTTCTATTACCAACACTTTGGTAAGTTGTCAACACCGACTCGTCAACTTCGTGTAATAACGCTGTATCTCCAATGCCATTGTACATATTCCTGTTTATTTTTTGGGGTCATCTGAAGTGACTCTAAACGCCTGGCAAAGGCACGTATGTCTTCACTTGCCAGCTGCTTCCCGATTCTTATTTCTTGGGTTATGTCCTCCAAAGTTCTCTCCTTCAGATAAGTTCTCCTTATAAGACCGTAAAGCTCGTCCACACTGGCGAATTGCGATATCAACACAAGGTTGTACGCAAATAATCTTTGCTTAATACAGTCGAAGAAGTCCTGCTACTCATCAGGGCTTATGCTTCGCTTTGCAAACTCACATCCTTGAATGAATCTGTTAACCTCTGACCGTAAATCTTCTGAAGCTGCACCAGTCCACACAGTTACTAGCCTGGCCACTGTCTTTGAAATCTCCTCTACACCCATTTTGCGTATTTTTGTTTTACTTATGAGCGGTAAAACTTGAGCGCTATCTTTATGAGTGTTCCTAGATTCACTTTTCTCGGATCTCAAAGGTAATTGACCAATGACGGACTCAAACTAATTAGTCTTTTTGGATTGCCGTCAAGGCTTGCTCCGCTACTTCTAATGGTGACACAGCTCCTCCGGCGTTCGCCTGCTTCCACAATTCCTTAGCTTCTTCCCTGCTCGTACTCGCTTGGAACTGGTCAATTATTTTCCCAGTAAACAGTTTCACCTCTGACTGTCTTGATTTCAATCTGTTCCTTATTTCCTCGTCTGGCGAAACCAAACTCACAATCTGTTGTCCTAGTCCCTCTAATTCAGAACTAAATGTATCTGCCCATTCGTTGATCAGACTATTTATGTAGTCTGCGTAATTTTCCGCAAAATATTTTCCCTTGCCGTACTCAACTGCGTGAGGCAACAACAGCCCGTGATTATTGTTGAACTCTCTCCCCAGATCTTGCAACTGTGTTATTCGCTTGCGGTAATACACGTTGTCCTTACGTAACCTGCCGTCTTTCTTAAAGTTACGGACCAGTTTTTCAATTGCTTCGGCAATTTGCTCCTGCATCAGCAGTAATCCTTGCGCTTCTTTCGTCATATCCCAAATGCCAGAACAGATGGCGTATCCCAATTACAAATAAAAATCCAATAATTGTTAAAACTTGTTCCAATATTTTATTCTATCTTACTTAATGATTTAAAACAGAGTTATTAAAAAAAAACATTCCACCGTAAATTCTATCTTTATATACATATTCTGCTATACTTGTTTTCCATTACAAAGTTCCATATCCGCTGTCTACCGGCGTCCATTAAGTCCTTCCATCAATGCAAATTGGTCCTTGACTTCCTCACAGATACTCCTTGTTTCCTCACATGTATCCCCATATCCAATCACCAACTTTAATACTCCCAAAAATACTCCCAATTCGCAAAAAGCGAAATTGCATTTACAGCAAAAAAAAAACGTCTTGATTCATTCCCGCAAATTTGAATCCATATTTAATAAAAAAAAACCCGTAACGTATGCGCCACGTAATAATAGCATTTAAATGTTTTCTTCAACATTGCTACGCAAATTGTAGTTTTGGAACTACACAAACTTTGATGCAACAACACGTGTTGTCTGCACCTCTTCACCTAATACCCTAAACTCAAAATGCCAAATATTTATATCAATCTTTATTTTGATTTCAAAACAATATAAATTGAATCATATAAATGTCCCTACCGACAAACAAACACAAATCCGCTATCATAACCGTACGAACCCTATACCGTGGCACGTTCTTTCCGAACCAAACCAACCTGTATACACAAGTTCGCAATTCAATAACGGAAAACCCGTGAATTAGCAGACACGTTCCACATCCCCCGAGAATGCTGAAACAAGAAGTAAGAAAAAATATGAGCCTAATCTCAGTGAAATAATACAACCTGACCATTAAAAATTTTTGAGGATCAACCTAATGTCACCTAACCGCAGCGGCTATTCAGCCCCGATGCTGCTTCTTCTGCATGACCGGCGCAAAAGCGCCCACACAGCCACCGAAGAATCGTCGACAAAATTCACTTGAATACTAAAATGTCCTAATATAAGCATACTCACCATTATTGTATTCGAAGACATCTCCTCTTTGAATTTGTTGCAGGATGCTTCCCTGCTACAGGGTTCCTTGCCCTGGGATTCCTCCTGTAGGTCCTTTAGACCGGCTGCGCCAAATTGTTGGGGTCCGTGTTTGATGTCCTCGGGAGCGTCCTTTTCGCTACTTGTCCTGGGCGCGCGTGTACCTGAAAACCCTAAATCACTTGATTTAAATAAAGACACTAGACCACTTTCGTTTTCAAAAGATCAAATCACAAGCCGGTTTATTCTTACAAATACTCATTCTTATATACTATATCTTAACAGTCATCTCAGTCTGTGAACTGACCTTTCTGGTGTTCCAGTTCCGCACCTGCTAATTGGTGTCAGTTGGTCAGGCCAACTGACCTACTATGAAAGTGTCGACGGTGCATTACAATGCCCTTCATTGACTCGACTGTGGAACTGTAACACCCTAAAAGTTTACATAATAATGTTACACAGATCATATTAACATAAAATACTTAGACCCTAAAAGTATGTATTATTCTTAAATAATTTTTAGCACATGCTAATCCCACAGAGTGTGGCATCTATTAGGAGTCGATGCTGTGAGTAGGTAGCTTGATTCTAACTCACAACAATATTCAGCAAGGACGAAAAATCTAATTCAGAACACATAGACATAATCTTTGACACCTTAAGTAAAGCAAGCATGAAAGTACTAGTAGACAAATGTGATTTCTTCAAAAATCAAGTAGAATTTTGGGGCTTTATAGTTTCTTCCAATGGAATTTCCACAAATCCTTCCAAAGTACAAGCAATAGTGAATTTCCTTTATACAAACACTCTTAAGGACCTACGATCATTCCTAGGACTATCCATACTACAGACGATTTATTAAAGCCTACGCTCAATTAGCAATACCACTTACGACCTTACTTAGAGGAGAGGAAGGTAGAATTTCGAAAAACGCTTCTAAAAAAACCCTCAAAGAACTAAATGATGATGCCAAGGCAGCATTTAATAAAATTAAATCCACACTGGTCTCCAAAGACGTTCTTTGCAATATCCAGATTTTAAGAAAGAATTCAACCTTACCACCGACGCTTCCAAATTCGCTATAGGTGCAGTCCTAGGACAAAATGGGAAACCTATAACCTTTATATCAACAACCTTGAGCAAAGCAGAAGAGAATTATGCAGTAAATGAAAAAGAAATGCTTGCCATTATTTGGGCACTCAATTCGCTCAGGAACTACTTATACGATACAGCAAAATTAGTCATCCATACAGATCACCATCCACTTACATACGCCCTAAGCATTAAAAATAATAATTCTCCTATCATAGACAAATACGTCAAACCCAACTTCTCGACAGAAGACTTAGTTTCTTCTTTAAAACGTTACCTAAATCCCCCAGTTATCAACGGAATACTTATCTCCGAAGAAATAATGGGAAAAATTCAACAAATACATCCATTACATTTTTGCAACTACAAAACTCGATATACACAGACTAAAGTGAAGGATATAGCATGTGAAAATGAACAAAACGAATAAATCCTGAAAGAATATAAACGAGCACACAGAGTTAGAGACGAAAATGAATTACAACTCATTCAAAAGTGTTATTTTCCAAAAATGAGAGCGAAAATAGAAAGTATAATAAAACAATGTAAAGTTTGTAAAGAAAACAAATACGAGCGACACCCCTAGAAACCATAGCTCCTAGAAACTCCAATTCCACAATATCCTGGTGAAATAGTCCACTTAGATATTTATAATTCGGAAAAGAAATTAGTACTTACAGCGGTGGATAAAATTTCCAAATACGCCCAAGTCAGAATACTAGAATCAAAAGCTATAGAAGACATAAGAGAACCACTGCGACACATTTTTTTTGTCTTCGGCGTACCCAAAACCACAGTCATTGATAATGAAAAATCCTTAAACTCAACTTGAATCCACTTTATGGTTGAAGACCAACTCGGTATTTGAATTTTCAAAACAACCCCTTACGCCAGCAGAGTTAATGGACAAGTGGAAAGATTCCACTCAACACTATCATCCTCATATCATAGCTCATTTCAAGAACTTCTGGACAGATGTACATACGAATATAATTTCACTATACACTTAGTTACAGGAAAACGACAAATTGAGACATTTTTCGGTAGACGAGTGTCTATAAATCCGGAACAATATGAAAACTCATGAAGAGAAAATATCTAATCACTTAGAAAAAAGCAAGCAAGAGATTTAGAAAATCATAATAAAAACAGAAAACCCATGAAAAACTACATCCCTGGAGATATAATTTACGTTCGAATAAACAAACGAATAGGCTCAAAACTGACGGCAAGATATAGAAAATACATTGTTAAAGAAGATAAATTCAGTGTAGTCATCACCGAAAAAGGACGAACAGTACATAAGAGCAACATCAGAACCTAAAATTGTTTTGTGAAATAATTCTTAACTTTCTTTTTTTTCAGACTTTTTGAACACTTGGTGTACGCGGATTTTAAAATACTGGCTATACGAACTCACAACTAGCGACTTTTAAAACTGGACTAACAAAAATACAAACAGGGACATATAGAATAATCCATAGAATAGACCTGGACGCATGCCAAAGGACATTAGACGAACTGAATAATATAATTCAATTTAAGATTACTGAAGAAAACCCCCTATTTCCCATTCTCATTAACGAATTCAACTTGATACAAAGCTACTTAAATATAATTTAGCCAAAAAGATATAGAAGATCAATAGACGAATTAGGAAAAGTATGGAAATGGATCGCTGAAGCCCAGATCATGACGATCTGATTACTTAAGAAAACCAGATAAACAATGTAGTTAAAAACAATAATAAGCAAGTATTAATCAATAAAACACTGTTCGACAGAATAAATAATATCACAAGCATATCTAATAAAATTTTAAAAATAATACAAACTGACGCATAAAATCAGTCTTACTTTCCTGTTGAAATCTATATATATATATAAAATTAAGTGGCAAAACTTCCTGTTCGCATACTCCTCCTAGACGGCTTGCCCGATTTCAATGAAATTTTCAGGGGTGATTGGGGTCTGTGTGGAGGGTGCACATAATAAATTTCATGTGTGTATCTTTGCACGTTTTGCAAAAACAAAAAAAAAAAAAACATTAATTCTGTGTGGCTTTACGTGTTTTTTTCGGATTTTTATCATTCCTAGACGGCCCGATTTCAATGAAATTTTCAGGGGTGATTGGGGTCTGTGTGGAGGGTGCACATAAAATGAAATTTTCAGAAGTGATTGGGGTCTGTGTGGAGGGTGCACATAAAATGAAATTTTCAGAAGTGATTGGGGTCTGTGTGGAGGGTGCACATAAAATGAAATTTTCAGAAGTGATTGGGGTCTGTGTGGAGGGTGCACATAAAATGAAATTTTCAGAAGTGATTGGGGTCTGTGTGGAGGGTGCACATAAAATGAAATGTTCAGAAGTGATTGGGGTCTGTGTGGAGGGTGCACATAAAATGAAATTTTCAGAAGTGATTGGGGTCTGTGTGGAGGGTGCACATAAAATGAAATTTTCAGAAGTGATTGGGGTCTGTGTGGAGGGTGCACATAAAATGAAATTTTCAGAAGTGATTGGGGTCTGTGTGGAGGGTGCACATAAAATGAAATTTTCAGAAGTGATTGGGGTCTGTGTGGAGGGTGCACATAAAATGAAATTTTCAGAAGTGATTGGGGTCTGTGTGGAGGGCGCACATAAAATGAAATTTTCAGAAGTGATTGGGGTCTGTGTGGAGGGTGCACATAAAATGAAATTTTCAGAAGTGATTGGGGTCTGTGTGGAGGGTGCACATAAAATGAAATTTTCAGAAGTGATTGGGGTCTGTGTGGAGGGTGGACATAAAATGAAATTTTCAGAAGTGATTGGGGTCTGTGTGGAGGGTGCACATAAGAAATTTAATGTGTGTATCATTGCTGGAAGTGTATGGCATAAATCTGGAAATGCCAGGTTTTTCACACGGCCAGCTATACGTGGCGTGTTCATGAGTTGGAAAACCATCTTCTCTGTACATTGACGCACCGGAACAGAAAACAAAAAATGTTGTTTATCAAGCTGCGTTACATTGAAAAAAATGTAGAAAAAACGCAAATAAATGATTTTCAACACAATATAAATTCAACTTTCTTTTCTTTTCAAAACACATAATTTCACGCAGGGAACTCCTGCGGGGTCAGCTAGTTAAATATAAAATAAAAATTATAAAAGACGAAATAATGAATATCGATTATGCCAAACATTGGGCTGAGGCCGGCATCGTAAATTCATACATCTTTTCAAATTTTATTTTTTTTTATTAACGAATCTTATACCATATACAGAAACGTTTTATAATTGCACCTAGTAAATACTGGTAATACTAACTAGCAATTTTGTTCGAATAAATTAAACAATTAAAAGAAAAGCGTTAAGTATTTTATGTACATGCTAACATATAACATATAAATAAAATATCGGCTACTTGAGTTCCATTAGGTCTGACACTGTTTTCCGTTTTAGCCGCCTACGCTGCGAAGTCATCAGAAGTAAACTGGATGCTGCAACGTTGACATGCGATTTCAGTCGCTGTTTGTGAGAAATGGCAAATTTTTTTGTCACATCAGTGACAGTTGGCATGCCAAGATCACGATGGAGATCGCTATTTCTAACATAGTATGGTGCATTAACAATACATCGCCGCACTTTATTTTGAAAACGTTGGATAGTGGCAATGTTTATTTCACTAGCACATCCCCAAAATTGGATGCCATAGGTCCAGGTTTATACACCATTAGTTTGTTGTGAATTGACAGGGTAGAGTGTCTGCCAATAAGGTGGTACAATTTGTTGAGTTTCAGGTCAAGCTCCTCTCGTTTTTTCTTTACGTGAGCTTTCCAGCGCAATTTGGCGTCGAGTGTAATACCCAGGTATTTGGCTTCGTTGACATGTGGGATTATTAACTCATCCATGAAAATCGGTTTGGAAGGTATATTTTTCAGTGAAAAAACTATATGCGCTGATTTGGTTTTGTTTAACTTAACGCGCCATTTCTTGTAGCTTAGCCGTCGCGTCTTCGAGGTACAGCAGAAGAAGGATGCTCCCTTGCGGTACACCAGCACTAATTTTTTTCAAAGAAGAATGGGCGTTTTCGTACTTAACACTAAAGTACCTGTCATCAAGGTATGATGAAAGCACCTCGCAATATTGCATTGGTAACAATGTCCGCAGCTTTTGTAATAGACCTGTATGCCACACCTTATCGAAAGCTTGCGCAACGTCTAGGAAGCCGGCGGAACACAATTTTTTCCATTCCAACGCATTTTCGACCATATTCAAAACTCTGTGGATTTGATCAGTTGTCGAATGATTTTTCCTAAAACAAAACTGGTGAGCGGGAATCAATTTTTTATTCTCAATTATTGGCATTAAGCGCGTTAAAAGCAATTTTTCAAATAGTTTTGACAATGCTTGCAGTAAGGATATTGGCCTATACGATGATACGTCGTTGAGTGATTTCCCAGGATTTGGGCACCATGATTACCTCTGCGAATTTCCAATATATAGGAACATGCCTCAACCTGAAGCACATATTAATTAAAACAGACAGATATGAGACGCAATTATTGGGCAGTTTACGAAGAACTTCCGTCGTTATTAAGTCAAATCCTGGCGCTTTTTTAAGTTTCATTTTATGAATTTGCTTACCAACTTTTTCGGGAGTTACTTGAGTAATGTGGGTATCGCACTCTAGCCAACTTTCATTAATAACTATTTCATCATTTCCTTCATTTGGACTAAAGGTCTTTTCAAGATGTTCAGCAAATAACTTTGCTTTTTGTGCGCTTGTTTTGGCCCACAGTGTATCGTTGATTTTAACTGGAGCACAGTTTTGTATTAGCTTGCTGAATGATTTAGCCGCCTTCCACAAAGAGAACTCTGTGGTCTTGTCAGCTGTAAGATCCATCAGAAATCGATTAAATGTGTCATTATTGAATGACTTGATTGCTGTGTGTAAATGTTTACTGGCTAAGTTTAAATTCGATTTGATTGCTGGAGATCTGGTTTGTTGCCAACATTTCCGTAGCTTCCGTTTCTTTGCAATTAAGCTCTTAATAAAAGGTGGATATTTTTTCCCGTTCAGAACAAGTCTTAGTGTGGGCGTACTATTCCACGCTGCCATCTGTATTTGCTGTGTAAAGTGGAGTACAGCCTCATCAAGTTGCTCACTGGTAACAATAGAATCAAACTTGGCTAACTGTTCTAGCTGCACTTCAAAGTAATTCCAGTCAGTACAAGCATTTACTAACGTTGATGTGCGCTGATTTAATGTTGGGGTTTGGGAAATTACCAATTGCACCGGCTTGAACTCAGGTCAAATCCTTCAGTGATAGTTAAATGCGCTGCAGGAATGTTTTTGTAGACAAAGAAGTCAATTAAGTCTGGTACTTTGCTAGTATCCGATGGCCAATATGTTGGTTTACCAGTTGAAATTGAATTACAACGTGTACGCTGCATGGCTTTGAATAATTCTCTTCCTTTTGTCGTGGTGAGCCTTGAGCCCCAAAACGTATGTTTTGCGTTGAAGTCGCCTCCAATTATAAAACGACCATGGAAACGATTAAAAAGAGACAAATAGTCTTCATAAATCTACTGGTGCCTAGGTGGACTATATAGAGCAGTTAGAACCAGTGGTTGTTTGGAAGTTTCAACGGAAACGGATGTGGTTTGAAACTCATTTGTGCTGATTTGGTCCTCCAAGTGATGTTTAATGGAGCTTTTGATTATGACTGCGCTCAATTGACCCTTGCACAATTGTCAGGATGTATTGTATGGTAAATCGCGTATTTTTTAAAGGACACATGCGATTGCTTAGTAAAATGAGTTTCAGCAATTAGGCATATATCAATATCTTCATTGTTAAGCACGACTTCCAGCTCATTTTTATGTTTGGCTAAACCATTTGCGTTCCATAAAATCAGTCTTAGACAATCAGTCATAATTTAAAAATTGCATGTTGTGCTCCAGGGCTCCCAAGCGCAATTCCAAAGCTTTGAACATTTTTTCCTGGCGGTCTAGCTTTGCCAAGATTTTTGACAGCGCATCGGTGCTTTGTGGGGCAAAATTGGGGGCAGAGCCTTTCGTTATTTGAGCATAGCTTGCTGCTTTAGTACTCGTAGATGGTCCA
The DNA here is from genome assembly GCA_920105625.2 of Clusia tigrina. NCBI lineage: Eukaryota > Metazoa > Arthropoda > Insecta > Diptera > Clusiidae > Clusia > Clusia tigrina. The sequence continues at coordinate 82,209,386 of OV050030.1, read as the reverse complement.
ATTTTGGTGGGGACATTTTTTGACGCAGCAAATTGATTATTATCGCGATCCTTCGTTTTAACAAAAGTTGTCTTCTTCGATCTGATTTTTTGTAATTCTTTCGCAATTACACAGCCACGATAATTTGCTGGGTGTGACTCACCACAATTGCAGCATTTGGGTTTATTAGATTTTGGCTTTTGGCACTCTGAAGATATATGTTTGCCAGCACATTTGACGCATCGTGGAGGTTTCCCACAGAAATTTTTTGTGTGGCCGAATGATGAATGGCAACTTTTGCACTGGGGAATGAAGTTAGATGATTTTTTTGGTTCAATCTTTACAATTATATTTAAAATGTTTTTGATTTCGTGAATTTTCTTCACATCCTCAGAAGAGTCGAATGTCAGAACGAACATATCAAGCAGTTCCTTCGTCTTCTATTTAAGTTTGATAATAGCACTAATTACTTTGAGGCCTTGATTATTCAAATCACTTATAATGGATTCTTGGTCACACGAAGAAACAAATGAAGAAATAAATTTATTGAAGGTATATTTGAACTAAATAATATTACATTAAATAATATGGAACAATCATTAGAATTCGCAGACGTAAAAATTGACACAAAAAATACTATGTTACTCTATGTAATCGGAGTTCCACTAACTGATGAAATAATTTGTGATTCATGACTAGTAAAATCAATTAAAAAGAATAGAAATATAAATAAGACTCCCTATGAAAACATTGTAACATTGTTAAGTTTGGCAGTGAATAATAAAACAGAACTACTCCCGTTCATTGCTTGATTAACATTGTCCTTATTAATTTAAAATTACTATTTATAGTTATTTCTTACAGCAATAAATCTTAACACTAAGCGAATATGAAGGTAAAATACTCAATTACTTGTATGTAATTTGAAATACCAAAGTCGTTGCACTTAAATTGTGTCGTTCATTGTTCGAATGAAGATATATCATTTCATAATTCAAATTCAAGAGTCAATGGCTTTATACAAGTATGACTCATCCATTGGGTATTTTCACTACACCTCCCTTTTTAAAGAGAAAGATCTTATAGAGATTATTGGCCAAGTGATGTCGATAAGAACTTTCTTTATGCATATATTTTTTAAATATATTTTCACAAATATCTATTTAATATTTGCGTGATTTATTAAATAATGGGTTTTACAAAAAATCTGCTTAAAATATTATCCTATAAGATATTAACATTAAATTGAGTTTATTTTAGTAGTTATTAGTGTATAGAGTGCGCAGTGCAGTATTTAAAGAAGAAAAAAGTAAATATGTAATTATTAATTAATTATCATCTTTATTTGTTTACAATTTTAATATTTTCTTTATTAATTTTTTGCTTCTTCCCCTTTATCTTTATAAATACATTGTTTTTGTCATCAATTTCAATTACTTCAAATGGCCCTTTGTAAATTGGTTCTAGTTTGTGTGCTGTGTGATTTTTAATCAAAACTTCTTGACCTATTGTAATGTCAGTATCGTTGCTATTTTGATCATGTATAAATTTTTGTCTTCGTTTTGTCTTGTCAATTAGGTGCTGTGCTCTTGTCAAAGATGTTTGCAGACAAAATTTTACTTCTTTTGAGTAATTATCAAAATCATATATGGTATCTATTTTATCGGTCGTTATTACCGGACTATGATTTGGTACGTTTGCAAAAATTAATTCAAAGGAGCAGTATCCATGCACTGTTGAGGGCGTTGTGTTAAAAGCATATGTAAAATACTTGACCCATTCATCCCAATCGTTTCTGGATGTTTGAATGTATGAGCGTATGTATTCATTAAATGTGCGATGCGATCTTTCAACTGTTCCAACTGTTTGATGGTGGTAAGGGGCTGATGTTGTTTTCTCAATTTTAAAAAGTATCATAAGTTCTGAAAGAACTTGATTGTTGTATTCAGTACCCATGTCACTGAGTATTTTGTTCATGGGACCATAAATTAGTATGAAATGTTCTATTAAAGCTTTAGCTAACGTTTTGGCATTTTTATTAGGTATCGGTACTGCCACTAGATATTTTGTTAGGTCACATATTATAGTTACAATATATTGATTTCCATTTTCCGATATACGAAGAGGTCATACGGTATCTATAATGACAGTTTGAAATACACTATGAGGTGTTGGGGTAATTATCATATCTGGTCTTATGTGTTTTGTAGTTTTATTGGTTTGACATTGAATACAATGTTTTACGTATTGGTTCACATCCTTAGTGATATTTTTCCAATAATATAATTGGCGAAGCTTTTTAAGTAGCCTGGTTGTTCCAGGATGCCCACCGAAAAGGGGGTTGTCATGAAATTTCTTCGATAAGTACTGTTGTTCAATTTTGTCTGTTATTATGCATATTTTTGGAGTTAGCGCTATTTGCAATTTATCCAAGTGTTGATTGGCTTTTTCCTTAAATATTTCAATTGTTACGAGGGTAAATAAATTATCATTTAAATTCATCTGTATTTTGTTTAGATTTCTATTTATTGCTTCCTTTTCAAGGATTGGAAAGAATCGACCTAGATCGATATTTCCATTAGCAATAGTATTTCGTAAATTAATTTTCGGTGCTAGCACTTGCCTACCTCGTTTAAAATAAAATGTGGAGATGCTCTTGTCTATATTTAACTTAAGTCTGACCCACTTTTTCACGCAATCGAAGCCAATAGTTTCGAAAGCTTTAGGCTTTTCCTGAATTATTTCAGTATCTTCTCTAATTTTCCTGTTAGTTGTTTTTTTAGATTGTGCACGTGTAGTTACCAAGAAACAATTATCTATTGAAGTAATTGATTTAATATCATTGAAGTCAAACCGAGACAGCGCGTCCGCTCCTGAATTGTCTTTTCGTTTAATATGTTCTACAACAAAATCATATTATTCTAGTTCCAGACGAATTCTCGTTAACCTGCTGGATGGGTTCTTTAAAGAATATAAATATGTTAACGGCTTATGATCACTACGTACTATAAATTTTAGTCCATATACATAGGGTCGAAAATGATTAATTGCCCATTGAATAGCTATTAGTTCCTGTTCTATTGGGGCTTTGTTCGATTCTCCCTTTGTAAAGGCACGTGACGCATATGATATTGGTAATTGCATACCATCTCTTTCCTGTGATAGTATTGCACCGCAAGCAATTTTACTTGCATCTGTTGTTATGTAAAAAGTTGTTTGTTGAAATCTGGGTCTTAAGGTGCTGGAAGGCTTGTTTACAGTCAGCAGACCATATGAAAGGTTCTTTGTTTCTAGTTAGTTTACTTAAATGGACAGAATAGTATGCGAAACTTGTTATAAAGCGCCATAATTACAGAAGGCTACAAATCGACGAACCTCATCGCCATTTGCAGGTCTGGGGTAGTTTTTGATTGAATCATATTTGCTACTGTCTGGCAAAATACCCTTGTCAGTACATTTATGACCCAAATATGTTACTTCATGTCTGAAAAATGTGCATTTATCTGGATGCAATTTTAAATTACAATCTCGACATCTTTGGAAAACGGTTTCTAAATTCTTGAACATGTGTTTTATTGAACATCCTGTAACAATAACATCATCCATATATATAAATGTGTTTGATTGCGCTAAACCAGTAAACGCTAGGTTCATCATTCTTTGGAATGAATTTGGCGCTACTTTCAAACCATATGGTAAACGCTTGAAACGAAATGAACCATTTTCTGTTGAGAAAGAAATAATGTCTCTTGACTTTTCGTTAAGTCCGATTTGATGAAATCCAGAGGTTAAATCCAAACAACAGAAAAATTTTGCTCTTCCTAATTGGTCTAATATATCCTCAATTCTGGGCAACGGAAACTTGTCAGCTATTAGTTTTTTATTTACCTGTCGATAATCTACCACTAAACGCCATCGTTTGTCAGGGTTATTGTGCAATGATTTCTTCGGTACAAGTATAGTTGGGCTATTATAATTGGACATTGAAGGTTCGACTATTCCATCTTCCTGTAGCTTTGCAATTTGCCTTGCAATTTGATCCTTTTGTGAGTGTGGGGTACGATAATTTTTAATATAAACTGGATTTTCATCAGAAACTCTTAATTTTTGTGTATAAAAGTTGTTTGTACTTATTTTATCACTTTCTAAAGCGAAAATATCAATATATTTCGAGCATAATTGAGTCAATTCAGATCTAACCATCTCAGGAAAATTTTTCGTTAACTTTTCCAATATTGTTTCCTTTCTAATTTTGTCAACATTGGACGTTTTAAGAATTTCATAATCAGACAGTTTTTCATAGGTTATTGAAACTTTATCTAAAAACATATTTTCAGAATTCGTGTTTACAATTCTCACGTATGGAAAATTTTTGGATACTATGCAGCCAGCCACGTACACTACATCTTGTAAAGTTTGACTTGGGACTACTAAATCAGAAACTTCGTTGCTAACTGTTATAGCTCTAAAAACTTCAGCCCGAGCTGCAAGTCTCATTGCACCATTGCCAAGACTTTCAAGTAGTGGTATATTTATGGGGTAATTTAAATTGTGTGGTCTTAACGAGAGAAAATTTGAGTTTGCCTCTTGTCCATATTGAATAGTAACATTATATGTTTTTAAAAAGTCTATGCCCAATATACCTTGGAAGGGTATTGGAAACGTATCTGAAATCACATGAAATCTGTGAGGAATAAGAAAGTTTTTCACGTTTAATTCAATTTCAATTGCCCCTAAAGACTTAATCATTCCTTGTCCGATTCCAGATATTTGGATAATCTTTTGTGTGTTGAACTTTAATGGGCCTAGTGCACCAATTTTAATAAGCGAAACATCCGCTCCGGTATCCACCAGCAATGTACCGAAATTATCATGGCCCGATATTTGGATTTCAATAAAACTACTTAAACTAAGATTTAAGTGAAATATTGATTTAATATCCCTATCGTGCCTATCTAATTTCGGTGATGACCCCCCGTATTTTGGGGGGACGTCTCGTTTTCCGAGACATCCTGCGCCAATCTTACGAATCCTTGTTGGTGGTTGGATTGACCTCGATAGTTGTTACCTTGGCCTCCGCGTCGTTAATTGTTATAGCCATTACTGTTATAATTTCTAGGATTATCATTTCGACGCCAGGTTTGGCCGCGTCCGCGATTGATGTTAAAACCGCGAGTCCTATAGTTCTGGTTAGCCGCGCCACGCCGCTTAAAATAGAAGACTGAAGAATTTGAAGTGAAGGCCTCAGTACTAGCTTCTATGAATTTTGAAACGACTTCATTCAGAGATAGGAAGTTTCCTGTCTTAATGATGAGTTTAACTTCATCACTTGAGGCGTTTCGAGAAATGGCTTTGGCTGTATTTTGCTTTATTAATTGTTCAGCAATATTTTGGGGGTAACCTTCCCGTATATAGGCTCCACCTAGTTTCTTCGTAATTTCCTGTATTTCTTCTGCATATGTAGTAGCAGATTTTGAATTTTGTTTTATGTTCATTAGTTTCGAACACAGTAACTCAGACGATTCTCCTTTTACCAACGATTGCAATTTTGTCTTAATAGATTGGATGCTATTTTCATTTGTAATCAGGTTCCTCGCGTGCCCTTCAATTTTGTTTTTATCACTTCTATTGCAATCCCCTCATGTGATTCCTTAATTCTGTCGATTAGTGTCAATGCATCGAGAAAACTTTGCAATTCATTTACATTACCATCAAATACGGGGACAATTTTTGTTGTTTTATCTATGACATCGTCTTCTGTTCGTGTCATGATGATTGTTCTTATATCTTGGTCCGTTTCTGTTTGTAAATCTTCCTTATCGCTTTCGCCCAACTCAAAAATTTCTACCTCGCAAGCTAAAGTTAGTGGTACTTTAATTTTAATATTATATCTATGAAAAACTTTAAGTAATCTATCCCTTAATGTGTGGAATATTTCGTTTGCTTCTTCTATGTGAGGTTTAGAATACCTGTCATATTGTCCGTGTAGTGTTGCCCTAATAGCATTAAAGTTTTCTATTAAAATTTTAATATGTTTATCTAATGTTTCGGGTTTTATTGAACTATTTTCAGTTACACATTTATAGGATTGATTAAATTGGGTTTTTAATGTTTCCAAACTAGATATTATTATTTCCCATTGCATAATTTTAAAAAAATAAACACAATAAACTTACGGTCTAATCTTACATCTATATATATACTTGTTTATATTTCATCCATTGTCCATCCACTAGTTCGCAATAGATTATTTTTCATCTCTGGGTTTGTTGTATGCTGCTGCCTTCACGTTGATATTTGTGTTGATCCCACATCTGGCTATGTTGTATGTTGCGGTTTATTCAATTATGCTGAGGTTTATTTATTTATGCCATGTTAAAGTGTTTTTTTTTTTTAATTTCTTGTCGCTGAGGTGTGTGGTTTACTCGTTTAAGAGTTTTGCATATTAACTTTATTATGTAAATAATGGCTATTAAAACTGCTGCTATTATTGAAACGATTTCTATATAACTCATTTTATTTTCTTGTTTTGAACTTTGATCGTTAACCACTTGTACATTGTGGCGTAGCAAACTCAAAATTTATAATATAGAAAAATACATGAATGTCTTTGTTGTGGATAATAAAGATTTTAATTATGATTTTCTGATTGGTTTAGACTGTATAAAGGAATTCAAATTAAACCAAGATGAAAATTTAATAATTGCACAAAATGCAATTTTTCAAAATAATAAAGATGTCAACATTCCTGAGTTTCCAGGTGACACACAAACAAATAAAACGAAAATGTTCTCCAATATTTTGGAAGACAATATTAAACATATAAACTTTAATGAAGATATAAAAATAGATGAATTTAAAATGTCAGTAAACTTTTTGAATATTGCTCAACAATCAAAAATTAATCGATTAATTGACAAATATAAATCAGTTTTTGCTAAAGACAAATATGACATCGGCACTGTGAAGGATTATGAAGCACATATTGATCTAATGACTGACAAATATTGTTATAAACGCCCATATAGGTGCACTATTGAGGACAAGAAGGAAATAGAAGAACAGATAGCTAAACTATTAGAGAAAAACTTGATCGAAGAATCATATAGTCCTTTTGCGGCCCCAGTGACTTTAGCCTTTAAAAAAGAAGAAAATAAAAAATCAAGATTATGTATAGACTTCCGAGAATTAAATAAAATTGTAGTCCCACAATCACAACTGTTTCCGTTGATTGAGGATCTTATGATAAAAACTAGGAACTGTACATATTTTTCGACCTTAGATATAAATTCAGCATTCTGGTCAATCCCTTTGAGAATACAAGATAAACACAAAACAGCATTTGTTACACAAGAAGGCCATTATCAATGGACTTGCTTATAAAAATAGAAACATATTATAAAACAACATTTAAAGCCTTATTTTCAGATTGTGTTCTTTCTTTTTATAATACTTAGTTTAAGTCTGTATTTTATTTTAACTAATTGACACTTTGTTTCGCTTTTTACATGTGCCCTGTCTCCATACTCATGATATGTCAAGTTTTCTTGTTTGACACTTGTTTTACTTTGTAAATGTTTTCTTTCTCTCTCTCTATGATGTTTTCTTATCTTCTTAACTTAATAGTGTTACCACACCAGTCGTTGAGCGCTGAAGATTTAATATTTAGAAAAACGATGACCGTCATACGTGTTATCGATTTTCTTTCTTTACACACATATATATATATATATATATATATATATATATATATATATATATATATATATATATATATATATATATATATATATATATATATATATATATAATGACTGACATATATATATATAATGACTGACGTATATGTATAACTTAGTGTTCCTTAAGTTGGAAAACACAAAAAAAAAATGTCTGGTCAAGAGACCTTTATTCATTTACGTTTACAAAATTGTCTTAATCTAAAATGTAGGCTTGGCTACCAGTGGTCGTGGTGATAGAGTTCCTGGAACCCGCTCCAGTTACAAAGCGCGTGACGGATGTTATGCAACCTATTGCTGACAAGGCGTCTGACTCGCCGCTTGTGGGAACGCTGTTTCGGAGTGCAAAGCATTTTGGTTATCTATTGTACTTTGTTGACTTTAACTTTTACTGTGTTAACTCTATTTATTAATATTGTTGCCGTTAACTCCTCCACCGCTAAAAACGAACGTCCTCATTGTTCCGCTATCTTTTATTCAGAATGTTGAAATTTGGCTCACTTCGGTCATTGACCCTTGTGATGTAAATAATTCGGGGGTTGTGGTTTCTTTGGGAGTCTTCAGATTAACGCTAACATTATAGCTTCCAAGTTTTACAGGATTTTCTATAAGTTTTCCTTTTAGAATTAATGCGGCAATTATTAATCCTAATAATATTATACTAATGATTGTCATAGAAAAGTTTGTTATTAGAGCTGCTGTATGTGTCATCTATAAGGTTTTCAAGTGATTTGTATTGTTTAGGTAGAGTTCTTTCATCATCTCTAAGCTTAAAAATTCTTCTTTATCGTTTGAGGTGGCGTTTGGTTGTAAGATTGTTGGTTTATAATTCGTTAAAGGAGTAGCACTGCTTATCAATTGAAACTGTAGAATTGTGGTATTGGAATGCATATGATCCGCTGAGATGGAATTCTTGGTTGTCGATTTCGATGGTACCATTGTATTTATTCAGCAATATGCTTCCAGGTGAAATATTTTCCACTGATGGGATATGTTGATTAATGATTTGCGTGCATTTTGATGGTTTGCTTTGAGGAATGGTATGCAGGTATTGCTAATATATACGAGTACAATATTCTTATAACTACAAATTTTTACATTATTATATTCATTACATTTGTTTCTTATACCATATATCTTATTATTACATATTGTAGTGAAAATACCCAATGGATGAGTCATACTTGTATAAAGCCATTGACACTTGAATTTGAATTATGAAATGATATATCTTCATTCGAACAATGAACGACACAATTTAAGTGCAACGACTTTGGTATTTCAAATTACATACAAGTAATTGAGTATTTTCTCTTACCTTCATATTCGCTTAGTGTTAAGATTTATTGCTGTAAGAAATAACTATAAATAGTAATTTTAAATTAATAAAGACAATGTTAATCAAGCAATGAACGGGAGTAGTTCTGTTTTATTATTCGCTGCCAAACTTAACATGGCGACCGTGGCAGGACTAAGAGCATTTGAATAAGGTCCAAATAAAAATAGAAAGTGAAAAGTGTAAAAAAAAAAGTGACAAGACAATTTTTCAAAAGTAAAAGGATAATACAAACATTAATAAAATGGGGTTGTGGAAAAGAATTTTTGCGTCAATTCCCATATTAATTGCCGGTTATGAAGTTTGTAAAATTTTCGAAGGAAGTGATACAAAAGAAGTGGTAGAAATGCTACGCCACAATGTACAAGTGGTTAACGATCAAAGTTCAAAACAAGAAAATAAAATGAGTTATATAGAAATCGTTTCAATAATAGCAGCAGTTTTAATAGCCATTATTTACATAATAAAGTTAATATGCAAAACTCTTAAACGAGTAAACCACACACCTCAGCGACAAGAAATTAAAAAAAAAAAACACTTTACCATGGCATAAATAAATAAACCTCAGCATAATTGAATAAACCGCAACATACAACATAGCCAGATGTGGGATCAACACAAATATCAACGTGAAGGCAGCAGCATACAACAAACCCAGAGATGAAAAATAATCTATTGCGAACTAGTGGATGGACAATGGATGAAATATAAACAAGTATATATATAGATGTAAGATTAGACCGTAAGTTTATTGTGTTTATTTTTTTAAAATTATGCAATGGGAAATAATAATATCTAGTTTGGAAACATTAAAAACCCAATTTAATCAATCCTATAAATGTGTAACTGAAAATAGTTCAATAAAACCCGAAACATTAGATAAACATATTAAAATTTTAATAGAAAACTTTAATGCTATTAGGGCAACACTACACGGACAATATGACATTTATTCTAAACCTAACATAGAAGAAGCAAACGAAATATTCCACACATTAAGGGATAGATTACTTAAAGTTTTTCATAGATATAATATTAAAATTAAAGTACCACTAACTTTAGCTTGCGAGGTAGAAATTTTTGAGTTGGGCGAAAGCGATAAGGAAGATTTACAAAAAGAAACGGACCAAGATATAAGAACAATCATCATGACACGAACAGAAGACGATGTCATAGATAAAACAACAAAAATCGTCCCCGTATTTGATGGTAATGTAAATGAATTGCAAAGTTTTCTCGATGCATTGACACTAATCGACAGAATTAAGGAATCACATGAGGGGATTGCAATAGAAGTGATAAAAACAAAATTGAAGGACACGCGAGGAACCTGATTACAAATGAAAATAGCATCCAATCTATTAAGACAAAATTGCAATCGTTGGTAAAAGGAGAATCGTCTGAGTTACTGTGTTCGAAACTAATGAACATAAAACAAAATTCAAAATCTGCTACTACATATGCAGAAGAAATACAGGAAATTACGAAGAAACTAGGTGGAGCCTATATACGGGAAGGTTACCCCCAAAATATTGCTGAACAATTAATAAAGCAAAATACAGCCAAAGCCATTTCTCGAAACGCCTCAAGTGATGAAGTTAAACTCATCATTAAGACAGGAAACTTCCTATCTCTGAATGAAGTCGTTTCAAAATTCATAGAAGCTAGTACTGAGGCCTTCACTTCAAATTCTTCAGTCTTCTATTTTAAGCGGCGTGGCGCGGCTAACCAGAACTATAGGACTCGCGGTTTTAACATCAATCGCGGACGCGGCCAAACCTGGCGTCGAAATGATAATCCTAGAAATTATAACAGTAATGGCTATAACAATCAACGACGCGGAGGCCAAGGTAACAACTATCGAGGTCAATCCAACCACCAACAAGGATTCGTAAGATTGGCGCAGGATGTCTCGGAAAACGAGACGTCCCCCCAAAATACAGGGGGTCATCACCGAAATTAGATAGGCACGATAGGGATATTAAATCAATATTTCACTTAAATCTTAGTTTAAGTAGTTTTATTGAAATCCAAATATCGGGCCATGATAATTTCGGTACATTGCTGGTGGATACCGGAGCGGATGTCTCGCTTATTAAAATTGGTGCACTAGGCCCATTAAAGTTCAACACACAAAAGATTATCCAAATATCTGGAATCGGACAAGGAATGATTAAGTCTTTAGGGGCAATTGAAATTGAATTAAACGTGAAAAACTTTCTTATTCCTCACAGATTTCATGTGATTTCAGATACGTTTCCAATACCCTTCCAAGGTATATTGGGCATAGACTTTTTAAAAACATATAATGTTACTATTCAATATGGACAAGAGGCAAACTCAAATTTTCTCTCGTTAAGACCACACAATTTAAATTACCCCATAAATATACCACTACTTGAAAGTCTTGGCAATGGTGCAATGACACTTCCAGCTCGGGCTGAAGTTTTTAGAGCTATAACAGTTAGCAACGAAGTTTCTGATTTAGTAGTCCCAAGTCAAACTTTACAAGATGGAGTGTACGTGGCTGGCTGCATAGTATCCAAAAATTTTCCATACGTGAGAATTGTAAACACGAATTCTGAAAATATGTTTTTAGATAAAGTTTCAATAACCTATGAAAAACTGTCTGATTATGAAATTCTTAAAACGTCCAATGTTGACAAAATTAGAAAGGAAACAATATTGGAAAAGTTAACGAAAAATTTTCCTGAGATGGTTAGATCTGAATTGACTCAATTATGCTCGAAATTTATTGATATTTTCGCTTTAGAAAGTGATAAAATAAGTACAAACAACTTTTATACACAAAAATTAAGAGTTTCTGATGAAAATCCAGTTTATATTAAAAATTATCGTACCCCACATTCACAAAAGGATGAAATTGCAAGGCAAATTGCAAAGCTACAGGAAGATGGAATAGTCGAACCTTCAATGTCCAATTATAATAGCCCAACTATATTTGTACCGAAGAAATAATTGCACAATAACCCTGACAAACGATGGCGTTTAGTGGTAGATTATCGACAGGTAAATAAAAAACTAATAGCTGACAAGTTTCCGTTGCCCAGAATTGAGGATATATTAGACCAATTAGGAAGAGCAAAATTTTTCTGTTGTTTGGATTTAACCTCTGGATTTCATCAAATCGGACTTAACGAAAAGTCAAGAGACATTATTTCTTTCTCAACAGAAAATGGTTCATTTCGTTTCAAGCGTTTACCATATGGTTTGAAAGTAGCGCCAAATTCATTCCAAAGAATGATGAACCTAGCGTTTACTGGTTTAGCGCAATCAAACACATTTATATATATGGATGATGTTATTGTTACAGGATGTTCAATAAAACACATGTTCAAGAATTTAGAAACCGTTTTCCAAAGATGTCGAGATTGTAATTTAAAATTGCATCCAGATAAATGCACATTTTTCAGACATGAAGTAACATATTTGGGTCATAAATGTACTGACAAGGGTATTTTGCCAGACAGTAGCAAATATGATTCAATCAAAAACTACCCCAGACCTGCAAATGGCGATGAGGTTCGTCGATTTGTAGCCTTCTGTAATTATGGCGCTTTATAACACGTTTCGCATACTATTCTGTCCATTTAAGTAAACTAACTAGAAACAAAGAACCTTTCATATGGTCTGCTGACTGTAAACAAGCCTTCCAGCACCTTAAGACCCAGATTTCAACAAACAACTTTTTACATAACAACAGATGCAAGTAAAATTGCTTGCGGTGCAATACTATCACAGGAAAGAGATGGTATGCAATTACCAATATCATATGCGTCACGTGCCTTTACAAAGGGAGAATCGAACAAAGCCCCAATAGAACAGGAACTAATAGCTATTCAATGGGCAATTAATCATTTTCGACCCTATGTATATGGACTAAAATTTATAGTACGTAGTGATCATAAGCCGTTAACATATTTATATTCTTTAAAGAACCCATCCAGCAGGTTAACGAGAATTCGTCTGGAACTAGAAGAATATGATTTTGTTGTAGAACATATTAAAGGAAAAGACAATTCAGGAGCGGACGCGCTGTCTCGGTTTGACTTCAATGATATTAAATCAATTACTTCAATAGATAATTGTTTCTTGGTAACTACACGTGCACAATCTAAAAAAACAACTAACAGGAAAATTAGAGAAGATACTGAAATAATTCAGGAAAAGCCTAAAGCTTTCGAAACTATTGGCTTCGATTGCGTGAAAAAGTGGGTCAGACTTAAGTTAAATATAGACAAGAGCATCTCCACATTTTATTTTAAACGAGGTAGGCAAGTGCTAGCACCGAAAATTAATTTACGAAATACTATTGCTAATGGAAATATCGATCTAGGTCGATTCTTTCCAATCCTTGAAAAGGAAGCAATTAGTAGAAATCTAAACAAAATACAGATGAATTAAAATGATAATTTATTTACCCTCGTAACAATTGAAATATTTAAGGAAAAAGCCAATCAACACTTGGACAAATTGCAAATAGCGCTAACTCCAAAAATATGCATAATAACAGACAAAATTGAACAACAGTACTTATCGAAGAAATTTCATGACAACCCCCTTTTCGGTGGGCATCCTGGAACAACCAGGCTACTTAAAAAGCTTCGCCAATTATATTATTGGAAAAATATCACTAAGGATGTGAACCAATACGTAAAACATTGTATTCAATGTCAAACCAATAAAACTACAAAACACATAAGACCAGATATGATAATTACCCCAACACCTCATAGAGTATTTCAAACTGTCATTATAGATACCGTATGACCTCTTCGTATATCGGAAAATGGAAATCAATATATTGTAACTATAATATGTAACCTAACAAAATATCTAGTGGCAGTACCGATACCTAATAAAAATGCCAAAACGTTAGCTAAAGCTTTAATAGCACATTTCATACTAATTTATGGTCCCATGAACAAAATACTCAGTGACATGGGTACTGAATACAACAATAAAGTTCTTTCAGAACTTATGATACTTTTTAAAATTGAGTAAACAACATCAGCCCCTTACCACCATCAAACAGTTGGAACAGTTGAAAGATCGCATCGCACATTTAATGAATACATACGCTCATACATTCAAGCATCCAGAAACGATTGGGATGAATGGGTCAAGTATTTTACATATGCTTTTAACACAACGCCTTCAACAGTGCATGGATTCTGCCCCTTTGAATTAATTTTTGCAAACGTACCAAATCATAGTCCGGTAATAACGACCGATAAAATAGATACCATATATGATTTTGATAATTACTCAAAAGAAGTAAAATTTTGTCTGCAAACATCTTTGACAAGAGCACAGCACCTAATTGACAAGACAAAACGAAGACAAAAATTTATACATGATCAAAATAGCAACGATACTGACATTACAATAGGTCAAGAAGTTTTGATTAAAAATCACACAGCACACAAACTAGAACCAATTTACAAAGGGCCATTTGAAGTAATTGAAATTGATGACAAAAACAATGTATTTATAAAGATAAAGGGGAAGAAGCAAAAAATTAATAAAGAAAATATTAAAATTGTAAACAAATACAGATGATAATTAATTAATAATTACATATTTACTTTTTTCTTCTTTAAATACTGCACTGCGCACTCTATACACTAATAACTACTAAAATAAACTCAATTTAATGTTAATATCTTATAGGATAATATTTTAAGCAGATTTTTTGTAAAACCCATTATTTAATAAATCACGCAAATATTAAATAGATATTTGTGAAAATATATTTAAAAAATATATGCATAAAGAAAGTTCTTATCGACATCACTTGGCCAATGATCTCTATAAGATCTTTCTCTTTAAAAAGGGAGGTGTAGTGAAAATACCCAATGGATGAGTCATACTTGTATAAAGCCATTGACTCTTGAATTAGAATTATGAAATGATATATCTTCATTCGAACAATGAACGACACAATTTAAGTGCAACGACTTTGGTATTTCAAATTACATACAAGTAATTGAGTATTTTACCTTCATATTCGCTTAGTGTTAAGATTTATTGCTGTAAGAAATAACTATAAATAGTAATTTTAAATTAATAAGGACAATGTTAATCAAGCAATGAACGGGAGTAGTTCTGTTTTATTATTCACTGCCAAACTTAACAATGTTACAATGTTTTCATAGGGAGTCTTATTTATATTTCTATTCTTTTTAATTGATTTTACTAAGTAATCAGTGCTATTATCAAACTTAAATGGAAGACGAAGGAACCGCTTGATATGTTCGTTCTGACATTCGACTCTTCTGAGGATGTGAAGAAAATTCACGAAATCAAAAACATTTTAAATATAATTGTAAAGATTGAACCAAAAAAATCATCTAACTTCATTCCCCAGTGCAAAAGTTGCCAATCATTCGGCCACACAAAAAATTTCTGTGGGAAACCTCCACGATGCGTCAAATGTGCTGGCAAACATATATCTTCAGAGTGCCAAAAGCCAAAATCTAATAAACCCAAATGCTGCAATTGTGGTGAGTCACACCCAGCAAATTATCGTGGCTGTGTAATTGCGAAAGAATTACAAAAAATCAGATCGAAGAAGACAACTTTTGTTAAAACGAAGGATCGCGATAATAATCAATTTGCTGCGTCAAAAAATGTCCCCACCAAAATTGGACCATCTACGAGTACTAAAGCAGCAAGCTATGCTCAAATAACGAAAGGCTCTGCCCCCAATTTTGCCCCACAAAGCACCGATGCGCTGTCAAAAATCTTGGCAAAGCTAGACCGCCAGGAAAAAATGTTCAAAGCTTTGGAATTGCGCTTGGGAGCCCTGGAGCACAACATGCAATTTTTAAATTATGACTGATTGTCTAAGACTGATTTTATGGAACGCAAATGGTTTAGCCAAACATAAAAATGAGCTGGAAGTCGTGCTTAACAATGAAGATATTGATATATGCCTAATTGCTGAAACTCATTTTAATAAGCAATCGCATGTGTCCTTTAAAAAATACGCGATTTACCATACAATACATCCTGACAATTGTGCAAGGGTCAATTGAGCGCAGTCATAATCAAAAGCTCCATTAAACATCACTTGGAGGACCAAATCAGCACAAATGAGTTTCAAACCACATCCGTTTCCGTTGAAACTTCCAAACAACCACTGGTTCTAACTGCTCTATATAGTCCACCTAGGCACCAGTTGATATATGAAGACTATTTGTCTCTTTTTAATCGTTTCCATGGTCGTTTTATAATTGGAGGCGACTTCAACGCAAAACATACGTTTTGGGGCTCAAGGCTCACCACGACAAAAGGAAGAGAATTATTCAAAGCCATGCAGCGTACACGTTGTAATTCAATTTCAACTGGTAAACCAACATATTGGCCATCGGATACTAGCAAAGTACCAGACTTAATTGACTTCTTTGTCTACAAAAACATTCCTGCAGCGCATTTAACTATCACTGAAGGATTTGACCTGAGTTCAAGCCGGTGCAATTGGTAATTTCCCAAACCCCAACATTAAATCAGCGCACATCAACGTTAGTAAATGCTTGTACTGACTGGAATTACTTTGAAGTGCAGCTAGAACAGTTAGCCAAGTTTGATTCTATTGTTACCAGTGAGCAACTTGATGAGGCTGTACTCCACTTTACACAGCAAATACAGATGGCAGCGTGGAATAGTACGCCCACACTAAGACTTGTTCTGAACGGGAAAAAATATCCACCTTTTATTAAGAGCTTAATTGCAAAGAAACGGAAGCTACGGAAATGTTGGCAACAAACCAGATCTCCAGCAATCAAATCGAATTTAAACTTAGCCAGTAAACATTTACACACAGCAATCAAGTCATTCAATAATGACACATTTAATCGATTTCTGATGGATCTTACAGCTGACAAGACCACAGAGTTCTCTTTGTGGAAGGCGGCTAAATCATTCAGCAAGCTAATACAAAACTGTGCTCCAGTTAAAATCAACGATACACTGTGGGCCAAAACAAGCGCACAAAAAGCAAAGTTATTTGCTGAACATCTTGAAAAGACCTTTAGTCCAAATGAAGGAAATGATGAAATAGTTATTAATGAAAGTTGGCTAGAGTGCGATACCCACATTACTCAAGTAACTCCCGAAAAAGTTGGTAAGCAAATTCATAAAATGAAACTTAAAAAAGCGCCAGGATTTGACTTAATAACGACGGAAGTTCTTCGTAAACTGCCCAATAATTGCGTCTCATATCTGTCTGTTTTAATTAATATGTGCTTCAGGTTGAGGCATGTTCCTATATATTGGAAATTCGCAGAGGTAATCATGGTGCCCAAATCCTGGGAAATCACTCAACGACGTATCATCGTATAGGCCAATATCCTTACTGCAAGCATTGTCAAAACTATTTGAAAATTTGCTTTTAACGCGCTTAATGCCAATAATTGAGAATAAAAAATTGATTCCCGCTCACCAGTTTTGTTTTAGGAAAAATCATTCGACAACTGATCAAATCCACAGAGTTTTGAATATGGTCGAAAATGCGTTGGAATGGAAAAAATTGTGTGCAAGCTTTCGATAAGGTGTGGCATACAGGTCTATTACAAAAGCTGCGGACATTGTTACCAATGCAATATTGCGAGGTGCTTTCATCATACCTTGATGACAGGTACTTTAGTGTTAAGTACGAAAACGCCCATTCTTCTTTGAAAAAAATTAGTGCTGGTGTACCGCAAGGGAGCATCCTTCTTCTGCTGTACCTCGAAGACGCGACGGCTAAGCTACAAGAAATGGCGCGTTAAGTTAAACAAAACCAAATCAGCGCATATAGTTTTTTCACTGAAAAATATACCTTCCAAACCGATTTTCATGGATGAGTTAATAATCCCACATGTCAACGAAGCCAAATACCTGGGTATTACACTCGACGCCAAATTGCGCTGGAAAGCTCACGTAAAGAAAAAACGAGAGGAGCTTGACCTGAAACTCAACAAATTGTACCACCTTATTGGCAGACACTCTACCCTGTCAATTCACAACAAACTAATGGTGTATAAACCTGGACCTATGGCATCCAATTTTGGGGATGTGCTAGTGAAATAAACATTGCCACTATCCAACGTTTTCAAAATAAAGTGCGGCGATGTATTGTTAATGCACCATACTATGTTAGAAATAGCGATCTCCATCGTGATCTTGGCATGCCAACTGTCACTGATGTGACAAAAAAATTTGCCATTTCTCACAAACAGCGACTGAAATCGCATGTCAACGTTGCAGCATCCAGTTTACTTCTGATGACTTCGCAGCGTAGGCGGCTAAAACGGAAAACAGTGTCAGACCTAATGGAACTCAAGTAGCCGATATTTTATTTATATGTTATATGTTAGCATGTACATAAAATACTTAACGCTTTTCTTTTAATTGTTTAATTTATTCGAACAAAATTGCTAGTTAGTATTACCAGTATTTACTAGGTGCAATTATAAAACGTTTCTGTATATGGTATAAGATTCGTTAATAAAAAAAAATAAAATTTGAAAAGATGTATGAATTTACGATGCCGGCCTCAGCCCAATGTTTGGCATAATCGATATTCATTATTTCGTCTTTTATAATTTTTATTTTATATTTAACTAGCTGACCCCGCAGGAGTTCCCTGCGTGAAGTTATGTGTTTTGAAAAGAAAAGAAAGTTGAATTTATATTGTGTTGAAAATCATTTATTTGCGTTTTTTCTACATTTTTTTCAATGTAACGCAGCTTGATAAACAACATTTTTTGTTTTCTGTTCCGGTGCGTCAATGTACAGAGAAGATGGTTTTCCAACTCATGAACACGCCACGTATAGCTGGCCGTGTGAAAAACCTGGCATTTCCAGATTTATGCCATACACTTCCAGCAATGATACACACATTAAATTTCTTATGTGCACCCTCCACACAGACCCCAATCACTTCTGAAAATTTCATTTTATGTGCACCCTCCACACAGACCCCAATCACTTCTGAAAATTTCATTTTATGTGCACCCTCCACACAGACCCCAATCACTTCTGAAAATTTCATTTTATGTGCACCCTCCACACAGACCCCAATCACTTCTGAAAATTTCATTTTATGTGCACCCTCCACACAGACCCCAATCACTGCTGAAAATTTCATTTTATGTGCACCCTCCACACAGACCCCAATCACTTCTGAAAATTTCATTTTATGTGCACCCTCCACACAGACCCCAATCACTTCTGAAAATTTCATTTTATGTGCACCCTCCACACAGACCCCAATCACTTCTGAACATTTCATTTTATGTGCACCCTCCACACAGACCCCAATCACTTCTGAAAATTTCATTTTATGTGCACCCTCCACACAGACCCCAATCACTTCTGAAAATTTCATTTTATGTGCACCCTCCACACAGACCCCAATCACTTCTGAAAATTTCATTTTATGTGCACCCTCCACACAGACCCCAATCACTTCTGAAAATTTCATTTTATGTGCACCCTCCACACAGACCCCAATCACCCCTGAAAATTTCATTGAAATCGGGCCGTCTAGGAATGATAAAAATCCGAAAAAAACACGTAAAGCCACACAGAATTAATGTTTTTTTTTTTTTGTTTTTGCAAAACGTGCAAAGATACACACATGAAATTTCTTATGTGCACCCTCCACACAGACCCCAATCACCCCTGAAAATTTCATTGAAATCGGGCAAGCCGTCTAGGAGGAGTATGCGAACAGGAAGTTTTGCCACTTAATTTTATATATATATATAGATTTCAACAGGAAAGTAAGACTGATTTTATGCGTCAGTTTGTATTATTTTTAAAATTTTATTAGATATGCTTGTGATATTATTTATTCTGTCGAACAGTGTTTTATTGATTAATACTTGCTTATTATTGTTTTTAACTACATTGTTTATCTGGTTTTCTTAAGTAATCAGATCGTCATGATCTGGGCTTCAGCGATCCATTTCCATACTTTTCCTAATTCGTCTATTGATCTTCTATATCTTTTTGGCTAAATTATATTTAAGTAGCTTTGTATCAAGTTGAATTCGTTAATGAGAATGGGAAATAGGGGGTTTTCTTCAGTAATCTTAAATTGAATTATATTATTCAGTTCGTCTAATGTCCTTTGGCATGCGGCCAGGTCTATTCTATGGATTATTCTATATGTCCCTGTTTGTATTTTTGTTAGTCCAGTTTTAAAAGTCGCTAGTTGTGAGTTCGTATAGCCAGTATTTTAAAATCCGCGTACACCAAGTGTTCAAAAAGTCTGAAAAAAAAGAAAGTTAAGAATTATTTCACAAAACAATTTTAGGTTCTGATGTTGCTCTTATGTACTGTTCGTCCTTTTTCGGTGATGACTACACTGAATTTATCTTCTTTAACAATTTATTTTCTATATCTTGCCGTCAGTTTTGAGCCTATTCGTTTGTTTATTCGAACGTAAATTATATCTCCAGGGATGTAGTTTTTCATGGGTTTTCTGTTTTTATTATGATTTTCTAAATCTCTTGCTTGCTTTTTTCTAAGTGATTAGATATTTTCTCTTCATGAGTTTTCATATTGTTCCGGATTTATAGACACTCGTCTACCGAAAAATGTCTCAATTTGTCGTTTTCCTGTAACTAAGTGTATAGTGAAATTATATTCGTATGTACATCTGTCCAGAAGTTCTTGAAATGAGCTATGATATGAGGATGATAGTGTTGAGTGGAATCTTTCCACTTGTCCATTAACTCTGCTGGCGTAAGGGGTTGTTTTGAAAATTCAAATACCGAGTTGGTCTTCAACCATAAAGTGGATTCAAGTTGAGTTTAAGGATTTTTCATTATCAATGACTGTGGTTTTGGGTACGCCGAAGACTAAAAAAATGTGTCGCAGTGGTTCTCTTATGTCTTCTATAGCTTTTGATTCTAGTATTCTGACTTGGGCGTATTTGGAAATTTTATCCACCGCTGTAAGTACTAATTTCTTTTCCGAATTATAAATATCTAAGTGGACTATTTCACCAGGATATTGTGGAATTGGAGTTTCTAGGAGCTATGGTTTCTAGGGGTGTCGCTCGTATTTGTTTTCTTTACAAACTTTACATTGTTTTATTATACTTTCTATTTTCGCTCTCATTTTTGGAAAATAACACTTTTGAATGAGTTGTAATTCATTTTCGTCTCTAACTCTGTGTGCTCGTTTATATTATTTCAGGATTTATTCGTTTTGTTCATTTTCACATGCTATATCCTTCACTTTAGTCTGTGTATATCGAGTTTTGTAGTTGCAAAAATGTAATGGATGTATTTGTTGAATTTTTCCCATTATTTCTTCGGAGATAAGTATTCCGTTGATAACTGGGGGATTTAGGTAACGTTTTAAAGAAGAAACTAAGTCTTCTGTCGAGAAGTTGGGTTTGACGTATTTGTCTATGATAGGAGAATTATTATTTTTAATGCTAAGGGCGTATGTAAGTGGATGGTGATCTGTATGGATGACTAATTTTGCTGTATCGTATAAGTAGTTCCTGAGCGAATTGAGTGCCCAAACAATGGCAAGCATTTCTTTTTCATTTACTGCATAATTCTCTTCTGCTTTGCTCAAGGTTGTTGATATAAAGGTTATAGGTTTCCCATTTTGTCCTAGGACTGCACCTATAGCGAATTTGGAAGCGTCGGTGGTAAGGTTGAATTCTTTCTTAAAATCTGGATATTGCAAAGAACGTCTTTGGAGACCAGTGTGGATTTAATTTTATTAAATGCTGCCTTGGCATCATCATTTAGTTCTTTGAGGGTTTTTTTAGAAGCGTTTTTCGAAATTCTACCTTCCTCTCCTCTAAGTAAGGTCGTAAGTGGTTTTGCTAATTGAGCGTAGGCTTTAATAAATCGTCTGTAGTATGGATAGTCCTAGGAATGATCGTAGGTCCTTAAGAGTGTTTGTATAAAGGAAATTCACTATTGCTTGTACTTTGGAAGGATTTGTGGAAATTCCATTGGAAGAAACTATAAAGCCCCAAAATTCTACTTGATTTTTGAAGAAATCACATTTGTCTACTAGTACTTTCATGCTTGCTTTACTTAAGGTGTCAAAGATTATGTCTATGTGTTCTGAATTAGATTTTTCGTCCTTGCTGAATATTGTTGTGAGTTAGAATCAAGCTACCTACTCACAGCATCGACTCCTAATAGATGCCACACTCTGTGGGATTAGCATGTGCTAAAAATTATTTAAGAATAATACATACTTTTAGGGTCTAAGTATTTTATGTTAATATGATCTGTGTAACATTATTATGTAAACTTTTAGGGTGTTACAGTTCCACAGTCGAGTCAATGAAGGGCATTGTAATGCACCGTCGACACTTTCATAGTAGGTCAGTTGGCCTGACCAACTGACACCAATTAGCAGGTGCGGAACTGGAACACCAGAAAGGTCAGTTCATAGACTGAGATGACTGTTAAGATATAGTATATAAGAATTAGTATTTGTAAGAATAAACCGGCTTGTGATTTGATCTTTTGAAAACGAAAGTGGTCTAGTGTCCTTATTTAAATCAAGTGATTTAGGGTTTTCAGGTACACGCGCGCCCAGGACAAGTAGCGAAAAGGACGCTCCCGAGGACATCAAACACGGACCCCAACAATTTGGCGCAGCCGGTCTAAAGGACCTACAGGAGGAATCCCAGGGCAAGGAACCCTGTAGCAGGGAAGCATCCTGCAACAAATTCAAAGAGGAGATGTCTTCGAATACAATAATGGTGAGTATGCTTATATTAGGACATTTTAGTATTCAAGTGAATTTTGTCGACGATTCTTCGGTGGCTGTGTGGGCGCTTTTGCGCCGGTCATGCAGAAGAAGCAGCATCGGGGCTGAATAGCCGCTGCGGTTAGGTGACATTAGGTTGATCCTCAAAAATTTTTAATGGTCAGGTTGTATTATTTCACTGAGATTAGGCTCATATTTTTTCTTACTTCTTGTTTCAGCATTCTCGGGGGATGTGGAACGTGTCTGCTAATTCACGGGTTTTCCGTTATTGAATTGCGAACTTGTGTATACCGGTTGGTTTGGTTCGGAAAGAACGTGCCACGGTATAGGGTTCGTACGGTTATGATAGCGGATTTGTGTTTGTTTGTCGGTAGGGACATTTATATGTTTCAATTTATGTTGTTTGAAAACAAAAATAAAAAATTTGATTTTAATATTTGGCATTTTGAGCTTAGGGTATTAGGTGAAAATATTTCAAGAGGTGCAGACAACACGTGTTGTTGCATCAAAGTTTTTGTTGTTCAGAAACTACGATTTCCGTAGCAATGTTCAAGAAAACATTTAAATTCTATTATTACGTGGCGCATACGTTACAGGTTTATTTTTCAATATGGATTCAAATTTCCGGGAATGAATCAATACCCTTCTGCCTGTAAACCCAATTTCGGTTTTTACAAACATATGGCCTTTTCTATGGATTTTTGGGAGTATTAAAGATGGTGAGAGGAAATCAAGGAGTATCTGTGAGGAAGTCAAGAACCAATTTTCACTGATGGAAGGTCTTAATGGACACCGGGTAGACAGCGGATATGGAACTTGTGATGGAAGATAGATAAAGGAAGAATATTAAGATAGAATTTACGGTGGAATGTTTTTTAATAAATTTGTATTTATCATTAAGTAAGATGAAAAAAAAAAATTGGGATAAGTTAATAACAAGTTTTAACAATTATTGGGTTTTATTTGTAAATTGTTTTGGTAATGGGGATACGCCAGCTGTTCTTGCATTTGGAATATGACGAAGGAAGCGCAAGAACTGCTGCTGATGCAGGAGAAAATTGGCGAATCAATTGAAAAACTGGTCCGCAACTTTAAGAAAGACGGCAGGTTACGTAAGGACAACGTGTATTACCGCAAGCGAATAACACAGTTGCAAGATCTGGGGAGAGAGTTCAACAATAATCACGGGCTGTTGTTGTCTCACGCAGTTGAGTTCGGCAAGGGAAAATATTTTGCGGAAAATTACGCAGACTACATAAATAGTCTGATCAACGAATGGGCAGATACATTTAGTTCTGAATTAGAGGGACTAGGACAACAGATTGTGAGTTTGGTTTCGCCAGACGAGGAAATAAGGAACAGATTGAAATCAATACAGTCAGAGGTGAAACTGTTTACTGGGAAAATAATTGACCAGTTCCAAGCGAGTACGAGCAGGGAAGAAGCTAAGGAATTGTGGAAGCAGGCGAACGCCGGAGGAGCTGTGTCACCATTAGAAGTAGCGGAGCAAGCCTTGACGGCAATCCAAAAAGACTAATTAGTTTGAGTCCGTCATTGGTCAATTACCTCTCAGATCCGAGAAAAGTGAATCTAGGAACCACTCATAAAGATAGCGCTCAAGTTTTACCGCTCATAAGTAAAACAAAAATACGCAAAATGGGTGTAGAGGAGATTTCAAAGACAGTGGCCAGGCTAGTAACTGTGTGGACTGGTGCAGCTTCAGAAGATTTACGGTCAGAGGTTAACAGATTCATTCAAGGATGTGAGGTTGCAAAGCGAAGCATAAGCCCTGATGAGTAGCAG
The DNA here is from genome assembly GCA_920105625.2 of Clusia tigrina. Classification (NCBI taxonomy): domain Eukaryota; kingdom Metazoa; phylum Arthropoda; class Insecta; order Diptera; family Clusiidae; genus Clusia; species Clusia tigrina. The sequence goes on along the minus strand of OV050030.1, from coordinate 82,184,762 downwards.
GACTTCTTCGACTGTATTAAGCAAAGATTATTTGGAGACGCGTACAACCTTGTGTTGATATCGCAATTCGCCAGTGTGGACGAGCTTTACGGTCTTATAAGGAGAACTTATCTGAAGGAGAGAACTTTGGAGGACATAACCCAAGAAATAAGAATCGGGAAGCAGCTGGCAAGTGAAGACATACGTGCCTTTGCCAGGCGTTTAGAGTCACTTCAGATGACCCCAAGAAATAAACAGGAATATGTACAATGGCATTGGAGATACAGCGTTATTACACGAAGTTGACGAGTCGGTGTTGACAACTTACCAAAGTGTTGGTAATAGAAAAAAATTTGTATTTACAATCTTCGAGATTGAAAAGGTTAATATATGTGTGGTGAGTGATTTTTATTTTACCGTTTGCATGAAAGTAGTTATTATTCTCTATAGCCTTTTTTACCAAACTTGATTGGATATTGTTGTTATTAGACCCTGTATCGACTAGAATTTTCACAACATCACCGTTCTTCATTTTGCAATTAAAGTAAGGTAACGAAGTTCAATCTAAAAAATTTACATCAGTCATATGTAGAATTTCTTCGTCTTCCTCAATTTGCATTATATTAGAATTGTCTCTTTGTTGATGTTCTCTTGAGTAGTACTGCTCTTCCGACATTTGATTGGAATTTATGTGAAAATTTCTTTGAATCAGGGGGGGATTGGTAATAGATAAATTTATAGGTCGTTTGCCGGCATATTTGAAATTTGGTCGGTTCGTAAAATTATCTACATTTGTCCTCATGCATATGTGTCAACGTGCATGGGTTGAGATGGTTTGGGAGGTCTTAGTGGAAGGTGATTTGTTGGTTGAATAAGTTCTGAGTTTGATATATATTTGGTTGGTTGTGTGGGTTAAAATTTTGTATGCGTTGTGGTATATACGCTAGTTCAGGGTGAAATTTAGTTTGAAAAGCTAGATGTTGATTTAAATGTGGAGGGTATTTTTGCTGGGAATATTGTTGCCGAGGATACTGTTGAATAAAACTCTGTTGTCTAGGATATGAATATGTTGAAGGTGACTCTGTTGTCGAATAACTGGAGTTTTATTAAAATCTCTAGGGTTTCTGTAGAACTCATTCTGATTATTGGCATAATTAGCTCTGATTTTCCAGCTTTAGACATAGATGGAGAGCTTCAGGTAAGTTTTTTGGTTCTTTTATGCAGTAATTGTGGTGGTAACCATACTGCCAACTACAGAGGTTGCCCTGTTTACCAGGAAATTAAGAACAATGACTATCAGTTAAAGAATATTCGCACTCAACCTAGTCGAAATATACCGCCCATTGCACAACCACAGAAGTCAATCCCATACCCCGACACAGGGACAGGACGTATGCAGGGGTACTTAGGATAGGGAAGGATCAGCAGTCCGGGACTCGTTCAAATCTGCACAATTTTGAAGGAATAATAACAACGCTCACACAATGTATGACGCTGTTCATGACCTCCATACAAACAATGATTCAAGAAACGATGAGAAACCAAAACCAGCTCATGTAGCTTCTGCTATCTCCGAAATGAACGTACTTAAGATCTGTCAATGGAATGCAAACGGTGTAAGCCAGCACAAGTTAGAAATCAATAAATTTTTACTCACTAATGAAATGATACAAAGCATCTCGCTGGTAAAGCCCATGGTGGCACTGGAATCCTAATCAAACACTTTGCTATAGAAGAGTACAACAAGGAGTACCTCCAAGCAACATCAATTTGTCTAGGCGGATGGGACAACAACAATATCCGCTGTGTACTGCCCACCTAGATTTAAAATAACAAGTAACCAGTTCTCAGATTTCTTCTCCACACTTGGAACATGTTTTCTAGCTGCTGGCAACTACAATGCCAAGCACACTCACTGGGGCTCACGGCTAACAACATCAAAAGGAAAACAATTATATAACTTCATGCTTTCTGACACCAAGATTGATATTATCTCTTCAGGACAACCATCGTACTGGCCGACTGACCCACGGAAGATCCCTGACCTTATTGATTTTGGAGTTTCTAGAAAGCTAAAACGAGATAAACTCAAAGTAGAACACCTTAACGACCTCTCTTCAGATCACTCTCCTATTAAAATACATCTGAACAAAAACTTACGCCCTACCTACGATTTCTCACCAATTAATACTAACCCCCATATAGAAAATACATCAGTAGTCACCTCAGCCCACACCCACTTTTCAAAACTAATGAGGACATTGAAACATTTCTGGAACAATTTACCTCGATCCTAAGATTAATGGTGCGCACAAGCTTGACAACAACTGCAACAGCATCCGGCGCCCACAAACCTCAACCCAAATCAATATTCTCCTTACTAAAAAAAAAGGAGGACACGTCGTGAATGGCAAAAATTTAGGTCCCCTTTCCTAAAACGGAAGCTATCTATTGCCAGTGAAAACTTGAGAAAAGCCTTGCGTCTAGAATCAGATCGTTGTCTGGACCAGTATAGCCAAAACCTTTCTCCGATTGACGTCACCAACTACTCTCTGTGGAAAGCTGTCAGAGAAATAAAGCCACCTACACGCGGAATTCCACCGATTCATACAAAAAACGGAAACTGGGCAAGAAGCGATGATGAAAAGTCTGCTGTTTTCGCAGAACACTTAAGAGATGTTTTTACCCCCAACCCACTTCGCAATGCTAATAACCTAATATTAATCCCCTCGCCATTTATTTATTTATTTATGCTCGCCTATTAATTTAAAAACAAAAGGAGTAAGTAATGCAATTAGTAACCTAGCTCTTAACAAAGCCCCAGGACACGACCTCATTACTGGAAAAATGATCAAGGAGTTGCCCCAAACGGCCATCATCTTTCTTACTTCACTATTTAATGGCTTGTTGCGCTTAGGATACTTTCCTAATGCCTGGAAAGTTTCAGAAATCTCAATGATCCCGAAACTAGGAAAAGGCCTCTATCAATCGTCCGAGACCGATTAGCCTCCGGCCTATCTTATCAAAACTCTTAGAAAGGCTTTTTCTTGCAAAACTAATACTGCATATAAACGAAAAACTCACTATTCCCACTCACCAATTTGGCTTCCGCGAACACCATAGTACAATAGAGCAGGTTCATCGAATAGTGAATGAGATAAAAAATGCATTCGACAAAAACCAATATTGTTCAGCCATCTTTTTAGATGTGGCGCAGGCGTTTGACAAGGTCTGGCACGAGGGGCTTATTTACAAAATCAAAAAACTGTTGCCCACAAAAGTACACCAAATATTGGAATCGTATCTGAGGGGCAGAAAGTTCAAAGTAAGGTACAATAATGCTAACTCTAAATGCTATGACATAAAAGCTGGCGTACCACAAGGAAGCGTGTTAGGTCCGGTGTTGTATCTACTATATACCTCAGATTTGCCTACCAATAAATACTTAACAACAGCAACTTTCGCCGATGATACGGCTATCCTTAACATTCATCCAAATTCCAAAATCGCATCCCGTGACTTAGAAGATCATCTGGTCCTAGTAACAAATTGGTTGGCTGACTGGCGAATTAACGTCAACGAATCGAAAAGTACGCATATTACCTTTACTATAAAAAAGGTACATGTCCAGCCAAAAAACTAAATAACTCTCCTATTCCACAAGCAAAGGAGGTGAAGTACCCAGGAATTCATTTTGATTCACGTTTGACCTGGAAGCGCCACATCGAAGCCAAAGAAAAAAACAAATGACTTTGAAAGCAAATAGCCTACACTAGCTCATGCACAAAAATTCCAGGTTGAGCCTAGAATACAAAACACTCCTGTACAAAGCCATTATAAAACCAATTTGGACTTACGGTAGCCAGTTGTGGGGCGGGGCAAGCAACTCTAATATAGAATTCATACAAAGAGTACAGTCCTAAATTCTAAGAACCATTACTGGCGCACAACATTCACAACGATCTGCCCAGTGCCGAGAGTGCATTCATCGTAGAGCGCATGGGGTATGCGAAACTCACGCGCATGGGTTAGGTATGCGTGCTTTCCGTAACGCATGAATTGATAGCGCGATCTCCGGTAGGTGTGTGCCCCATTTTCGTTGATTACCATTTGCGCATTGTGCCACCAAGGTTTTAATGATTCTATTTGGTCGTTCTGTTGGATTTTCCTGGGGTGTGTATGGTGCCGGAGATCTTCTAAGAACTGCCAAAATGCGTGGCTTGTGTACTGAGTTCCGTTTCCTGTGATAAGTGCCTTAGGGACACCAAAGTGTGGTAATATGCCTTGATATAGCGTCTGACAGTACGTTTAAATTTCTTTTACGGTACTTGACGTTGAATGTGGATTGCAGCAACTCGCAACTCGCAGAATCGCATCTTCCGATTCTTCCCGAAGGACTCTCTATGGAGTTGAGCCATTTGAGTGCCAAGTGGTCAGTGATGACTGTGAATTCGTACCCCTCTACACACGCTCGCATCTTGCGGATGCCCCAAACAATGGCTAGGCATTCCTTCTCGATGGGAGTGTAATTCCGTTCAGCCTTATTAAGGTGTCGGCTAGCGTAAGCGGTGACGCGTTCTTTAACCACGCCCAATCCATAATCGTTCGCATCATTTTGTAGTGGTTGGGTAGAGTGTAGTGTAGATCGCTTCCTCGTGGTGCACTCTGGATAGCGCTAAATGGTATTTATCCCCTCCCTCCGGCATCCGCTGCAACCACCGTGTGGAGAGCATCTGATGTCCGACGGCACGACCCTATACGTCCACGGACTACCCCCTAACAATATTTTTATTTGATTGCTCCTGGGCTGGCAGGTGTGGCTTCTGGACCAAATACCACTGGGGGAACCCAGTGCGAACGGCTCCAGTTTAAGGTCACAACCGTCTCCGTCCCATTAAAACCTTGGCAGGCCTCAAAGTAAGTTCGAGGAAAGTCGTCATTTGGTTGACGGTGTAGGTTTGGTTGAGACTAGCTCCCAATTAGCACTGGTCGGGCTCTGAGCACTCACACCCATAAGGACTTCTGCGAACCCTCGCATAGCCTCCCTGCATCTACATAGACAACCATGGGACCAAAAAGGTGACTACGCATTCGTACTGATATAGCGGCTTTAAATGGGGACCCTTTGTGCATGGACACATACTTAATCTCCCACAAAAAATCCGTGGCCAACCCACAAGTGGAGCCAAAAACAACAACAAAAACGAGCTTAGTTAGGCAAAAAACAGCCTTAAGCTCACCAGCAGCTTCGTCTTGGACTTTTGTCGCCAGACCAAGGATGTCTTCGGGTGTTACGTCCAAAGGGCCAGCCCCGCTCCCAGCCACAAGCGCATCCTCCCAGGGTAAGAAAATCCTACTTCGGGCCATCCATATAGGTGCTTGGAAAGAATAAGTGGCGAATGGGATGGGTTTCATGGTCAAAATTATTCCGAATCCGGAAATTCCCAGGATACCAGGAGCCTGTATCTGGGTACCCGCGGTGGAGATGGACGATGGAAAGGTACTTCATCTCCTAGAGCAGCAAAATCCGACAGTACCGCCACACGATTTTGTACTATCCGAAACCACAGCTGCTTCATGTATTTACTGAAAGTACTTTAGCAACTCAGTGTTATACAGTGCAGGAGTAAAACGTGTCCCGAATTAACGAAGCAACAATTCTAATATTCATTGTTGGAATTTCTCCGATTTATTGCTATTGAAAGCAGAAATCACAATTATCGTACAAAATATGTCGTATAAACACCACTTTTTTCCTCGGTATCGGTAGCGGGATAGGAGAAGCCTCAACCGAGGGAACCAAAGCCGGACACACTGGTCAGAAAGAATCAACACCAGTAATCAGTACTTGGCAAGATCGCGAGAAATGAGGCGTACCGAACGGAGATACCAGGCTGTGGTTGATGAGTACGCGGAGTACCTAATCACACACCCAAAATCGGACAAAGCAACGAAGCAGGATCGGTCTCAGGATGGAACGTCTCTCGTCTCTCGCTAGCACTTCATGACGCCAACACTAACAGTGGCAACAAGGTGCTGGAGAGGTGGGGTGAGATCGAACCCAGATGGACAGAGATGGTGATGGAGCACCTCTTCTTCAATCTAGAAGCATCTCCACGTGGCTAGTACTCTGATGAGGTTCTCCGCGGATGTAGGGTGTTCAGGTGCGACGATATGCTCTCCAAGGAATTCCTCGGCTAGGTGCTAGGAAAGAATAAGTGATGCTTGGGATGAGTTTCATGCTCAAAATTATTCCGGATCCGGAAATTCCCCGGATACCAGGAGCCTGCATCTGATTACCCGCGTTGGAGATGGATGATACTTCATCTCCTAGAGCAGCAAAATCCGACAGTAACGCCACACGATTTTTTAGTCATTAAAGACCAGGATCTCCAGAAAAGTAGCATGTCCCTTCTGTCATCCATAAATGAGCAGTCTGTGAAGGCGCTCGAGACTACCGACAACCAAATGGGGTTCGGTGTCAGGTACGCCAAACTGAAAATCTTCCAACCTTGCAAGAATGGGGATGAAGCAGAAGAGATGGAGGAGACCAACAACAGATACTGATGTTGACGGTTGTTCAGATTAACCTACAAAATTCTCGGAATGCCACGATAATCTTGCCGCCGACCTAGGCGAGGAGGATTGTGGACATCAGCATCGTGCAGGAGCCATTGGTTGAAAGTACTGATATCATAAGCAGCTTTTACTACTTGACTTTTCTTTGTCTTCAGTGCAGCACAGTATATTTAACAGTTGAGAAAATCGAAGAGCCAATGGATGATAGTACTAGCATATATGGCACATGGCAGGGGCGCACCACTGGAAGAAGTTGCGTTGTTTACGGCCAGCTTAACCTCTAAAGATTCTGCTCTACTTCTTGGATGTGACCCCAACGTGAGGTATACGCTGTGGGGCAGCACAGAGGTTAATGAAAGGGCTCAGTCACTTTTTGATTTTATTAGCAGCCCCAATATCACTATATGCAAATGGCGAACACACCTAATTTCACATTTCCTAGCTCGGCGAGTAAGAACGGTTGGGAAGAAGTGTTTGACCTAACTCTCTTAACAGACAACATAGTATTCCAGGTGAAGAACTGGACGGTGTCCAACAAACGGTCTTTTTCGGACCATAGTTGAATAATCTTCAGTGTGTGTTTGGGAACAATAGACCCAAAACTTTTAGAAATCCTAATATATTCAAATGGGGAAAGTCCTCCAGAGTAGCCACGCCAAACTTAATATAGGGCGGCTCACATACAATCAACCTAAGACTTGGACACGCAACTGGATAATCGTGGGACAGTATTTACTACAGCCTATAAGAAATCCTGTCCAATTAGTAGGAGTAAAAAATGCATTAAACTCTAGTGGAATGAGGAACTTTCAAAACTAGGGAAGGAACAAGAGAGCTATTCAACCAATGACGACATCGTGATAATGGTATCAGGTATGTTCCCAAGGATGATAAGAGAGATTATGCAAGGAGCTTTGGTCAAACTCTCCACATGGGCTATGGGTTGTGGACTTAGGGTAAATACACGTAAGGCGTATGCTTTTTATCACTAGAAACTAGATTCCAATCGTCAACCTCAAATCCTTGCTGAATCCAAAGTTGAATTGGAAACTTAATATCGAGAGCGGGTCACGAACCCAGGTAACCCTGTACTCTCTGTACACCAGGTTGTTTGTTAAGATATGGGGGCTATTCACTGTCTGTACACGGCCATAGTATTGTAAGGAGCATATATCTTAATGATTTTTCCTCCTACATATCACATCGGCACCACTCACAAAATGAAGCGATCTCCAGTTGCCCAACACTGGCGAGTCACTTTTATCATCACGCCACTGCCTCCCAACAAGAAAACCCACGCGGTGGAGAACACGTGGAGAAAACCCACGCGGATTAGGACCACGAGGCAGCTAACGAGGAGAAGAAGAAGACAAAGTGAAAACTCGTGGAAGAGAACCACGCGGTGCTGAAACATGGCATCGAACAACAGCATAACCAAAATCTCTTCTTCATCAAACAACGGCGGAAGCAATACCTCTTTTCCATCGAACAACAGCAAAGGCAAGAATGCTCTTCTTCATCGAACAACAACGCAATCAAGAACTCTTCTTCATCGAACAACAAATCAAGCAAGAACTCTTCTTGATCGAACAACAGTGCAACCAAGAACTCTCCTTCATCGAACAACACTGCCAGGAAGAACTCTTCTTCATCGAACAACAGTGCAAGTAAGAACTCTTCTTCATCGAACAACAGCATAAGCAAGAACTCTTTTGGATCGAAACAACAGAATAAGGGAGAACACTTCTTTTGATCGAACAACAGCGCAACCAAGAAGAACTCTATTATTGCTCGAACAACAGCGGAGGCATGACACGCATAATCTACACGGGGCGCAAGCAGTTACCTGACGCTTCTAACGACCTGAGCGAGTTATTCACTCGCGCCGGACGACTAATTGAGCGAATTATTCACTCGCGCCGGACATCTACGACACTGGAACTCGCAACACAGATCCCCCCCACCATGCGATTAGCCAACTGCAGAAGAAAATATACAAATATACACATAACAAGAGAAATGTAAATAACTAAGAGACAATAAAAGTATCCACAATGTAAACCAAAGTCTAAGACTTATTTCTTGCTAACGAACCCTAGAAACCGTTGAGTCTACCTCAGCTGTAGAATATTAGAGAGACCCAGCGTGTCGTTACAAGTGGCGCCCGAGCAGGGACCCGAAAGGGATTAAAAACAACAACACAGAGAAAACAGCTTATATACCGCTAGACCCTCCTATCCAACGTGGTACGCACAACATGGGTGTACAGCTTGCACAAAGAGGAACTGGTAGCAATCGCGGACGAATTCAACTTCGACAGCACAGGGACAGTGGAGGACTTTCGGCGCCGGGTTGCGTCGTTCATAACAAAGACAGAATCCAAAGTTGATATACAGGAACGACTTAGGGAGCTAGAAACCGAGTATACAAGAGCCCCCTCTCCTCTTGTTCTTCCAGCGCCGCTGCACCCATATGGCAAGACACAGTAGCACCGACAATGCGGGAGCGAGCGCCTCCACCGACCACTTCTGTGGCCCTCAGCAATTTACAAATGAGGGAAACCGCTAGACCCTCCTATCCAGCAATCATAGACCATGTGTGGAAATGGTCAGTACACTACGACGGCGGGAAGGAGCCGCTGGCATTTATTGCGCGGCTAGATTAATTAACAGACACCTACACCCTCCCGATAGACTTTGCCACGAACAATGCCTGAATTGTTGTGTGAAAAGGCGTTGATGTGGTTTCGCAACAACAATAATCATTGGGAAACGTGGGCAACGTTTAAGCGCGACTTCATTGGGTTCTTCCTGCCATCGCGATACTTTGAAAGCCTTGAGGACGAAATACGTTAAAGACAGCAGAAATCCAGGGAATCTTTTGAAGACTACGTCATTGGCATGCAAAATTTAATGAGGCATGCTGGTTACACCGAGGAGCGCAAGTTAGAGATAATTCACCAAAATAGCTCCCCAGAGTACCAACTGTATATCAAGCGAAAAGATTTTGCTGACTTACAGAAACTAATCTCGCTAGCAGAGGATTTTGAAGCCATACAACCCGCTAAGACGACCCAGGTTTCCACGATTTACCGCAACAACGCGCGCGTTTAGACCATCGCAGCCTGAAGAAGAGCGCCACCGCATGGTGACAACCGCCCCGGAAGCAGAGATAAATTTAGCGACCGCTTGTAGACGCGGTGGTCGTGACGGCCATTTTGCAAGAGAATGCCGCAACAACTAGGTTATGCTCTGCTGAGATTGTGGCGTCAAGACCGGGGCCCGACGAGAGCTTCAACAAACAGACCTCGATCACAAAAAAGAATCTACGTTTTCAGGCTGTTATTATCGTAGTTTCAGCAGTTATTATCGTAGGAACACAACAGGCAGAAGCGACTATCGACACTGGAGCAACGCGCAGCTTCATAAGCAAGAAGTTTGCGGATCGATTAACAACATTCCGGGACACAACAACGAGGAGCGTGGCGGTACGGCTCGCGGACGAAACTAAGCAAATTGTGCCATCGATGACATCGTAGTCGGCATGGATTTCCTAGCCCAATGCACCGCCGCCTTTACATGTGGGGGCAGCAGTATCATGCCAGCCGACAAAGACACCAACACCGCTTCGGTAGCGATCAACTGTACAGTTACGAGGGACTGCGAAAACAATGAGCAACAGGAAGCTTTTAATGCTCTCAAACAGAGACTCACGGAGGCACCAATCTTGGCGTGCCCGGATTTTACCCAACCATATGGTAGGTAGGTAGGTAGGTAGGAGTGGCAGCCTTCACGCAAAAACACACTTAAGCACATGAAATGGCTCATTGTTATGCCACACTAAGACAACGCGATTCCCCGTCTGGAATTTTGGGAACCACAGTGATTCCGAAATGAACCTGGCTATGTTCTTAATGTTTATGGAAGATAGTTCGGTTAAGGTAGTGAAGAATAGTGAGCCTTAGAATTTTAATCTTCGTCTGGCCAGACCTGGGCACTGACACATGAGATGAGGTACTATCTCTTCCTCACCCTCAGAGCGCGAACTGCGACAGAAGTCGTTATGGGGCAGTGCTAGTCTATCAGCTTACTTACCAATCAGGCATTTATTGTAGCGCCGATGGAGTTCCTGCTAACATTAAGCAGCTGACTAGCACGCCTTGTGTCCATAGTGCTCCAGGTTTGTCTGGCAACACTACAGGTATGTTCATTTACCCAGACTCTTTTGGTTGCCTCAAGGTAGTAATGTTTTATGGCCCATTTGACCGTGGCTACTGGGACACCTACAATGAAAGAGGGACAGATGTCAGGGAGTATCGTACCTATTCCAATTCATCGGTTTCGCAGTTTCCCAAAATATCACTATGTCCAGGCACCCAACATATATGAACTAGTGGGTTACCCAGGACGACGTTTAGGGAGGAGCGGCAGTCAAGTACAAGCTTAGATGTAGTGAATACAGCAGCTAGGGACTTGATTGCCGCCTGACTGTCCGTGAATATTCGAATGTTCACATCGAATACTTTGTTGTGAATGAGCCACTTGGACGCTTGAAATATAGCCATTACTTCCGCCTGAAAGACGCTGCAACGGTCATGGAGACGATAGGAGAGCTTAATTCCAAGTTTGATGTGACCACTAATTTGTTGGACTATTCCTCCTACTAGCAATGTAGGTGTTGAACCCGTGGTTTAGATTAGGTCTACACCTAGCATGTACAGTCAACGTCCGTCTGTACGGGCGTATCCTGCATTAGAATATTGGCATGGCCCAGGTTTAGCCTAGTCCAGCGAGATATAGCATTAAGTCTGGTTTACAGCCGGTGTGATCTAATCTCATTAGTAGTGTGTTCACCGTCCGATTCCAGATGAGGGGTGAGAGCACACCGTCTTGTGGCGTACCTCTTTTGACAGTCCTTTTAGCATGCACATTTCCTATTGAGGAGCTGATGACGCGTGTTTTCAGTAGCTGTCCGATGAACCTAACCAGACTGGGATCAAGATTTAAGTTTTCCAGGGAAGTAATTATGGCGGACAGACATATATTGTTGAATGGCCCTTCTATGTCGAGAAATACTGCAATAGTATATTCTTTATTGACAATAGATTTCTCTATTTGCTCAATGAACGCGTACAGCGCTGTTTTCACAGACTTACCTTTAGTATAGGCATGTTGTGATTTGGATAGGAGCGTGGGATTAATAGAGCTCCTGATTTGTATATCAAGGACCCTTTTCAGCGTTTTCAAAAGATAGGAGGATAGACTAGTTGGTCTATTGTCCTTAGGCTTGGTATGGGTCGCATTTCCCGCTTTAGGCATGAATACTAATCGAGCTTCTCTCCAGCTTTTGGGAATGTACGACCATCTTAGGCATGCATTATAAATATGCAGTAGCCAAGGCGCAACCGCAGTTGCAGTGTGCTGAATATCCGTGGGAATGATGCCATCAGGCCCGGGTGATATAAAAGGCTTAAGGCTGTTGATGGCCCACTGAATATGCGTGTGGGTCATTTGGAACTGGGTTGAGTGACTTAAAGAATGGTTGATGTCAAGAGACCTGCAATCCACAAAGATTTCATTCCCCGGAACGTGTGTTTCTAGTAGGGCATCTAGAGTGTCGGTTTCAGAGTCAGTCCAGTTACCGTCCGATCTCTGAATACATTCAAGAGCCCGAGGGGTGATATCCTCCGGAGTCTGCTTGTCTCGGACGAGCTTTCTATGCTGACACAGAAGTCTCGCCAAGACGCTTTTTTGGATCTCATAACCATATACTTGCGTTCCCTTTGTTTATCCTTGAAAGGGAGCCAGTCATTGGTAGTTTTGGCTCTGTTGAATAGCTTGCGGCATTCTTTACGCAGCTCAGCAATTTCGGAATTCCACCAAGGGGGTTTGGGTTTGCCTCTTGGCTTCGGTACGTTGTAGGCTGATTTGGCAGCAGAGTTAAATAGTGCTGTAATTGCTTCAAGCGCCCGATCTATATCGAGGTGATTATTGATAGTAGGAGGAGTCGACTGCAGACCCGACTCCGTAGTGGCCTGGAACATTTTTCCAGTCAGTTTTTTTCTGTTAGTATACGTTTTAGACTCTGCAGAATCTAAGGGATCCGAGATACCAATCTTGAAGTATATATAACAGTGATCCGAGAAGGAGCATTCCTGTGAAACGCGCCAGCTCGAAAGAAGATGAGACGAGTACTTGTTGCCAAGAGTGAGATCGAGAATCTCCCTTCTATTCGATGTTATAAAGGTTGGCTCGCTCCCCCTGTTAGCAGTGACTAGGTCGTTAGCAAGAATGAAATCAAAGAGTGACTCACCCCGCTCGTTGGTTCCCGTGCTGCCCCACACCTCGTGATGGGCATTGGCATCGGCCCCGATGAATACCGGGACTCGCTTCCTGTTTGCCTCCGTTACCAGCAGCTTTAAAGTATCCGGAGGCGGCGTCTGCCCGTGGTCATGCGCCACATAGCTCCTGACGATCCACGTAGCCATGGTATTTGTTGAAATGACCATGGCTACATTATCCTTGTCGCTGAACCTGACGGAGAAGAGCGTTAATGTTGTTCTTAACAAGAATACAGGCTCTGGCTTTACTTCGATCCTGCACGAATACTGTGCGGTATCCGCTGAAGGTGAGTCCGCGCACCTGATCATTTACGACCCACGGTTCTTGGACCAGTATGAGTTCCTCTCCTTTTTGAGTCAGGTGGAGGATCAGGGCTGCCGAGGCAGCTATAGAATGGTGAAGGTTAATCTGTACTACCCTCACCATTCACGGAGGTGGCCATCATCGTCACGCTGCCTGCCTCCTCTTCTGACAGAGGAGAATCACCAACGTCATTGGCTGTCTGAATGGCATCATATGGTTCGGTCTTCTTCTTCTTCCCAATAGCTGCCATATGTTTCAGCACCGCGTGGTTCTCCTCCATGTGTTTTCACTTTGTCTTCTTCTTCCCGAGAGCTGCCATGTTTCAGCACCGCGTGGTTCTCCTCCACGTGTTTTTACTTTGTCTTCTTCTTCTCCTCGATAGCTGCCTCGTGGTTCTAATCCGCGTGGGTTTTCTCCACGTGTTCTCCACCCCGTGGGTTTTCTTGTTGGGAGGCAGTGGCGTGATGATAAAAGTGACTCACCAGTGTTGGGCAACTGGAGATCGCTTCATTTTGTGAGTGGTGCCGATGTGATATGTAGGAGGAAAAATCATTAAGATTTATGCTCCTTACAATACTATGGCCGTGTACAGACAGTGAATAGCCCCCATATCTTAACAAACAACCTGGTGTACAGAGAGTACAGGGTTACCTGGGTTCGTGACCCGCTCTCGATATTAAGTTTCCAATTCAACTTTGGATTCAGCAAGGATTTGAGGTTGAAGATTGGAATCTAGTTTCTAGTGATAAAAAGCATACGCCTTACCTGGATTTACCCTAAGTCCACAACCCATAGCCCATGTGGAGAGTTTGACCAAGCTCCTTGCATAATCTCTCTTATCATCCTTGGGAACATACCTGATACCATTATCACGATGTCGTCATTGGTTGAATAGCTCTCTTGTTCCTTCCCTAGTTTTGAAAGTTCCTCATTCCACTAGAGTTTAATGCATTTTTTACTCCTACTAATTGGACAGGATTTCTTATAGGCTGTAGTAAATACTGTCCCACGATTATCCAGTTGCGTGTCCAAATCTTAGGTTGATTGTATGTGAGCCGCCCTATATTAAGTTTGGCGTGGCTACTCTGGAGGACTTTCCCCATTTGAATATATTAGGATTTCTAAAAGTTTTGGGTCTATTGTTCCCAAACACACACTGAATATTATTCAACTATGGTCCGAAAAAGACCGTTTGTTGGACACCGTCCAGTTCTTCACCTGGAATACTATGTTGTCTGTTAAGAGAGTTAGGTCTAACACTTCTTCCCAACCGTTCTTACTCGCCGAGCTAGGAAATGTGAAATTAGGTGTGTTCGCCATTTGCATATAGTGATATTAGGGCTGCTAATAAAATCAAAAAGTGACTGAGCCCTTTCATTAACCTCTGTGCTGCCCCACAGCGTATACCTCACGTTGGGGTCACATCCAAGAAGTAGAGCAGAATCTTTAGAGGTTAAGCTGGCCGTAAACAACGCAACTTCTTCCAGTGGTGCGCCCCTGCCATGTGCCATATATGCTAGTACTATCATCCATTGGCTCTTCGATTTTCTCAACTGTTAAATATACTGTGCTGCACTGAAGACAAAGAAAAGTCAAGTAGTAAAAGCTGCTTATGATATCAGTACTTTCAACCAATGGCTCCTGCACGATGCTGATGTCCACAATCCTCCTCGCCTAGGTCGGCGGCAAGATTATCGTGGCATTCCGAGAATTTTGTAGGTTAATCTGAACAACCGTCAACATCAGTATCTGTTGTTGGTCTCCTCCATCTCTTCTGCTTCATCCCCATTCTTGCAAGGTTGGAAGATTTTCAGTTTGGCGTACCTGACACCGAACCCCATTTGGTTGTCGGTAGTCTCGAGCGCCTTCACAGACTGCTCATTTATGGATGACAGAAGGGACATGCTACTTTTCTGGAGATCCTGGTCTTTAATGACTAAAAAATCGTGTGGCGTTACTGTCGGATTTTGCTGCTCTAGGAGATGAAGTATCATCCATCTCCAACGCGGGTAATCAGATGCAGGCTCCTGGTATCCGGGGAATTTCCGGATCCGGAATAATTTTGAGCATGAAACTCATCCCAAGCATCACTTATTCTTTCCTAGCACCTAGCCGAGGAATTCCTTGGAGAGCATATCGTCGCACCTGAACACCTTACATCCGCGGAGAACCTCATCAGAGTACTAGCCACGTGGAGATGCTTCTAGATTGAAGAAGAGGTGCTCCATCACCATCTCTGTCCATCTGGGTTCGATCTCACCCCACCTCTCCAGCACCTTGTTGCCACTGTTAGTGTTGGCGTCATGAAGTGCTAGCGAGAGACGAGAGACGTTCCATCCTGAGACCGATCCTGCTTCGTTGCTTTGTCCGATTTTGGGTGTGTGATTAGGTACTCCGCGTACTCATCAACCACAGCCTGGTATCTCCGTTCGGTACGCCTCATTTCTCGCAATCTTGCCAAGTACTGATTACTGGTATTGATTCTTTCTGACCAGTGTGTCCGGCTTTGGTTCCCTCGGTTGAGGCTTCTCCTATCCCGCTACCGATACCGAGGAAAAAAGTGGTGTTTATACGACATATTTTGTACGATAATTGTGATTTCTGCTTTCAATAGCAATAAATCGGAGAAATTCCAACAATGAATATTAGAATTGTTGCTTCGTTAATTCTGGACACGTTTTACTCCTGCACTGTATAACACTGAGTTGCTAAAGTACTTTCAGTAAATACATGAGACAGCTGTGGTTTCGGATAGTACCGAATAATAACGGTTAACACAATCAGACCACATTATATTCACGGTTACATTTAAAAATGCATTATATATTTGTACTAGCGAATCGCCTGCACACTTCGTAGTGCGAAACAAGGAAAATATAAAATCATTTCAAAGTTCATTTTAATCAATGTTAAATAGTTTTTATTGTAAAGCTCTGTGGTACACAACATTTTTTGTTTTTCCACTTTCGGTGTAAATATACAAAACCGATGGTTTGCCAACACGCGAACAGACAACATACAGTTGTCCATGTGAGAAAGCTGGGTACTCTAATTTAACTCCACAAATTCCTAATGATTGGCCTTGCGCTTTATTAATAGTAACCGCAAAAGCAAGGCAAACAGGAAACTGAAGTCGTTTAAATTCAAATGGCATATCAGATGGAACGATTGGGATGCGTGGAACGAATACGTCTTCGTCTTTGAATTTTCCAGTTAAAATAGTAGCTTCAATAACATAAGCCATCAATTTTTTAACAGCAAGTCTTATACTATTACACAAACGGGGTTGATTGATATTGCGTAGCATAATGATAGTGACGCCAACTTTCAATTGGACATTATGCGGAGGCGATCCTGATAAATCTAACGAATTCAAAAATTCAGTTGGATAATTCACAATATTTTGTTCATTGGTAACAGTATCCACAGACTTGTACGAAATTAAATCGCCTCTAATGTTGGATTGTATAGCCATGTTTAATTCTCTAACATCTTTGTTCTTAGCCGCTCAAATTGCTCTACCACTCACCCATGCATGGCATTTATACTGTTGTGCTATGTTAGGAAAACATGTGCAATCAATTCCTCCTTTCCACTGTACAAAACGGCAAAAATCAGTTGGAAATGTTATCAATCCATTTTCGTCAGCAGGCATCGCACCATTCCCAATTTTCAGCAATTGCTTAAAGAACTTATCGGCAGATGGATCGTTCTGCAACTGAATACGAACGTTGGTAGTAAGATTCAATGTTCTAACAAATCTCCATAAATATGAAGACTTCAAACAAGCATTAATTTCATCGGGAGCTGTCGATCTAGGAATGACGGGCAATGTTTGTCTGAAATCGCCTGACAATAAAATTAATGCACCACCAAAGAAGCCTGAATTATCTCGAACATCTTGCATGGTTCTTTTCAAAGATTCAACAGATTTCTTATTCGCCATAGTGCATTCAACCCAAATAATAATACCGCAACGTTTCAATAATTGTCGTTCCAGATGTTTTTGATATGTTACGTGTTGGAGTTTCATTAACTTGGAAATTCAATGGCAATTTTAATGCAGAATGTGTGTGATCACCATCTAACAAAGTGGCTGCAATGTCAGAAGACGCCAACTCCAATGCAATTGTATTCTGGGAACGTATCGTTGCCAACAACAGTGAAATTAAGAACGTTTTTCCGGTGCCTCCATGAGCATCCAGAAAATAAAATCCACCGGCATCATCATTGACAGCTTGCATAATAGTATCGTACGCCTTTTTCTGCTCTGCATTCAATGTCGAAAGATTTGCTTCAACAAAATCATTGAATTCGTTGCGATCGTATTGTTGTTCACGTTGCAGTTCTACCTCAAAAATGCCATGTATGGCACGATTAGGAGATGGCATTCCCAACTGTGCCTACGCTTTATTAGCAATCGATAAACACAAATCTTCTATGCAATTCAATGCTTCATTGTAAATTTCCGGCGTGGAATCGATTACAGGATTAAAATTTGCTTGACGCACTTGAAACAGAATATCTTCCGATAGAAAGTCTTAAAATTTTGTCCACAACTCATATGGATTCGATGGTAGACAAAATAATCGCAAACAAAGTTCGGATTTGGTAAAGATGAGTCACAATTGCTGTATATGCAAGTGTTTGTTCCCACATCATTTCATTCATTTTCCGACAAATTAAGCTGTTGACACGCTTGTCGATACGTCGTACGCAGTATTCCATTGACTGTTCTTAATGGTCGAAATGATGTTGGGCCACGAATTAACAGTAAACGTAATTAAAAACACTAAGCATTATTTGGGTGAACAGTATAAATATGTCCCAAAGCATCAGATGAATACAAATTTTGATATCCATCAAAACGATGTCCTTGCTTACGCCGTTGGAACTCTTTTTTTTATGCATTCCACATAAAATACATTGGCACTTCTACATACAATAACGTTCTGGCAAAAGCATCAACTTCACACAATTTAAAAAATGCGGTTAGAGTTGTATGAGGTGGTGATACAGCTCTCTGTGCAGCATTTTCGGAAGTGAAATACACACGTTGGCCATTTTCAAGATGCACAGCTAAATGAAAACAGCTGGATATCTGTCGTGTATTTGAATCGAACAAATACGCCAAATCGCTACATTACGACTAATGTAACGCCCCATTTGATACTGATGTATTTCATTGTTTCTGTTCCGATCAGTAGCTTAAAATATAGCCTTATCACTACCTTTATTTACATACTTGCAAATATTTTTAATGGGCTTGACAGAATTGCAGTATTCGACATAATACTTTCGACAATAACGGTGAATACGGACAACCCAACGATTATCGACCTCAACGTCTTGATTCCGTACTCTTATAGTAACAGATCTACCATTATCTTCAGTTGATCGACGACGATATAATGGGTAACCATCATTTCCAGTGACTGTATCCGAAATCAAAGCTCTTGGATAGCGTTTACCAAAGTTGGCATCAACCAAACATGGGGAGTTAATGTTAAATTCTCTACATGGACCATGTATCATATTTTGCACAATAGTATCATATAATTGAGGATCACTTGTTTGGTCTGGAATTTATGCATATATCACATTATCAACTTCATCCGGTGTGATTTTATTGACCAACCAAATTAAAATATGAATATGTGGCAAACCACGCTTTTGCCATTCCACAGAACACATCCAGCACTTGACTTCACCACATACTTTTCATTTTACGATGAAATCCATAACGGATTTTAGCTTCTGCTTAAAAACACGGGCAATGATATCAATGTCACTCCATTGCGGATTACACGTAAACGTTATAATTAAATCTGGTCGACCGTAATGACGCACATAAGTCATTGCATCCTGCGCATTCTCATGCATATGATGTGCACTGCCTGTGTACGTTGAAGGCAAAATTATCATTTTTCCGAGATCATTAACATTACCGTCATTATTTATAGCAACCGTATGAAATTTAGTCGTTCAGATTCAATTTTGGCGTACATGTCGACAACAATGCAAAATATGGTTAAAATCATTTTGACGCACCACAAGACGATATGAATAATAATTCATTGCGCTGATTTTTATATTAGTGTTCGCTCCTAGAATGCAAAATTATGCGAAAAATGAAATTAAACTTTTCAAAATTAAATAGAAATGAAATGCACTAACCGGTAGAAGGATTGATCATTTTAATGTTAAAAGGATAACCGTCTTTTCCTCGGCAAAACAACAATGGGTACTGTAATCCATCATAGCAGCGATGAGTTTCAGACACTCGTTGCAGTTGCATCAGCACAATGTCACGGGAATTAAATTCATCGCTCACGATTACAATAGCGACATCATCCATTGTTGGCCCATTAAATCGGCTGACATGTTGGCCAGGTGGCGTTTTATCAGCTCGAATCACAATTGCATGTTTATCGGATGGCATTTGATCAAGCCGCACTAACTCATTTTCAGTATGCAACATATTCTACAAACGCTCGACAATCTCTCTGTAAATTTGACGAAATATTACAACGACGATCAGTTTCAACATTTGAGTTACCCACAAAGTATATTTGCAAAAATTGATAACTTTGATCAGGAAAGGGTAACAAAGATCCAAGTCGATGGTAAACTTGGGCTTGAATCTGTTGCATAGCAAAATTTTCACAATCGTACGTTTCACTATTATGCAACTAAACACAATTACCTTGCACGTTGGCATAAAATTGTCGCGTATAATATTTGTCGCACCGAACGAAGTCATTTGAAAACAGGAGTTATACGCTTATATGTTTGCCAAAAAATGTTTCGAAACCGGTGTGGCACCAGTTATCAAAGAACGCAAGGGCTCCGGTGGTGGATTCAATTCAGGTAATTTAACTTGCCCGTTTGCACAACACAATCCAGGCACCTCATGTTTAAAATTAAATGCCATGCTATGACTGCAAACAGTGGTCATTGATCCAATTGAAACCTTCGCATAAGAAACGTAATCAAAGTTTGCATCATAATTGAATGCTGCACGCTTCAAAGTATGTCGCACATACGGATCTGGAGCTGAATTTCGCGCAGCCCTAACACGTGCCATGGTATTTCGAGCAGCCAAAGTATTATTTTCGCGCTCTTCGATACTTTGAGAAGCTCTAGATGCCGCAGCATTTGTAGCATTACGTGTTCGACGCCCCAAATTCCTACGTCTTCGTACCACATTGTGTTCAAAATGTGGCAACACCAATTAAAAATGAAATTTAATTTATTTGCAAAATGAAATCAAAAATTGAGGAACATACATACAATGTTTCTAAACGCAAAAACAATGCAAAACGCTTTCACTCTGGAATGTACTCAATGACACACAAAAAATGACGGAACACGATCAATCCAATGAACAACTCAACCCAATCTCAATAAATGACTTAAAATCAGTGTAATGCACCTGTATTTTCAGAAGTGTTTAAAATATGCCCTACGTATTGAAATATGTTAGTAAATTGATTGAAACAAACCAGTTCCTATTTGGTCGCCGGACCACCAAAAAAGACAAAAAACCAACGAAAGTTATTCTAAACAGCGAAGGCAAGGGAATAACAATAACGACACATTGGCTGAATGAAGTCAATAACATCAAACAGCACTGTTGTGTTATTGTTATTCTCTCTCGCTTAGAGCTGTAAACATCAATCAGCACCGTTGTTGTAATTGTTATTCTCCCTTGCTTAGAGAAGTGAACAACTAGTTTACATGCATACTGGTCGAACCAAGAGTACACCAACATGCATGTATATTGTTGTTGCTGTAAGAATAATTGAACGACACTATTAGGATGGCCCGGGATTCACTGAGTGACATATGTGGGCTATATTTGTTCAGCTATTAGCAGATCATCGGTACCACATTCGGAAAGTTTCATGACAATCGGTCTATTATTAAGGCCGCCAAAGCGATTTTTAATAAGGGGTAGTGGCACCGCCCACTTTTCCTAAAATGTATAGTTGTTGTTGCTGTAAGAATAATAGAACGGCAATATTAGGGTGGCCCGGGATTCAATACTGGAAAAAGAATGTACATATTTGAAATTCAAATTATGTAAAATAAATGATGTAGAGCGATCTTATCCGACACTCACTAATGCCTATAACTCAAGAACCAATGCACATAGAAAAATGGTTTATATATAAAAACCTTAGAATTGTTACCTTTCATGGAAATGTTCAGTAACAAAATCGGTTTACGCATTACAGAGAACATCAATTACAAACACAATGTAAGTTATTTATATATATATATATATAGATAACTGTTTCCACTCTATTATTTTCTAATTGTAGAACGATTACTAAGTAACATCAAGGAAACTAGTCAGAGACCTATCAAAATCTATCAATGTAAACATGAGCTAACAGAAATGAAAAAATAAATTTAGTAAGTTGAAAAACAATTTTGATTTTCTTTAAAGACGATTTTAATTATATAATTTCATCCAAAGATAGTGAAATTATAAATATAACTACTACAAAAATTAAAAATAGTTTAGTGAGGAATAGACTATTTTTATAATTACTATATATACAAGTTGATTTTATAAATTAAGTCTAATAATTGATCTTAAAATATATTCACGCAATATTGTTTACATAGTTATTTAGGCTTTTTAATTTTAAATAAATGGTACCACCAAATAAAATACTTAACCATGAATAAAATGCAACTGATACCTAAAAGTAAGAAAAGTGTATTTTTCGATCTATGAGGATGTGAAGGAGGTAAGGACGAGTACGAATGTGATTCAATTTTAAACCGCACATGAGGATAGTCACATTTATACAGGGATGTAAAAAATGTCCGAGGCTCCCGCCATTCTTGTCATGTTTGTAAAGCAGACTTGCCTGATATTAGCTTTACGGGTATTATGCTAAATTTTCTGACTGAGCCGGTTGAACTTTTCTGAACCATTTTACCAATAGCTTCTGGTTCTGTGATAAATTGTTCAATAGTTTTTAAGATTCTCTTACTGGAAAAGTCCTCAGAGTTTCCTTGAATAAGTATACGTACTTCGGTATTTTTTGATAACCATTTGAAAATGTTTTTCAATCGTGAAGAATTGTTATGAGTACTAATTCGCGAACTCATTGTTAAAGATTTTGTTTGAATCCTGAGGATAGGAGCAAATATAACTAACTTTTTTCAATACAGTTTTTATTGTGGCGTACCTTTTTTCTTTCTCCGCATTAATTAATACTTCCTTCTGGTTTACAACTTTCAATTCATTCATTAACACATCTGCGGATGTAACTAATCTGGGCCGAAAATTCAAATATATATTTTTAAACTGCATTACTCTTGTATAAATCTGATTCTATAATCGGATTTTACTTACTTATACACCGGCCTTTGCGTTTTAAAATCCAAATCCTGCAATTTTACTAGGTTCAAATCACGCCGCTTTGCTAATTTTTGAGCTTCTACATGTGATGTAATAGATAATGGCTGATTTAATGCAATTAGTTTTATTTTATGTGACTGTACACTTTTTCGTTCAAATATTTTCTTTTGGGAGGAATCGGTAATATACATATGTTGGTTGGGACGTAAAGGCAGCCCTAACCTTAAACCCAACTTAACGGCGCGGCAACGACGTTCTTCGAAATCCCAACAAGACTTGTACAAAATTATAGAGACGGTTCATTTTGATTTCTTGTTAATTTACATTAAAATGTGCAATTTCTGAAAAAACAATATCTTAACCATAATCTGAGCACAAAATTATTGCGTACTAAGTTCACACTTTTCATCCTATTTGCTCAGCATTTTCTTTGCTGTTCCATTTAATTCACAACTGTTTGACTTAAGCAGATGTTCCAATCATAGAGTAGTATAGAGCAGTGATGATATTTCCGAATTTTCGAAAGTACTTTTTTACTCAACGCAAAGTACTTTTTCCGGCTCGAGAGTACTTTTTTTTCTAATAAATCATAAATGTATAGCAAAAACAATTGGTGTTGGTCTTCAAGTGTATATTTAATAGAAAAGTATCCATGATACTTCTGCTAAGTATAAAAAATAAAACAATAACATAAAAAATAACGTTAGGTTTTGTTCACAACCCATTAAAAAAAATTAACAGATAAGTTCATTATAAATGTAAATTAACACATTTCAATATACATTTATAAATGAGATCATTTAAAAAAAAATTCTTAGAACATAACATAGGAATTTTGTGCATCGGAGAGTACTTTTTTTGGGTCGAAAGGACTTGGGGACTTCTTAAAATCGAAAGGAGGTAAAAAAGTACAATTCCACTACAAATATCATCACTGGTATAGAGAGATAACTTCGTCAATCCAACAAAAAATTCAATGGGAAATCGAATGCAAGGGGATAAGTGGCTGGAGTCCACTAGCGATCAGCTGTTTCCAAGTGCACCCAAGTTGAATTTACGTACGTGGTGGCTTTAAGGTGAATTCTGTACCTCCGGAATTGTCAAACATAAGTAATTTGCGATCAGAAAACGAAATTGAGAGGAATGAAGGAACACATAAGAGCTGCTTAAAGTGGCACACATTTTACATAAAATATATTTAATAGTTAAATAGACACACAATTTCTTCATAATGTTGAAACTTCACAAAAATAACAATTAAAAAACTCTTATTCACTCAAATCAAAACTCTATTTGCTATTGTTTGCATATTTGTTTTGGTCGCATTTTTCTTTAATTTCAATTTTGACAGTTGCTGAGAGAAAATTGATTCAAAAAATTTGATCTTGCAGCCACCATGTAAGTAAATTTGCCTTGAGTGGACCAGAGTCAACAAATGCATTTGGACTTTTTATGAAAGAGCGTTACTGATGCTAATAATTTCTTACTACTTATTTACATAAATGTAAGTGAATAAATTAAAATCAGACATGGAATAGTGCTTTATTTATTGATATATAATAAAATTAGATATAATTTAAGGGGCAAATTTTGCATATTGTATATAGTAAGTATATTGAGGTTATTGGAGACTCATAAATACATTCTGATATTTTTTTTATTACTTATTCCCATCCATTTAATCCATTATGATAAATAATGAGTAGCATATCAACTCAAAACGTGTAGCTTATTAATCGTTTAATATATCATAAGTAGTCTGATTATATAATTGGATAATTTTTGTAGTAATCTACAAATAATTGGGTGTTATTTATAAGAAAGAAAAAATATATGGTGATTATGTTTATCCAAAGCTTATTTGCTTATGCTGGTTTGAAAATGTATTCAATTATGTATTTATGACAATAATTGATATTAATAAATAAATATAGTTCGAATTTAACTATTATTGACGTAATTAAAAACAAAGTTTTACTTAAAAATTTTCTTTTTAAATTAATCATAATTATATAGTAATTATACTGTGTTTAAATTTATGATACTCTTTAATTCCTCCATAACGCAACTCGCAATTATACCCTAAATTTAGTTCCAAAAAAAATTTCCTTAACTTAGCATGGCGGATTTACATTGCATTGGGTGCATTCTGATAACCTATCGGTTGCCTATCGGGTGAGTGATTGCGCCGCTACAAAAATTTGTCACTTTAGATGTAAACACCTGTTCTACAAACAGCTGTGCTAAGTCTTGAATACGGTAGCGAAGAATATTTCCGCTCAAAGAAATGGCGTCCGCCCATCGGATACCCAACCCATCAGAATTCTCTGAATTTTTTGCAATCAGTTGATTAAGTTTTTCGCATTCAGAAGAAGAAATTAGTGTCCTGTACTTGTGGAGACAAATTCGGAAAAATGCAATCCCAAATACATTTTAGCATCATATCGTAATCATATAATATTTAATACATTTGATATATAGGTGATTCCAATCTTTAGAGGCGTGTTGCAGTCCTTATGAATGTCAGCATTTATAATGAACTAAGGCGCAAACGTGATTGCACGGAAGATTTTCGATTGCACTCGTTGTATCCGCTCGACGTTCGACGAAGTAGCATTTCCCCAAAGCTCAACTCCGTATGCACAAATGGGTTTGATCACTGCCTTGTACAATAGAAGCTTCTGTTCTAATCGAAGTCTTTACTTTGAGTTGAGTAGCCAATATATTTTATGGGCCTTTAACTTTATATGCCGTCTTTTTACCACAATATGGTTCCGCCGAGTTAGTCGTCTGTCTAGATCAGTCATTCTCAACTACTGTGCCACAGCAATTTTGTGTGCCGAGAAATTTTTTAAGTGTGCCGCCCAATTTAAGAAATGTACATAATAAAAATTAGAATGCTTATTTATTACGAGTAAAGTTTAAATTAAAGAAAATTATTTATATATATGTGTATATATGTATATATTAATATGTTAAAATTAATAAATATTATAATTGTTGCGATCGTTGTTTTGGCGTCCACCGTGTGTAGGGTTGTTTTGCTCCCCTCCTTCTGTTGTTCCTTCCACTTGTCCGCTTTGCTGGTGAATGCGGCCAGGCTGAAACCTACCAGATTCTGAGGTACAGATGGCGCTGCCTCAGAATGGTAGAAATTTGAAAAAAAGGTGACTGACCGCCTCGACCGCTGGAGCGGTCACTGGTGGAATAGCGGAAGAGGCCGAGGAAAATGAAGATTGGATGTTTTTTGAGTTCGTGTCGGTGGTATTGGCAGAAAGAGTCGTCTCGTCCGTGGTCCGGTGATTGTTTGTTAGTAGCGTATTTTAGTTGAATCAATAGAAAAATTGTCGCAGCATAACTACAATAGTGTAAAAATAGTGTTTCTATTCTTATAATAAATGAAGTGAAAGTTATTTTCAAAAATAAAGATTCAAAGCAGAGCAGAACGTGGACGTCCTCTGTATTAGTGGCACGGTCAGTGTAGGTCAAATTTCGTTGGCCTCGTATAATATCGTTTCTTTGAGTTATAATTCGCCACGCTAATTGCACAGAATCGTTATTTGTGGTATAAATTATATGCTCCATGAGTTATAATCGTAATTAAGCTGCTTTTTCGAGTTGAGCTCGCTCATATTTAAAGGTCGTGTAGCAGAGGTCGGGAAGGAAAAAGGAGGCTGCCGCCCGCCCCTAGAGATAAGTAAATATTTATTTAAGTTATTAAGTACTCGAGTATATGTATGTTATTTATTTAAGTAAAATGTGTAGTTATGTTTAATTTGATGTTAAAAATGTTAGGCTAAGGCGGTCAATATGGGGCGGGCTCGCTTGTCGACGTAGCGGAGGATGCTGGGAAACATGGTGAGTTGGAGTTTTTTTTTTGTAGTGTTGCCCCACCCGATGCAGTGTGGCGGGTTAAGGACCACGACCATTGCGGTGAGCTAGCCGTGGTCACCACACTGCATCATTCTAGTGGTGAGGTAACATTAATGGCGCCCAATTAAAATAATTAAATTGAAATTTTCCTTTTAACGTTGTATGTAGTGAAGTATTTTGTTGTGTAGTTAATGTGCTCCACTCTTGCCGCTGACTTGACGTGCCAATGCGTAACGCCAACTGCAGCGACAAGAGGGGGAGGCTAAATGTGAGATGAAGCCAGCTATCTCATAGTGGCCGTGGTCTGTTGAACAGATCATCGTAGCACTGATGAGATGGTTGAGAGGCGGAGTCTCAGTAGATGTAAAGGAAAATTTTAATAAAAAAATGACAACTCGCCTGGTAAAAGAAACAGTCCTCCGATGGATTGAAGACAAGGGAGCCCCACCCATTTGAACATTAATTGGTATTACAAAAATATTATAGTTTTTTTTGTTAGTAAATATTAAGATTGGAATATTTTTAGTTTGGCTATATTTATATGGATAAATTTTTATATAAATATGTATATATGTATTAATCTTTTGGGGTATAGGGTGGCATTGGTAGATCTCCAGGCATAGGTATAGGTATTATGTTATTTTTTTTGTTGTTAGAAGTTAGTTGGTTTTTTTTAAAGTAAACATGTCAGCGGAATACGGGGAATACGGCGCTAGGCCATCAGCACTACCAAGTCAATATCGGTCAGCCGTGAACTTATTGATATTAGAGAGTGAAAATAGTTATCGGGCGGCGATGAAGGTGGAGTTTGGAAAGATAAGGGAAACGGTCCGTGCGAACCATTTAGAGCTGATGAAGCTCATTAGTGATGCAATGAGACCCATGCAGCAATCACCGGCGCAGGAAAGTAGCCTAGCAGCTGCAGAGTTGGATAAGGAGCCCCAAAATAAAGTAGTTGAAAACTGGGAAGAAGTTAGGGGAAGTGGCAACTCACATGTTAGTTTTGAAGAGGAAAGTACTACCATTTATAATTTAAGTTGTGAAGAGGAAGTTTTGGACAATATACCAACAAGTCAGGACGATGAGGACTTGGCCTCAATAGATCAAGATATTTTTGAGATATTGTTAGACGATAATTCTGTTGATGGTAGTATTATGTCTGAAGCGTGTAACGCAAAATTAAGAAATAGTTGCGAAAATTTATCTTCTTTGGACTCAATAGATATGTTTGTTAACGATTTAGTAGGAGCTCCCCTCTCACCAAATATGAGCCTTAGTGACCATAGTGAACAGAGTACAGAAACCACTAGTCAACGTGACTCCATAAAATCAGCTGATAAATCTTTATCTTTAGTTTCAGACAGTAATGCTGCAGTTGCAGGAGATAAAATCAGTATACCATCGAATGGATCAAAGACAAAACATTCAGAAGGGGCATCATATAGAAATGATGTGAATATAGTGAATGAACCTAAATTGATTGCAACTGTTTGTCCAACTGTACTAC
This sequence comes from Clusia tigrina, assembly GCA_920105625.2. Lineage (NCBI taxonomy): Eukaryota > Metazoa > Arthropoda > Insecta > Diptera > Clusiidae > Clusia > Clusia tigrina. The sequence goes on along the minus strand of OV050030.1, from coordinate 82,156,798 downwards.
TTACAGATCAGCCGACATACTTCGACAGAAGCAATTGTACTGGCAAAAACTTAAATTATATTCGAATTATTAAGAAATTGCGAGGAGCAGTAGATCGCGTTTTTGGGTTGCAGAATCTTGTGTTCGATAGGGGGAAGTGGTTAGAAAGGGTTAAAACCATAGGTTAAATTGGTGAAGGCCTTGTGGCACTTCTAGTACCTACTGGAAAATTTGCGTGGGGAGATGTTGGGATTATTCAATGCTAGGAATCTAAACCGTGAAGAGCACGCGACTCTTAATCTCGGGGTTGTGGGCGTAGCTCACGTTGGCGCCTGTGGTACGTGAAGTAGCAATAGTTAGTAAGGAGGTGGAGGAAAGTTAATCATAGGGAATTATGGATTATATAATACATATAAAAGAACTTACTCCCAAATCAGCTTCGTTGGTCTAGAGGTAATCTGAGTTAAAAATCTGAAATTAGAATTGATTACTATGTGTTTTTTTTAAGGTAAAATAAATAAAAATGTTCCTGTTTATACGATAGAGTATAGGTGTGTAGGTTAGCGTTTATTAGTGAGTAGAGTGGTGAAGGTGATTCTTCGAGTCGAATGGCTGGGAAGACAAAATAAGTATAGAGTTAGATTAGGAAATTTTGTGTTGTGAAGAATTACCGTGCAATTAGGTGTTGGGATCCGTAATCTTCCTCAGTGTGGTGGTTCTGTAAAGGAAGTATTATTAGTTTATATGTTTAGGTTTATGTAGGTATAGTTGCCCGGCTAGCTCAGGGTAGAGCATTAAGTGCTAATCGACGCTTCCATCCGTGTTCCGGCGGAGTTTATAGTGCTCCTGGCAACCCGTGTGTTTTGTTGCGATCGTTGTTTTGGCGTCCACCGTGTGTAGGGTTGTTTTGCTCCCCTCCTTCTGTTGTTCCTTCCACTTGTCCGCTTTGCTGGTGAATGCGGCCAGGCTGAAACCTACCAGATTCTGAGGTACAGATGGCGCTGCCTCAGAATGGTAGAAATTTGAAAAAAAGGTGACTGACCGCCTCGACCGCTGGAGCGGTCACTGGTGGAATAGCGGAAGAGGCCGAGGAAAATGAAGATTGGATATTTTTTGAGTTCGTGTCGGTGGTATTGGCAGAAAGAGTCGTCTCGTCCGTGGTCCGGTGATTGTTTGTTAGTAGCGTATTTTAGTTGAATCAATAGAAAAATTGTCGCAGCATAACTACAATAGTGTAAAAATAGTGTTTCTATTCTTATAATAAATGAAGTGAAAGTTATTTTCAAAAATAAAGATTCAAAGCAGAGCAGAACGTGGACGTCCTCTGTATTAGTGGCACGGTCAGTGTAGGTCAAATTTCGTTGGCCTCGTATAATATCGTTTCTTTGAGTTATAATTCGCCACGCTAATTGCACAGAATCGTTATTTGTGGTATAAATTATATGCTCCATGAGTTATAATCGTAATTAAGCTGCTTTTTCGAGTTGAGCTCGCTCATATTTAAAGGTCGTGTAGCAGAGGTCGGGAAGGAAAAAGGAGGCTGCCGCCCGCCCCTAGAGATAAGTAAATATTTATTTAAGTTATTAAGTACTCGAGTATATGTATGTTATTTATTTAAGTAAAATGTGTAGTTATGTTTAATTTGATGTTAAAAATGTTAGGCTAAGGCGGTCAATATGGGGCGGGCTCGCTTGTCGACGTAGCGGAGGATGCTGGGAAACATGGTGAGTTGGAGTTTTTTTTTTGTAGTGTTGCCCCACCCGATGCAGTGTGGCGTGTTAAGGACCACGACCATTGCGGTGAGCTAGCCGTGGTCACCACACTGCATCATTCTAGTGGTGAGGTAACATAATTTAAAAAGAAAATGTACAATTTACTTTATCAGGAATAGGTATTTAAATCCATCAAAAATTTCTTAATTATTTGTTTTGTAACGCTTTCTTTCTTAGAATCAGAAACTGTTTTTTATGCCTCACGTCGGCTCACACGTGCCAGGCCGCCCTTCTTTTGGAAGCGTTTTCATACGAATTTTCTTCGTCCGAATGATCCCATTGCATTGAAACGTAATGGAGGTGTTTCACTTCAGTCGCAATAGTTCTTGCGTATACAGACGAAAACGCGTGATCTGCGAAACATCCGAATTTAGTGGAAGCTGTTCGGACGAATCTGACAAATTGCAATGCAAGCATTGCAATTTTTTCCTTATTTTTCAACCGATTTGAACAAATGTGGTATCAATACATTCTGTAAGCTGTGAGGAAGGCAACTGTTAAAAACAATTAAGAAAAATTCAATATTTTAGCAATAATTAAAATATAAAAATGTTTCGATTTTTATTTTACACTTGCAATTTTCGACCAGCGAGGAAAATTTTTATTTGAATAAATATCTTATTTATCTCAAATTTTCTTATGGTGTAATCAGAAATGTTAAAGCTTGTTTGGTTATCTGACAATAAGAATTTAAAGTTGATATCGTGCAACACAATGCATACTATGCGTTTGTATTATTGTGCAAGATCGTGTTTAAAGGAAAATATTACATATGAGAATTCTGACGAAAGTTTTCGTTCGTTTTCTGACGAAATGTATTCGGATGAAAACGCATCCAAAGAATGGCTAGCCTCACTAGTACGTACAAAAAGAGGTTGTTTTAAGGACAGTGGGGATTCCCAACAAGTTGCATTGTAGGTTCTGTTGCGCATGTTCTCTCGTTGAAATTGGCGTATGTTGTTCAGTTTACTATTTATTTGCTTGCTGTGTTGTTCAATTTATAAAATTATATATACAAATTTGCTTAGCAATATTGTGTTCTCAAACTTGACTAAAACGTATTCAAAGGTAATATTTGGCTCGGATTGCTTTTAATAATGCTTTGACAATATTATTTATATTATTTAATAAAACCTTGGATAAATTGTTAAAAAGAAGAAATTCTTATGATGATCATAATGATAACGTCAGCGATTAGGCCACCCCCGGTAAAGATATTTCTTGCTCCAAAAAATATGTTGTTCATCGAAAATACAATGTTCTACAATGGAAAATGACATGGTTGTTCCCGAGTGTGTGGTGTGTGGTTGTAAATTATCCAATAGTGCTATGGTTCCGAGCAAGCTCCACCGTCACTTGCTGACTAACCTTCCTTCGCTTTCAACAAAAGATAAAAGCTACTTTCAAAAGTCTTAATCTTCAAAATCCAAGCAAGTAAAAGTTTTTGAAAAACAAATCGGTGTGTCTGAAAAAGCTCAAAAAGCTTCCTATGAAATAGTTGAATTGATTGCAGTTAAATGACAACCTCACAATTTGGTTGAAGAAAATATATTACCAGCTTGTCGCAAAAATGTAAATATAATGATGGGTGGATCAGCAGATATTGCAAAAGTGCTCTCTTACGGTGCGGTCTGGTTTCTTTTCACCTTGCTGCAAATCTAAAAGAACGTTTAAAACAAAGTGTCAAAGTGCGACAGGATGTTTAATTGGCATTTTTTGATAAACAGTGTTTAGTGGTGGTTGCAGTCTGCCATCTAATAAAAACAAAGAGTGACAATAAGTTAAAACAAAATTGCCACAAAACAAACAAAAATAAACATCTGTTCAAAACGTATCGCGAATTTTTAATTTTCGCGGGCTACGAATTTTAATATAGCTACAAAAAACCTTAAGCGCAGAAGCAGAATGAAGAAATACAGCACTACTTGTCCACTTTGTCAGCAAAAGAGACCACAGATTACTCTCTGTGGAAGGTGACAAAAAAGCTGAAGCAACCGACCACCCGTGGTCCTCCTATCAAAAGTGCAAATGGGTCCTGGGCAAAAACTGATAAAGAGAAAGCAATTACATTTGCCAAACACCTTAGGCCGTTTCCACAAACTTCACAGCAAGAGGAAAAGGAGGTATCTTCTCAATAATCCAGGACAATTAGAGTTACCTATCACGCCCTTTACAAAAAAGGAAATACATAACGCTGTGCACAGGACACTGAATGTGAAAAAGGCACCGGGCTACGACCTGATAACAGGTATAATAATAAAGGAACTACCAAATAAAGTAATAGAGTAATAAAGTATCTTACCTATCTCTTCAATGCAATGTGGATATTTTCCGCGTCAATGGAAAGTGGCCGAAATTATTGTCATCCCTAAACCCGGGAAGCCCTAGTAGGAAGTCACTTCTTATAGACCAATTAGCCTTTTGCCAATTGTTTCCAAAATGTTTGAAAAGCTCCTGTTAAACAAACTTAAACCAATTCTACTCAAAAGGGAGATAATACCCAATAATCAATTTGGATTTAGGGAACACCATGCCACAACAGAAAAGTGCACCGAGTGTACAGCATAATAAGAAACGCTCTTGAGGAAAACCGCTATGGCACTACTGCTTTACTAGATATAACACAGGCGTTCGATAAACTATGGCACCCTGGCTTACTCTTTAAACTGAAAAAGTTACTACCTCAGACGTTTTATGATATCTTAAGATCATATCTGGAGCCCTCATTATGGTAGGCACCTTGGCCTGGTGTTGGGGCTTAAGTTGCAAAGATTCGTCGGACTGTTTTAATCCAAGGCTATATACTGCCCCTGGCAGGGCTGCCAGTGTTTTTAGACAGACCGACCGATGAGTAACGAACAAAGATCTACCACGTGTGCGTCTGTTTCCCAGGTTAGGGGCGGCACACAACGACGTCTGTTTTCTCCATGTTAGGAGCGGTCGGTTTTCGGAGTCTTGTGCTTGGGGTGGTAGATTGTAAGGAAACCCCACGGGTGGGGGTTTTTTTTCTGTTCTGAAACATGATGTCTGAAACAAGCAAAGAAGAGTTTACGGTGCAAGGGGTCGGATCCCCAGTACCGGCGGTAGGTGGTTGGCGAGGAGGCCACCTGGCGTCATTGCTCAGGCATCGCCATGGTACTCCAGGCCGCGATATCTGCTAGTGCTACTGGGAGGGTCCCCAAGCCGACTTTGGGTAGGCAAGGGGCCTGTGAGGTGGAGGCTGAGGGGGATCGCATAGGATCTCAGCTTCTGGGCTGGCGCATAGACCACTCAACCGATGACGACTCGTTGTCACAGGTCAGCAATGTCTACGACATATGCTAGGATGTTGAGATGCAATTGCTCAGTCCTTCTCAGCCCTCCGCTCCACATGCTCCTGAGCCGGGGAAGGAGACAAGGAAGGTGGTAAGCCTCACAAAAGAGCAAAATGCCAGAAATGGCTATAAGCGCTCGGCTTACTATCTTCGTAAAATGAAGGCGAAAGATCCTTCTTCCTTTAGAAAAAGGGAGAAAGATCTCATTAAAAAGCATGAAAAGGTTGTAACAAGGTTTGAGAAAAATAACGCTACGGCCAGTTCATGGAATAAAACGGAGCAGGGAATTGTTGGGGCAAAGTCTGATATTGACAACGCTTCGACCTCCAGGGAAAATGGTAAGCCGGACAAAACCAACGGTACCGCGTAAAGGTGCCGCCAAAGCCAAAGCCAAAGCCGAGTTCTTCGTAGGAGCCACATGGCTTGGCATCGGGCAAAACTCCAAAAAGAGTTCGGTCTGATGAGCAGGCTCAGAGGGCTTCAAAAAAGCTGAAGCCATCGGCCTCCTTCGAATCACCGATGGAGCTACAGGTAGCTATCATCGAAAGAGTCGACCTTGATGGGAAGATAACGCCGAAAAATTGGTTGCTAGTAGAGGCGCACCTGATAGCGAAGATGGTCGGTGCTGATGGCGGGGAGCTGCAGTTTGACGGGGCCGGCTGGCAGAGGGGTGTTAAGGTCGTCGGTTGCATCAACAAAAAGTCTCTGGACTTCTTAACGCGTGCAATTAGCGGCCTTGACCCACTCTGGCGGGGCGCTCACTTGGAGGTGGTGCCTCGTTCTCTGCTTCCGATCCGCCCGGTTGTTTCGGTGTGGATTCCACCTCCGGTTCCGGACCAGGAATCTATACTCAAGCTGATCGGACGGCAAAGCCAGTCTCTAAATTCGGGTGGTGGGTGAGTTCAGTGACCCCCAGCAAAAATGGAGTGGGTGATGCGGTGCTCGCAGTGGACTCCGCGTCGCTATCCAAACTAAGGAGCGACAAATACATTAGCTTCGGGTTCGGCTCTCTTAAGGTTCGCGTGCCGGGTGACCGGTCAAAAGCCAATGGAGAAGAAGCTGGAGGTGGTGCAAATTAATTTGCATCACTCCATCTCAGCCTCGCTCGATTTTATGAAGTTCATCGCAGAGGACGATGTGGACATAGCCCCTGTTCAGGAGCCTTGGCTCGTCAGAGGTTGGGTAAGCGGACTCGGGATGGATGGTTATCGTCTCTACATTCCACAAACACAAGGTAAGATCAAAACGTGTATAGTGGCCAAAAAGGATAATAATATTTTTCTTCTTTCTCCCTACAGCACTGGAGACCTTACAACGGTGGTATGCGAGCATAGGCACAAACTTAGTTTGTTGCTAACGTCCGCATACTTTCCGAACAACGAGGAACGGCCGCCACCACAGATCTTCCGGCAACTTATTGCCTACGGTGAGTCACGCGGACTGGGCATAGTAGCCGGCTGTGACGCAAACGGGCACCATGAGCTCTGGGGCAGCACTGATACCAATGGTAGGGGTGAGTCCATTTTTGATTACATTCTCTCCATTAGCCTAACTTTATGTAACAAGGGAAATCAACCAACGTTTCGTAATAGGGTTAGGGAGGAAGTGATTGATATCACTCTGGCCACAGGGTCTAATACCTTAAGGGTCGACAACTGGAGATTATCTGATGTTTGTTCTTCTTCGGATCATAGTCGGATACGCTTCTCAGTCTACTCCGAGGTAGTGACCCCACGGCTTTTTAGGAACCCAAAAAAGACTGACTGGTCCAAATTCTCAAGACTGGCGACCCAAAAATTTACTTTGATGAAAGTCAAGGTCGGCGAAGGGAATGCTAACATTGATAAGGCGGTAGGTCATCTTACGGGAATACTGAAACAATCCTTTGACCTATTTTGTCCTTTGAATAGGCCGCGTGCTAAACCAAGACCGGTTTCATGGAACGCTGAGTTAGGACTGCTTAGGAAAAAGTCAAGAGGACTCTTCAACAAGGCCAAAAACAGTCGGCTGGAAGAGCATTGGGAAAATTATAGTCAGTTTTAATGAGTATAAAAGGAAAATTAGGGCTGCAAAAAGGGAGTCCTGGCAGCAGTTCTGCGGAACTCTGGAGTTGGTAAATGAGGCATCGATACTCAGGAAAATACTGTCCAGAACCACGACGGTTCTCGGCAGTGTGAAGAGACGGGATGGCTCATGGACTGGCTCGCGCCAGGAGTCCATGGAGGTTTTGATGGAAACGCACTTTCCAAGTTGCACAGACTCGCAAACCGTCCATACGCAGTCGGTAAATCTTGCACGTGTTTCAGGGACCAACGTGTCGGATATCGTGAGGGAGGACAAGATTGCGTGGGTGATAGGCTCCTTCGACCCGTACAAGTCAGCGGGTCCTGATGGGATTATACCGGCTATGCTGCAACATTCCTCTGAGGGCGTGATTCCCCATCTAGTTCACATCTTCACAAGGTGTCTCAAGGATGGGTACGTGCCGAAAAGTTGGAGAGAAGTCAGGGTGGTTTTCATTCCAAAAGCGGGAAAAACAAATCACTCTACTGACAGACCAATAAGTCTCTCATCGTTTATTCTTAAAACACTTGAGAGACTTATTGATCTGTATATTAGAAGTGTTACCAATATTAGCACAATGGATACTGCGCAGCACGCATACCGTAAGGGTAGATCAGTGGATAGCGCACTTCATGAAGTAGTTGATATCATTGAGAGGTCAATGAACTATAAGGAATACACGTTGGTAGGTTTTCTGGACATTGAGGGAGCCTTCAACAATGCAAATACAGAGTCGATCTGTAAGGCGCTGAGAAATCACGGAGTGAAGGAATTCATAGTGACATGGATTAACACAATGCTAGTAAGCAGGGTTATTAACGCCACTATGGGGACGGCGTCGGTGAGTAGGAGGTCTACAAGGGGCACGCCGCAGGGGGGAGTGCTCTCACCTCTGCTATGGCTTCTAGTAGTAAACGAGATCTAAGAAACCTTCAAAGCAAAGAGAACAAAAATTGTAGCCTACGCTGATGACATTGCCATACTAATCCCGGGCAAGTTCTTGTCAACAATTATCGAAATCATGGAATCAGCACTGGGCGAGATTTCCGGATTGGCTGAGCGCAACAGCTTAGGAGTTAACCCTACTAAGAGGAAGCTAGTTTTGTTCACCAGGAAAACAAAAATCCCTGACTTTTCTTTGCTAAAGTAAGGTAGCGTAAATTTGAATCTCTCTTCAGAAGCAAGATACTTAGGTATCATTCTGGACTCCAAGTTAAATTGGAGAAGGAATATTGAGGACAGAAGAAAGAAGGGTTTGGCTGCAATCTATACCTGTAAAAGGATCCTTGGGAAAAAATGGGGACTGTCACCGTACATCGTGTATGGGATGTACACCACAATCATAAGACCAATTTTAATCTACGGGTCCATCGTCTGGTGGAAGGCGTTAGAAAGAAAATGTAATCTAAACCGTATTGAAAAAGTAAAAAGACTTGCTAGCCTGGGAATCTCAGGGGCTGTAAGCAGCACGCCTCAAGAAGGCTTAAACATATTATTTCCTCTCTTACCGCTAGGAGTGTTCATTCAGGGCTGTGCCGCCAAGTGTGCTCTCAGACTAAGGGACTGCAACACATGGAAATCTGCCAACTATGGACACTGTACAATTTTGAGCGAAATAAGACGGAAGGGTCAAATGTTAGTTACGGCCGATTTAGAAACGGCTACAGACTACATGACTTCTACTATGGATTTTAAAGCTAGAATTCCAAACTCTCTATCCAACCAGGGAAGACTGGGAGTCAGGCTCTGTGACGCGTAATTCTGACATTACCATCTACACTGACGGCTCAAAGATGCAGGGTGGAACGGGGGCAGGTGTGTTCTCGGAAGGCTTGCAGGCAAGACAGTCATATCGGTTGCCTGACGCATGCAGCGTCTTTCAGGCCGAAGTCTATGCAATTGAGAAAGCAGCCGGACTGATAAAAAGTGGTAGAATTCGACCTTCGAATATCACTATCTTTGTGGATAGTCAAGCGGCGCTTAAGGCAATAGAATCCAAAACAGTTAAAGCGAAGCTGGTAATGAAATGTCGTACTTCACTACTGAACATAGACCCCACAAGGTCTCACTTTGCTGGGTTCCCGGACATAGCGATATAGAAGGGAATGAATTAGCGGACGAGATGGCCAGAAGGGGCTCTGAAATGAAAATTAACGAAGCAGATACCTCAATACAAATCCCGATATGCGAACTGTTTAGGAACGTAGATGAATTCACACACAAATAACTTATGGACTAATCGGGACGACTGTGAAGTTTCAAGGGCTTTATGGCCTAGTTTAGACATGAAGAGAACGATCGTTCTTTTAGAGCTCAACAAACCTGCAGTAAGGGTGCTTATGGGGGTCATTACGGGGCATTGTGCTATCGCACCAATGCTTCAACATTGACGTATGCCGTCGAGCGGGCTATGTAGGAGTTGCCATGATGAAGAAGAGACAGAGTCGATTCATCACTTTTTATGTCAATGTCCGAAACTACAGCTGAAACGACTTCAATGTTCGGGGTCGCGCTTCTTCACAAGTTTGACAGAGATAATGAAGGTAGATTTATCGGATCTTCTCACTTTCATCTGGAAAACCAAATGGTTTAAAAGGGATGGAACTTCCAATGTTTATGGAGATCGAGGGTAAGGACGAGTATGCTTCCTCCTGTCATTTTTTTGAAGGCAGTCACAATGGACATATATGTCTCCGGGTGGAAGTGCGGATACTTCGTACGCACAGGCCTTCCCAACCTAACCAAACCTAACCATATCTGGAAGAGCGGCATTTCAGAGTAAAGGCCAATGAAGAAGTCACTGAAGAGTTCTCTATAAAGGCGGGTGTACCACAAGGCAGTCTTCTAGGTCCTGTGCTCTACACTATCTACACGGCTGACCTGCCACTGACGGAGAATACAAAAATTGCAATCTCCGCGGGTGATACTGTCATAATGGCTACAAGCAGCAACAACATAATCGCTACAAATTATATCGAAGAAAGCTTGGATAAGCTCCAAATCTGGCTAATTAAATTGAGGATTAAGGTGAATGCAACTAAGCCTGTGCAAGTAACCTTCAGCTTAAAACAGAAGACTTGTCCATCAGTGATACAAAATGATTGTCAACTGCCCTAATCCGAAGACGTCAAATATTTAGGACTACATCTTGATCGACGTCTGACATGTGTGAGGACGGAATATACTACAAGTATTTGGAAAAAAACGAGACAGAGACACACACAAAGCATTCAGCAGGCGGAGTACAAATAAATATTTATAACAACAACAACAACAGTACAGCGACCGAAGGCGGAACACGGAGAAACAGAAACACGCCAACCGATCGCAAGCACAAGGCATTCAGCAGGCGGAGTACAAATAAATATTTATTGCAACAACAACAACCACTCTACACCGATCGAAGGCGGAACACAGAGAAAAACGAAAGAGCACCACACACACGCTAACCGATCGCACACGCAAAGCAGTAAGCAGGCAGAGTACAAACCAATCTCTGCAACAACAAAAACACTACAGCGACCGAAGGCGGAGCACGGATGACAACGAGAGCGCACCACACATACCCGAACCGATCGCAAATGCAAAGCTGTAAACAGGCAGAGTACGAAGAAATGTTTCTACATCAACAACAACACGACAAATAACAGCAGCGATCAGGCCACACTACTGCAAGCAACAACTCTGCTGGACAACTAGAGGTGCTGCAACAAGGCGGTTAACCAGCAGAAGTTGAAGGTGGCCAAAGGACAACTGGACCACAATAACAACAAGTACTGATCCCATGGCAAGCTTTCGCTATATAAGCGAAGTGAACCGGGCAGTGAGTCTCTTTGATCCAGCATCGTTCAGTAAGTACACAACGCACCAAGCTCCTAGAGACGCACCAAGCTTCGTAGTTATTAATACTATTAAGAATAAATAAAACGCATACAGAGCCAGGAGTTTATGGTTTTGACCGACTCTCCTTGGGACACATACGCAACACAGACAGAGCCAGGAGTTTATGGTTTTGACCGACTCTCCCTGGGACACATAGGCAACTTACACAGAGCCAGGAGTTTATGGTTTTGATCGACTTTCCCTGGAGACTAGCACAGACTACGGACACTACCACGAACACACAGAGTAGGGTAGTAATTAAATATAATTATATGTATGTATAGGAAATAAATAGTAATTTTGAAAATAAATAAAAACACTTATTAAAGGAATACAACAGCGAGTAAATTTCTGTAAGCGAACCTGGAACCCGCTGAGTTTTTACCCCAGCGAAATTGAGTCGTGACACATGGCAGAAGCATATTCTTACGAATAGAAAACAACTTGGAATCTAGCTTACTTTTTTATATTGGCTCTTGGGGTATAAATCCCAGTTATAGCTTGACAATAAACTGCTCGTTTATAACACAATCCTAAAACCCATATGGACATATGGTATACAGCTATGGGGTTCAGCGGAAAAAACTAATATGAAATCATTGAGAGATGCCAATCAAAAGTATTACGCATGTTAGTAGAGGCTCCATGGTTCGTCAGGAATTATATAATACGTCACGACCTAAACATCCATACTGTCGGTGAGGAAATATCAAGATACAGCATTAAACACCTGGAACGACTAATTAAGCATCCTAATATACTAGCTTCAAATCTTCTGCAGAGGACAGGCACAACACGGCGACTCAAACGAGCAACACCACTGTTGGGGTCCTTGCTGCTCGTCGGGAGTCGTCCTGTCTCGGTTCGCTGGGCGCGTCGCTGAAAACACTAAACCACTTCCTTAAATAAGCACAGCACTATTTTGGGTTTAAAACAACAAGAAGCTTTATTCTTAAAATACTAGTTCTTATATACTATTTACAAATAAACATTACAGTCTACGTCTTGACTTTTCTGGTGTTCCAGTTACGCAATTGTTATTTGGTGTCAGTGGCTCAAGCCAACTGACCTACTGAAAGTAAAAGTGTCGTCGGTGCATTCTAAATGCCCCTCGTCAGCTTGACTGCGGAACTGTGACACCCTAGAAGTTTTCATCATAATTAATGCATAAATACTACTATTTACAATATTTGCACCCTAAAAATATGTGCTCTCTTAATGAATTTAATAGGAGCCGTTGCTGTGAGTCAACTACGCGTAGGTAGCTTGATTCTAACTCACAACATCCCTCCCCTCTTTCTGAAAGAAGTTAGTGCAACTAACTTCCATAAAATCTCTACAATATTTTTCTTGCACTGTAAATAATTATGTGTATCTATTTAACTCTATAGTACATATATATGTAATTTGTTTTATTTTTTCCATAAAATCGCCTTATTTGGGTTCTATCACGGTTTTTTTTTTGCTTTTTTATTCTTTTCTTTTCCATATTTTTTTTCTCTAGCTTTTATTTTCTTTTGTAGTTTTCTTTCTTTTTTTTTACTTTGTGTTTTTTACTCTTGTGTTTTTTTTTGCTAATTTTTATCTATCATTCATTTCTTCTTTTATATTCCTTTTTTTATAATTTGGTCCTTCATTGAATCTTTTCTCATTGGCGCATATACAAACATCTAAACAATACCACAATTCTATTCTATACCTAAAACCTTATTATATATATACTGCGCCCTCTGCTACTTGCTGGTCCAGTTGACGACCGTCATTGTCGGAGTAAAGTCCCGCGATGAACTCTGCATACCCCTCCCTTCTTTCTGGGGTGATGCAAGATGATGCAAGGTTGTGCGACTAGATGCGCTTCTGACGAAGTCAAAATCAATATCCGCTTAGTAAGTGACAGTGTATATTTACTTAGTTTGGGTAATCGTTATGAAATTAGCCGATAAAGCTTGGCTATATTGTGCTTGATCTTTTCGTGGTTAAACCGATTTTTTGCGCTAGGAGAATATTCTACGCTGCTAACTGAACGATGGTAGTTGTGGCTGATATTGTTGCTGTAACCGTTTCTCTCTAAAATTATGGAGTAACCTCAGGTTTTGGCTAAAATTATCTCCTCCTCTTCCTAGACAATAAAACAGTATACATACTGACATATGTAATAATGGCAGACATGTTGGATTTTCTATACGGACAACGTACATGTTAGTGTTTTTCATGCCATTTCGTCAGCTATGCAATAAAACTCAAGTATTATTATACTTTTACTTGTCAGATAGAGACTATTGTATTCAGCCGATACCATCTCCATTTTGTCATAAGCTTAAATCGTAGTCATCTCGCACATGGGAAGTTGGAAGCTCTTCCACTCTTTCATATAAAAATGAATTCTCACTAATTTCGTTCTCATTCTCTTCCAAACCAAAAATTATCTCGGTACATCATCGTTGCAAATTTCGTATTATCATTTTGCGGCTTACTGATTACCCTTCTTCTACATCTTCTTTCTTTTTCTAATTTGGTCAGATTTTGTCCGCTGCTAGTGCATTTCATCTGCCGGTCTCCTGGATGTTGGTTAACATATTACGCTGCAGGAAGTCCCTTCCAGGTTCATGCTGCACCATATTGAACCATCCAGATGTCCTTGCTTGTTCACCAACGCCTGAATATCTAAAAACAATACGCTTAACTTGTATCGGACTTGCGGAGTTTTAATTATTCTTACTAGCTATTACATTCATTCAATTTTTAATATTTTTTCCTAACGTAAACAGTAAATTGTATTTAAACCTATATATCGCTTATCTACTACGTCTTAACAAACAAACTATAAATAAGTATCAAAAACGATTTCTTTTAGAAATACTACTAATTAACTATGATACATTTTTTTAAAATTGTTAGCGGCATTATAACTTTAAATCCTTCTCAAATATATACATTTTACAACAATTTGCTTCATACATAACAAATATTTTCTATATCAAATTATATGCCGCCATAAAAAAAAATTTTTCTTGATATCAATTTTTTGGCAAAACTAGTTGCCCATCTTACATAAAAGATAAATTTATTATTTATTTTTCTTTCGTTTAGACATTCACACTTCCTTTCATATCATTTTTCTTTTTATATATCTTTTAAAATTTTTCAATTCTGAGCAAATTCTTTTGCCCTCTGACATAAACCAGAATATTTAAGATAAACCCGTTTATGTGAAAACATTGTCCATTGCATCACTCAATTTTTCATAGCATCTAATTATTCTATATATTTAAATTTTACTACTAGCCCGGTATGTATCCTTTAACAAGTATATTTCCCTACGTCATGTAGCCTGTTGTTATATGAATACATACATACATTCAAGGCACTTTCAATTGTTTAAAATTAATTGCTACAGTTATTACCTAATGTGTAATGGTAAGCTAATTATATTGTTCTAATTCAATATATGTATGTAGAAATTATTATTCTTGTTCTCCAAATAAATTAAACTCACGCACTTTTCAATTTTTAACTTCTTTAATACTTTTCAGATTTCTTAACACTTCTTTTACTTTACTTTACTTTTTCTTATCGACTTCTCATTAGAAAAACTTCTTTACAGTTAAATGACCTTAACTTGACTTCTTTTCTTATAGCTCTTTTTTACATTTCTTTTCTTGACAAAAAACTTCTCTTTCTCTCATAAGCAATAAGCGAAAAAACGATAAACAGGCTGATTCTAAGTACAATATAAACAGGGTGATTCTACACTCGACCATCCGACTCGTCGTCGGTCCCTGACGACTCGTCTTCACTTTCTGCAAAACGTATCCATGGCTTCATATAATCTGCCGAAGAAGATGTAGTGTTAGGGCCCTCATGAGAACCCACTTTCTTCGTAACGATCATTGCGCTTCACCTTAACGACTTCATAAGGCCCCAAATATTTTGGAAACAGCTTAAGTCCCGAACCAAACTGAGTTCGAAGGATTGCGACTAAATCGCCTAGACGGTACTTCATTGCACGTTTACGCTTTCTGTCGAATGAAATTTTGTTTTCTTGCTGCACTCTTAGAATTGCCTCTCTCGCTTGCTGCCTCAATTCTGGTCTTTCATCTTGAAAATTATTCCGCAACTCTGCTTCAAACTGTTGCTTTAACTCAAGATCTTCACTGTTGAACATCGGAATTCCAAACATAAGTTCAAAAGGCGTTCTTTGGGTACTCCTGGATACGCTGCTGTTTATAATCATCTGGACACGGCCGACGTGACAGTACCACTTCAAGGGATTTTCCACAGACAGCTTCGTTAACATTTCAATTATTATTTTATTCATGCGCTCTGCTTGACCATTTCCTCTTGGAACACCGGTCGTTATTAAGTGCTGGGCTATGCTACGCTCTGTACAGTAGGTCTTAAAAACGTTGGCGGTAAATGCAGTTCCTTAATCAGTTATAACCACCCGAGGATTGCCGAATATTTCACTATGTTGCTGTAACTTTCTGAGAGCTTCCTCCGCAGAACTAGTCTTGGTAGGGTAAATCCACACAAATTTTGTGAAAGCATCAACAATCAACAGCAAGTACTTATATGCTTTGGCCGTAGACGGCAGGGGACCTAAATGGTCTAAGTGGAATGTATACAGCGGAACGTCAAGCTTTTCAATTGGTGAAAGGAATCCTTCCTGCTTACCCGATTTCTTAGCAGATAGAATACAGGCAATACAATTGTTGACCACTACATTAACGTGTTTGCTCAGGTTGGGGATGAAGTATTCTTGTCTAATCTTAGCTTCTACCTTCTTAGCACTCCAATGCCCCTGCTCGTGAAACCTGCTTATGAGCTCCCGCCTCATTATTTTGGGTACAACCAAGAGATATGCCCCATCACTAAACTTGCATAACACTCCGCTTCTCATCTCAAAGTCTTCATAAGCCTCCTTTTTCAAAATTTTAATCACCATCTGACAAAACTCGTCTGCAGCTTGCGCCTTCTTAACTGCGCGTTGAATATCGTCCTCAATTCGGAGCACTGCCGGATAACGCAATCCACATGCCTCATACTGCTACCTGCTCTATGGCGAATCTTACACTGAAACTCTTCTATCTGCATTGCCCAGTTTGCAACTTGGCTGTTCAAAGTTTTCTTAGCCATGGTTTGTTGAAAGGCCTTACAGTCTGTGTATATTTCGAAATCCAACCCAAGAAGATAAACACGCAGTTTTTTTAACGCCGTCACGATGGCTAATATTTCCAAATTATAGCTAGAATAGTTCTTCTCTGATGGTTTTGTTTTAAAGCTTAAGTAAAACACTGGATGAAAATGTTCGTTCTCATGTTTTTGAAGCAACACAGCTCCATAGCCCTCTTTACTGGCATCGGTATGTAACTGAGTTATAAGGTTGGGGTTAAACAGCTTCAGGACGGGCTCATTACACAATACTTCTTTGAATTTAAGAAAAGCAGTCTCCTGAGGTGCCTTCCACTCAAACGGTTTATCCTTTTGTGTAAGGTCCGTCAGCGGCTTGGCGATAAGGGCATAGTCCCTGACAAATTTTCGGAAAAACCCTGTTAATCCCAAAAAGCTCATCACTCCGTGTAAATTTGTAGGCTTTGGGAACTTCTTCACAGCCAAAGTCTTCTCTTCTGATGGCCATATAGACCCATTCTCAACTAGATGACCCAGAAAATTGACGCTTTGTTGTACAAATCTGCATCTTTTCCACTTGATAACCAATGCATGCTTTTCTGCTAAGTCTAAAACTTCTCTTAACTTGGCAAGATTTTCCTTTACTGACTCGGCTGAGATAATAACGTCATCCATGTAAACTTCTTAATTAGATCTTGGAAAATTGTGTTGATGAAACGTTGAAATGCAGCTGGGGAGTTGCATAGGCCAAAGGGGGCTTTCCTGAATTCATATTGGCCATCGGGTGTGACGAAAGAGGTATATTTCATGCTCTTCTCCTCGACATCAACATGGAAAAAACCATTCTTTAAATCCAATGTTGTAAACACACGCGCCTTGTACAAACCCTCTAAAACTTCTTCTATATTAGGCAAAGGAAACCTATCTCGAATCACCTTCTGATTTAGTTTTCGATAGTCGACGCATAGTCGATAACTGCCGTCCTTTTTGTGAGCCAAGACAACTGGGCTTGCATAATTTGAAGAACTAGGCTGAATAAAACCTTCTCCTATCCACTCATCAACTTGGTTGCGCACAATTTCGGTTTCTCATCTTCTAAACATATCTGCATCTACACATGATTCGCTTACTTTTGATGGAGAGTAAGATTGGACCATGCATTCCACAGCCTGACGGACGTTTTTATCAGTAACACTACACAAACTATCTATCTCACGATCTGGTTGCTCTTCGGGAAGATGTATCAAATTAACATGAGAAACAGCCAGCATTTCTTCTGGGGTTACATTTTTCGACGAAATTAGTCGGCCTTGGTTGATAATGACTGTTGCAAACTTTAAGAACTCTTTTCCTAGGACTATATCCGCATTTACCCATTCGTAAGGTACCACTTGAAAATCCAAATTATAGCGATCTGCTTCTACCACTACATCAAGATTAACAACTCCGTGGGTTTTCTGGTTGTGGTCTCCGAACCCAACTACCACATTACCAGGACTATCATACTGCACGATTCCTAAATTATCTTTTACCGTCCCTGATAGAAGGTTGATGTCGCTACCTGTATCCACCAAAGCATCGTAAGTAGTTTGTTTTATCTCAACTTTAGCGATCATATCGGGCAAGCAGATTCGGTTCATACGAAAATCTGAACGTGGCGTGACTCTCTGTTGTGATCCCTGTGCACTAGAACTATTGGGACAGTTGGGGGCGATGTGCCCAAACTGGTTGCACCTGAAGCAGCCGGTTCCTTTTGCACGATCGGGACAGGCTTGGGCTATATGTGATCTGCTGCCACAATTATTGCAGCGCCTACCCTGCGGGTAAGTGTTAATTGTCCTCCTATTGCTATTGCTACTATCCACGTTAAATCTCCTTTTCTCTTTTGCTTGCTCAGCTTTTAGCTTTTCGAACCCAATTAGATTAATTTTTAAATCCTCTAAAGAACGAGATGAGTATAAAAGTGACTTACTTGAGCAATCCTCAGGGATTCCGGCTATGATATAGCTTACCAGGTGTTCAGGTTCAACTTTACCTCTGGACGCAATCTTTTTCATCCGGTATAGGTATTCGAGGTATGACTACATATTCAGTTTTTTGGTTGTCTCAAGTATCTTAAAAACGTTTAATTGCACACGCGCGACGAATTCATTATTCAAAACGATTTTCAATTTGTCCCAACTGGTAACACCAGTTTCCGACTCTACCGCGAGTTTTGCTGCACCGCACAATAGTTTTCTACCGTAAAGAAAGAGCTGTACGTCACTCCAATTGCACACTATTGCTATGTTCTGCATGTCTTCTAACCACTCTTCTATATTTTTTCCCGTCTCCCCGTTAAAACTTTCGAGAGATTCCTCCACATCCTTAAAACTGATATTATTTTGAACTACTTGGTTAGGCATTTTTATAAATGCTCTGGTGTAATTATCCGCACTGGCACTTTTTAATAAATCACTATCGCTTTTCGTAACTTCGGTATTATACAGCGCTTGAAGTTTTAGCAATTCAGAGTCGCTGACATCACTTACTTCCTCTACTGTATCTGCACGGATTTTTAAGTCTTGAATATTGGTTTTTTGATTTGATTGCATAAAATTTGTTAGCCGATCGACCAAATCTTTTTTTGTGGTACACCGATAGGGTAGTTTTTGAGCTTTTAATAAAGTTTGAATTTCTCTTACGGTAAACGAATCAAGAGTATTCATTTCATATGCAAAAAATTAAAATTCGCAAAAGGTATAACAGTTTCCTTTACACCCTAGCATAAGAGATCCCGTATAACACATTAGAGACTTGAATTTGTCTCTCTCCTTTATATTTTTTTTTCAACGCAAGTTCAATGAGTAGCAACAATGACAAATTTCAAGGCACAAAATGAAAACAAAAGCAGCAGCAACAATAACAACAACAAAAACGTGAATCAATTTATTTCTTAGCGGTAAAATAGTCGCTGTTTTTTTTTTTTTTTTTTTTTTTTTAAGTAAAAGAATAGCCACTTCCAAAAAAAATCACAACAACAAAATTATATTTTGCCACTTAGGGCTTCGGTGGTTTTTTTTTTTGAGTCTCACTACGATATTACATGCAAAAATTAGTCAATTTTATTAAACGCGAAAACACGATCGTATAAACAAATAGACGGGTTTTTAATTTGGACGTAATCCCACTTCTGACACCATATAGAAATTATTATTCTTCTTCTCCAAATAAATTAAACTCACGCACTTTTCAGTTTTTAACTTCTTTAATACTTTTCAGATTTCTTAACACTTCTTTTACTTTACTTTACTTTTTCTTATCGACTTCTCATTAGAAAAACTTCTTTACAATTAATTGACCTTAACTTGATTTCTTTCCTTATAGCTCTTTTTAAAATTTCTTTTCTTGACAAAAAACTTCTCTTTCTCTCATAAGCAATAAGCGAAAAAACGATAAACAGGCTGATTCTAAGTACAATATAAACAGGGTGATTCTATATGTATATATATACATTACTATTCCCCACACGCTAATTTCCTAAGCGATAAACCGAAAAAATCTATGTATATTTACATGTCGCCTGCTAGAGTATGTAAATATCTGCAAAAATATACCTACGTACATACCCATTCCTCATAACTAGAATACTTACTTCTTTAAATATACGTTCGTCCATTCATTCTGTATATTATACACATATATACATATATACTTACTTGACCAACGGTGCCGGCGCTACTGCTTACGCATCATTTTACACTTCATTAACAGCCGTATATATGTGTGTATATATTCTACGTTCAGTTTAAATTACTTACCCACGACTGTCTTATAATTTTATTTTTTAAAATGTGTCCAATGAACCCCTTTTTTATTATTTAATATTTAAAAAATATTTTTCCCTACTGTCTTCATTCGGCAATAGTGCCTAATAAGCAAATTTTCATTATGTCAATTTTACTTGCCCGAGTTTAAGCGGCACACTTTTACTGGTATTGACTTTGAAAATCGGCGCTGTGTGTGTTATTTGATACACACACGTACGTGTTTATGTTGTTATTCTTGCGTTTACACTTGTAAAACACTGTTAACGCATGTCTTTAGTTCTGTGGAACAATTTCAATAAATTATTATGTTGCTTTTTATTCTTGCCCTTAATCGTTACGACTGTTATAACTGGGGTGCGGATTTCTGCTACTACATACGGACCTATCCACACAGGTGAGAATTTGTTTCTCCTAGCCTGATTCTTCATGAGTACTTGATCACCCACGTGAAAAACTACTGGAATTAGTACCTTGTTGTAGGCTTCCCTGGCTACCCGCTTAGCACAATCCTGGATTTCTCTAACCAATTCGTGCGCTCGCTGCAACTGATATTTTTGCACTTTATTGGGGTCATCAGCATTGTACACTGGCGCACATTTGCGCTCCAAATTTGCTGGCATGTTGTAGTAGAGTGTAGAGTGTTCTAAACGGAGTTTGCTTCGTTGATACATGTACCGTATTATTGTGTACATTCATTGCAGTGGTCAACCATTGATCCCAATTCGAGACGTCTTCCTTGGCAAAACTGCGCAAATACTCGGCCAGAGGTCGATGACTGCGTTCCAATGAGCCATTCGCCTGTGGATGATATGGTGTTATATGCAACTTCTTGATTCCCAGTATTTTATAAGTTTCTGAGAACAATTTGGATACAAAATTTCAACCATTGTCGGTTATCAAAATCTTAGGTATGTTGTATCGTGCTATAATTTCATCAAATAATGCTTTGGCCACCGTACTTGCTTCAGCATCGGTTATAGCCACGCACGCCATATACTTTGAGAAATCGTCTTGGAACGTCAATGTGTACTTGTTTCCTGAAACTGTCTCAGGTAGAATACCTACAATATCCATGTGAACTTTATCAAATGGTTGTTTTGGTGTGTCAGTGAACACCATTGGCATCTTTGTCAGCCTTGAACTTTTGTTGGACTGGCACTTTGGGCAACTCTTTACATACTTTTTTATGTGTCTGAGCATACCTTTCCACCCGTACACTCGCCTAATTCTGTCATGAGTTTTCCAGAATCCCTGGTGTTCACCTAGAGGTGAATCATGGAAACCCTTTAACACAGCCTGGATATATTTTTCATCCTCCAGCTATTCCACATTACTGGCTGTTTGTTCATTGGCATCGAAGCCCAGATTGTTAACATTTCTTGTAGCTTCAATTTTATCCCCTTGAATTCCATCGGCCTTCTCCTTATCTGACCGTGCTTTGGCCCTCGTTTGCACTACTGATACCTTCTGTACCTGCGGTACTCTGCTGAGTGCATCCGCATTCAGATTCTTTTTCCCAGGTTTGTATATGATTTCAAAATCATACTCAGACAGTTTGTGTCTGAACCTGGCCAGCCTAGACGTTTGGTCTTTCAAGTTGGCTATGCCTCTCAACGGCTTGTGATCAGTGTATATCTTAAATGGGCGTCCTAGCAGATATGCCCTAAAATTCTTTGTAGCCCACACTATGGCTAGGAATTCCTTTTCTATTGTGGAGTATCTTTTCTCCGTATCGTTAAGCGCTCTGCTTGCGAATGCTATTGGTCGGTCATTACCGACTTCCCCTTGTGACAATACTGCCCCTAATGCTTCATTGCAAGCATCAGTGGTCAACAAAAATGTTTGCTCAAAGTCGGGGTACGCCAAAATCGGTAGTGAGCTAATTATTTCCTTTAGCCTCTCGAATGCTTGCTGACATCTCTCTGTCCATTCGAACTTTGCTTCTTTTCGTAGCAACTTATTAATCGGCAACGCAATTCCGGCAAGTCACGAACTTTCTATAATAGTTCACTAGTCCTAGGAATGCTTGCACTTCTTTTCTGTTTCTTGGAACCGCTAAATTTCTAACGCATTCCACCTTCTGCGGGTCAGGCAGTGCTCCTGCCTCTGAGCAACGATGGCCTAAATAAACCACTTCTCTTCGCAAAAATTGACACTTCGCCGTGTTCAATTTCAAATTGTATTCTCGTAATTTCTGGAGCACCTTGCACAAGCGTTGCGAATGCTGCTGCAAGTTCTTCCCATAAATTACAATATCATCCAGATACACAAAACAATCTAACCCTTGCAAGCCTGTTAGCACATGGTTAATTAGCCGTTGGAAGGTAGCCGGTGCTCCTGTTAATCCAAACGGCATTCTGTTAAACTCATAATGCCCTAAACCGGTGCTGAACGCGGTTTTCTGCTTATCTTGGGTATCCACCAGAACTTGGTGGCAGCCACTCGCTAAATCAAGTGTAGAAAAATATCTACTATGCCCCAATTGATCCAGAATCTCTTCTATCCTTGGTATCGGGAACACCTGCTTGATAGTGGCGTCGTTCAATTTCCTAAAATCGACGACCATTCTCCACTTCTTTTGACCCTGAGCACCTTCCTTCTTTGGTACCAAAATTATTGGTGATTTCCAAGGCGAGATACTCGGTGAAATTATGTTATCTTTTAACATTCCTTCCACTTGCCTATTTACATCATCTTTGTGAGCTTGTGGCAATCTGTACTGTTTCTGGTTAATTGGTGCTTGATCCACTCTAGTAGGTATTTCATGGTCTGCCTCTGGTGTATATGTCAACTGGTCTCTTTCCAGCAAAAATATGTCATCGAATGACGCACAAGTGGCTTCTATTGATGCCTTCTCTTCTGAATTTACGCTTGGGTCAAACTTCAGTGATTCTAGCACTCTCTCCATTCTTTTTCTTATATGAACTTGTTTAATCTGATTTACCGATCTATAATTGGGTTCCTTTAAATTATCATAACCAGTGAACTTAGGCCTAAAATCCTCATTAATCAGGTAGTTCTTTTCCGATGCGTTGAGTATGCAAGCGTACATCTTACCCTTGTCAACGTGCGTTATGGTCTCCCCTATATATACGCCCTCCGCTAGCTGCTGCTTGTGTAAAACAACAGTCCTAAGTTTCGTATTTACATGCATAGTAACTACTCTGGTTGACCTTGCATTTACTATCTCCATAAAATTCTAAACCTTACTCACGGTTCCTTCCTGCCATGACTTTAGTGGAAGAGTGAGGATTCTATTCTTATTATTATCATAAAATGATAACTGCTTGTCGAGCGCATTCAGTATGGTGCGGCCCCAAAGATTATCGCGGCCAAATAGCCCATCTGCCGGGATACCGCTACTATCCACTTCCACTGCATGCGCTCTAAAACTCTTGCCCTTAACTCCACTGTGCCCTATTCTGAGCGACCCCAATGTCCTAATGCACCCTCCAAACGCTTCGTTAAGCGTTATTACGTCCATTTGATTCATGTCTAGCCCCTTTCGTAAAACACTAGATTTTACGAGGCTAGTGTCCGCCCCTGAATCTACTAATAGCACTAGCTTTCCAGTCGCTGCTTCCTCGCAGGGTATCTCGATGAAGGCATCACCTATCCTGCTCAAAGCGAAGCAATGTCCTTCTGTTCCCAACATGGACGCGTATCCACTTCCTAACTCTTCGTGATATTGGAGAGCTTCTTGCTCCTCCTTCTCCTGGAATGTAGTTTCTACATTACTACTTACCCGTACTTCCGGCCTAATTATTACTTTCTTTCTTTTGGCTTTCCAGTCTACTGGCCTCGACTGGGCCGCTGAAAGTTTCCCTGGTTCCTTTGTTGGGATTGTCTATCCCTGCATTTTGCTGCCCGATGTCCCATTCTTCCACATGAGAAACATTTCAACCCCTGTTTGGTGTTGCTTATCCTTGCTTCACTTCTGGAATTCCAATCTGGTCGCTACTGACCACTCCCAGTTTTGAAAGGATTTCTTCCTTGGTTAATTCCTTCCATGGATTTAACTCGGGGACTACTGAAGTTACCCCTGCTGTCCCTCAAGGGTGGAACCGGGCACCTCGTAGCTGGCTGCCTTCTACTTTGATCCCATTTAGTGTCTACTTGGCACTGTCTACTTGCCTCATGACCGTAAGTTTGGCACTCCATACAGTAGGGCGTGTTTTTGCGTGTAACGCATTCATCCCTTGTGTGCCCTCGCTTATCACAGAAAGAGCAAATGGGTTTCCTTGGCTGGAGCCAAACAGGAATTCCTGGTATCTTTGTTGCGGAAATTGGCCCATCAATCTACCGACTCCACATCTGTTTTGCTGCTGTACTGTTCCTACTTCTGCAGGAGCATCAGTCCAGCAGATTCAACCTGTCGTCGTTCGCTGTTGTATTGCTGCCTCAGCTAAAGAGACCGCTTCCACTAACTCTGCCATACTCCTCGGCCTGGGAGTAAGAGTATAATTAGCTAAGTCCCTATTTATCAGGCCTGCGTTGAACACAGAAATCATAGTCCGTTCTACTTGAGCCTTGTATGCTGCAACGTTTTCTGGAAACTGCCTGTTGGCTTCCGTCTCAGCAGAGTTCCCCAGAGACTGGAGCCTTCGTCCCCAGGCTTTCAATTCCTCCAACGAGACAGTAGTATGATATTTGTTTCAAATACGACAGATCCAAAAGTGCATACAATTCTGCCAGGGTTCTTACTGAGTTATGTGCCAGTAAATCAAACGCATCACCTGTGGTTCTTTGTCTAATACATTTTATTAAGTGTTCCCCGTCTGCTTCCGGAAGACTCTGTTGTGCTAGCTCACAACCTGCTTTGAAGCGCCTGATCTCAGTTCTCAGATCATACAACTCGACCCCTGACAATATAGGCACTAACTTCTCCACCGCACGAGCAAATTTCAGTATACCCATTTTCCTGATTTTGGTTTTACTTGTGGCTGGCAAAACTTGAGCGTTATCTTTATGGGATTTTTCCAGATGCACCTCTGCCGGATCTGCGAGGTCCTGGTCCAGTGATGGACATAAACTAATTAGTCTTCGACCGTTTGCTCGTACCGGCGAAATACTGTCCACAGTATCGAAACATTGCTGCACTGTTATTGCTTCTGGCTCTTTTGGCGGATATCCCTGATTTTTATTATTTATCGGACTTCCCGGAGAAAAAGGCTTGACACCGATTTCCGATACGCCAAACAAAAATTCCGCTTGGCTTTCTTAACTAAAAACTAATCATGGCTTTACCATGCGGCTTATCCTTTCTGGTGTTAAATATTCCGGCCAGCGAACTTCAGGAGGCAATGTCAATACTGTCTGTGTAAATCCAGCCGATGCTGATTTTGATCTCTCCTTATTCGGAGAGGTCCTATTGGTCGCCCGTCCTCTTGGTCGCACACTCCTTTTCCAACAGCGATGCTGCTTCCTCTGTTTCCGTCAATCTCTGAGAAAGTTCCTTTACCTTTTTCTCAAGATGCTCCTTTTGTGCTCTCAAATCTTCTGTTTTCTTATGAAATTTCAACAACTTTTCTTCTGTTTCTTTTGGATTGCCGTCAAGTCTTGATCCGCTACTTCAAATATTGACACAGCTCCTCTGGCGTTCGCCTGTTTCCACAATTCCTTACCTTCTTCCCTGCTCTTACTCGCTTCGTACTGGTCAACTATTTTCCCAGTAAACAGTTCCACCTCTGACTGTACTGATTTCAATCTGTTCCTTATTTCGTTCCTTATACTCGTTGCCCAGACTATTTACGTTATCTACATAATTTTACTCAAAATATTTTCCTTTGTCGTAATCATCTGCTTGAGGCAACAACAACCCGTGGTTATTGTTGAACTCTCTCCCCAGATTTTGCAACTGTGTTATTCGTTTGGGGTAATACACGTTGTCCTTACGTAACCTGCCGCCTTTCTTAAAGTTACGGACCAGTTTTTCAATCGCTTCGCCGATTTGTTTCTGTATCAGCAGTAATCCTTGCGCTTCCCCTGTCATATCCCAAATGCCAGAATAGATGGCGTCTCCCAATTATAAAAAAAAATTTACAAATGAAACCCTGTTAATAAACGAATTGTTAAAACTTGTTATCAATTTATCCCAATATTTTATAATATCTTATTTAATGATTCAATACAAATTTATTAAAAATTACAATAGTCTTTCCTGAGGTGTCCAGCTCCTTTGATGTTTGATTGCCACTCTCCAACGTATGCAACACTAGGGTGCTTTTATAAAGCGATGTCGGATTTTCTTTGGGGGCACCCCGCTAAAATGTTTCATTTTGTAAGATTTTAAGATTGCCAAAGTGTGAGCACAATTGGAAGATGTTCACCCGTGCCACTGGGGCCTCAAAGTTTTGAAAATCTCGATTTTTTGGCTGTTTGGCGACTTCGGCGACCCATATCTCTAGAACGGCTAAAGCTATTTGCCCGTGTCATACATCAAATTAAAGGCCCTACTGTTTTTAGCATTTTATATTCTACACAATAAATACGCAACTAGTACTGAAACCAAAAAAATAGAGCCAATGTCCCTAAAAACGTGACTAGGTACCCCTGAGAGCGAATATGCGTTATTTGTATTATTATTGCTTATTATGGACAAATACTTGTACTTTGGAATCCCATTTCATTTAAATATGTTTGCTGTGGTATACCGATAATTTTAGACCAACAACAATGTTTTTTTTTAATGTCAGGTATGTATCTATTTTTGGCTCATACTGTATCACTGGCGACCCCAAGCAGGTAAAACCAAACTAGTTTAAAAATGTATTGGGGAACCCTACTACCTATTGTTATATTTTAAGTAGAAGTCCAGGGGTTCCGAGTCTGTTATTAAAAAAAGGAAAGGATAGCTAGGTGGTTCTTGCTTTTATGATTTTGTTTCTTGGTCAGTTGAAAAGTATTCGCTGAACAGTGAAAGTCGTATTTTGTTCTACGTTCGTGTGATCGCGTTTAAAAAAACCCACTAAATATTAACTACAAAAGACATTTTTATTTTAATTAGGTCGGTACATACTAACACTTACTCTTTGTTTTAGTTAGGGTCATTCTGTGTCATTTATTCTTTCTTCTAGTGAACATTTTTATTTCTCGTAAAAGTGATGGCTTCTACATCTGGCGTGAGAAGTAGGTTAGGTTAGGTTAGGTTAACCTGGCTGGCCTAAAGATACACATAGACCGATTGGTCCTTAGCGATACCAGATGGGGTCTGACCTTTATGCAGATTTCCAGTAGACATCTCGTAGGATGTCAACGCTTTTCGCGAATTTAACCAGTGCTGTCAGCTCCATTCCTGATATGTCTTCCAATCTCACAAATTATGGGACTCCTAAGCATTTTAAGCGGGTTTTTATACCGCAGGACATATACAAAGGAGATGTTCCAGAGTTTCCCTTACTCCCACCTCTTTACATTTCCTACATTCGTAATTGTCCTTAATTCCTATCTTGTGTGCATGTGCCGCCAATAAATTATGGCCTGTCATTATACCTATGATAGTTCTGCAGCCTTTTCGTGAGAGCGCGAGTATTAATCTCGTTTGTTTCCTATCGTTGACCTTACACATAACTTTTGCAATTTTGCAGATGTTTGAACTATGCCACCTTGTTTTCACCTGCCTACTCATGTGTCCGTCCCTTTCATTGAATAGTTCTTTAAAGGGTTTCTGTGTATCGTTTTCTTGTTCAAGTGGTAAGTAGATAGCGTTCCTTGCAATCTCATATGCTATTTCATCCCTTCTCTGCCGTTATGACCAGGGACCCAATAGATATGCTGTCTTCTATTGGTGACTAGCCTATCTATGGCTTCCCTGCTCTGTAGGACATTTTTGGACTTTATGTTATATGAGTTAATCGCCTTTATCGATGCCTGGCTGTCGACGTATATATTTATTTTTGAGTCATTTCCTGTCTTGGTGTATGCTAGCTCTGCGGCTTTCCTGACAGCGAAAACTTCCGCTTGAAAAATACTGCTCTGGTCAGGCAGCTTTATAGGCTGCCTAATTCCCAACTCTGAGCAGTAGATGCCCGCTCCCACACCATCCATCGTTTTTGAGCCGTCCGTGTAAAAGTTAAAGGCCTTTCGACTGGGCCTCATGCCCTTACGCCACCCCTCCTCTTCGATTGTAGTACGATACCCTCTTTCCCAATTAAAACGTGGAGTCATGTAATCAGTGCTGCACAAACCGCTACTGCCTATTGAGCTATGCCCGAAGGTTCTGTATGTGAATTCTCCCGTAGCTAGATAGATTTCGCTGCAAGATTCTCCGCCACAAGGTCGATATGCGGCATGTTGAGTACTATTTCGAGAGCAGCCGTTGGAGTGGTTCTCAGTGCGCCTGTTATGCAGAGTGAAGCGAGGCGCTGGACTCTTCTCATTGGCATTATGTATGTACCCCTCTTTGTTGCAGTCCACCACAGTAATGCTCCATACAGTAAGATTGGTCTAACTATTGCGGTGTAGCACCAGTGCATCAGCGAGGGAGAAAGACCCCAAGTAACGCCTAGCATTTTTTTACATGCATATAGCGCGTTACTGGCCTTCTTCGCCCTTTCCTCAACATTGCGCCTCCACATAAGCTTATTGTCCAAAATTACCCCAAGGTACTTTGTGTGGTATTTGAGAGTAAGCTCACTGTCACTTAGCTTCGGGAAGTTCCACCCGGGGCCCTTGTACTTTCTGGTAAAGAGTATCATGTCCGTTTTATCCGCGTTTACCTCCAAGCCTGCTCGAGACGCCCACTGATGGATCGTTTTAAGAGTTTTGTTCATTATGTTACTGATGGTATCTAGGTACTTTCCCGTTACTACTATTGCTATGTCATCTGCATATGCCACTACTTTAGGTGCCTTCCCATCAAATTCCCTGAGTATTTCGTTTACTACAAGTAGCCACAGAAGCGGCGATAGCACTCCTCCTTGTGGGGTACCCCTGCCTGCCTGTTTGATCACCTTAGCTTCGTTCCATTCCGCTCTTATCGTTCTGCAACCTAGAAGCTGCTTTATCCACAGATAAACAGTGGGTTCTACATTACTTTTTACCATGCTATTCAAAATAGCATCCTTCGTCGTTATTGAAGGCTCCGGATATATCTAGGAATACCCCAAGGGCATATTCCTTATATTCCAAGGCCCTTTCAATATACAGTACTTGCGAATGGAGTGCAGTCTCCGTGGAGCTGCATTTAGTATAAGTGTGTTGTGCTTTTGACATATTGTCTGGCGCAATTGTGTCCCTGATATATGTGTCTAGTATCTTCTCTAACGTCTTCAGGAAGAATTAGGTCAAACTGATGGGCCTGTATTCCCTTGAGTAGAGAGGGTTGCTTTTACCCGCTTTCGGTATAAACACAATCCTCGCCTGTCTCCACGCAGCAGGCACATAGCCGAACCCCAAACATCCCGTATATATCGTTTTTAGCCATGGCACCAGAAGATAGCTAACCCGTTGGAGCATGGCTGGGAAGATATCGTCCAGACCTGGTGATTTAAATGGGTCAAAGGAATTTATTGCCCACTCTATCCTATCTGCTGTAATGATATCCGTTGGAATGTCGTTCGCAGTATCTCTTGTGTGAGAAGTAGAGGTAGAGACAAAATTTTTCTAATTGACCATCCAGCTCATCAGATAACTGGATGTAAGCTGCCCTCCAATCGACAAGTTCTAGCTACTATGTTCTTCAATTTGCGTACTGTGAAGTTAAATGTGAGAGGCTCTGCCACAACTAATGTTGACGAGGTTTTCGTGTTTTGGACAAAAGCTCCAATTTCTACAAAACAAAACAAAAATGTCATAGTAAAGCTGGAAAAACTGTACGATGATTGGAGAAAAATGCAAAAGTACAAGGATAGAAAAACGGAAAGTTCAAGAAATGCTGTAAAAGAGTTTACCCTAAAGTTGGATGATCTCTTTGATATTGCCCACCAAGATGCCCTCACGATGATGACTTCAGAAGAAGACAAGGAGTTTCTGTTGAAACAAAGACAGAAAGGAAGACCAGGCTCCATGCTCGGAGTTGACCTGAAGTTGGCTCAAGCTGAAGAAAGACTACTACAGAAACAACGGAAGGTCTTGGACAAACAACTGGAAGCGGCAAATTTGGGTAGGCATTTAAAAAAAAAAAAATATTTTCCTTGTAGCGAAAGTTTATAGCTAGATCTCTAGCTGAAATTTCCATCAATATTAACTTTATACTTATTGTCTCATCTAATTGTTCACAGAGACTGGAGCTCACGTACGACGAGACAACAGAAGACTCAGAAGGACGTGAAACGCCGTATGAAGAGCTCGCGATGAACGCAGAATCTGAAGGACCATCTGCCCCCAAGAGAATCAAGCGTGGCTTCAAAGAGGTCCTAAGCATGAAATTGTCATTGTTGCTGGACTGCTGTAAGGTGTCCGATAGAAACGCTACTCGTATCATTTTGGCTACAGTAGAAGCTCTCGGAGAGGATCCCAAAGAATATAAGATCTCCAGAAGCGTTATCCGTGAACAGCGAAGAATAAACCGTGAAAAATACACGGACCAAATTCAAGACAGACTTAAGATACCACAAAACGAGGCTATTTGCGTGCACTGGGATGGAAAACTACTACCAGGTATCCTCAAATCAGAGCAGAAAGAACGGGTTGCTGTTCTGGTATCACATGGGGCTAAAGAACAACTCCTGGGCGTTCCTGAAACTGACAGTAGCTCAGGGGAGGAACAAGCCCTAGCAGTGTACGCATGTCTAGAAGAATGGGGTCTCGCCAGCTCGGTCGTGGCTATGTGCTTCGATACAACAGCATCAAATACTGGGAGACTCAATGGTGCGTGCAATCTCCTGGAGCAGATGTTAGGTCGAGAGCTCCTGTACCTAGCGTGCCGACACCACGTTTTAGAAGTCTTGTTGAGAGGGGTTTTTGACAGCAAGTTTGGAAGCACATCGGGACCTCAACCAGACATATTCAAGAGTTTTTAAAAAGAATGGTCGGCGATTGATAAATCCAAGTTCGATGTAGGCGAGAATGTTTTGAAACTGCTGCCCAAAAAAGAAGTAAAAAATATCAAAGAAGAACTGAAAGAAAACTAATGGAATGCCAGCCAAGAGACGACTACAAAGAGCTGTTACAGCTGGCATTGATATATCTTGGTCGTCTTGACGGAAAAGATGTGCGCTTCAGGTCTCCAGGTCCAGTACACCATGCCCGGTGGATGGCAAAAGCTATTTACTGCCTGAAAATACAACTCTTCCGTGACCAGTTTAAGCTGACTTCCCAAGAACAAGAGGCCCTAGAAACACTTTGTGTTTTCATCGTTCGAGTCTACTGTACAGCCTGGTTTAATGCCCCCAGATCGTGTTTAGCACCAAAACAAGACCTCATTGAAAATCTATTGAAATACGAAAGCATTGACAAAAAAATATCAGAAAAAACAATTAACAAAATGATAAATCACCTGTGGTATCTTAGTCCTGAACTTGTTGCCCTGGTATTGTTTGACCCGACAGTGCAAAACACCGTAAAGAGCCAAATGGCGACAAAAATCTTAACAAATCAAGCAGAAGAAAATGAGAAATGCTCCAGAAATATGCGACCCAAACTAAAAAAAGAACAACTGCCGAAATTCATAGAAAAAGGTCTCCCAGCCTTAATTACAAGTGAGACTTACCTGTTGTTCAAGAGATTAAACATTAACACCGAATTTCTGGAAAAAGATCCTGCAACTTGGCCGCAGAACATCAACTACCAGGAGGGCCGAAGGATGGTAAACAACTTGAAAGTTGTGAACTACATAGCAGAGCGAGGAGTCAAGCTCATCACTGATTACAACCAATTACTTACAAAGGACGAGCAACAAAAACAATACGTTCTCCAAGTAGTCATCAGATGCCGTCAGCTGTATAAAGATAGCTCCAAAACCACATTATGTCAGTCCCTTGAATAAATTTAAATAAGAGTAAAATGAAAAAGATATTTATTATACTTGATTTTTTAAATACATAATTGTTTTCATTCTAAAAATTGATAATATAGGAGGGAAAATGGGTTTTTTCACAATAGGTTCCAACTTCGCTCTAAGGGGTACCTAGTCTCGTTTTTAGGGGCATTGGCTTTATTATCTCGAACTCAGTACTACTTACGTATTTTTTTATTGCATATTAAATATTATAAACAGTATCGCTTTCAATTTGATGTATGACACGGGCAAATATATTAAACCGTTATAGAGATATGGGTCGGCAAAGTCGCCAAACTGCCAAAAAATCGAGATTTTTAAAACTTTGAGGCCCCAGTGGCACGTGTTAACATCTTTCAATCGTGCTCAAACTTTGGCAATCCTAAAATCTGACAGAAAGAAATATTTTAGGGGGTGCCTCCAAAAAAATTCTGACATTTTTGTTTACCCTATGAGATAAAACCACCCTATTTGCCACACGCTTCCGATCGTTAGTCTGCCTTCCTCCCCTTTTCCTTATTCCTATTCTTTTCCATTCTGCAGAAAAAGCGTTATATCACTTCATTGCCGTTTCTCTTTAACACTTTTCTCCCTCAAAATAATGTAATTTGATTATCATAAAATTTGCAGAATATTAGAAGAACATTTATGCGATACTTGTTGATGTTGAGTGCAAAATATCAGTTTAACATTGCTGCGCAAATCGTAGTTTCGGAACTACAAAAACTTTGATGCAACAACACGTGTTGTCTGCAACTCTTGAAATATTTTCACCTGATACCCTAAGCTTACAATGCCAAATATTTAAATTAATTTTTTATTTTTATTTTAAAACAATATAAATTAAATCAATATAAATTAAACCAATTTAATTAAATCAATTTAAAACAATATAAATGTGGCTATCCTCACAGCTAGGACGATATACATAGACCGTCCGATCATACTGACGGTTTATGGTTGCCCATACAAAGCTGCGTGCAACAGCGCAATCGCGCCTATACGTTGCAACTTCTGTGACCAGCGCTACGGTACCTTCAGGGTCGCAGAAGTATCTACTTATACTACGCTATCATACTTTTTACTCACGATTATCCCGTCTGATGTCATTTCTGTTTCAAAGTCCTTTGTCCTGGTTTTATAATACCGGCTGCGCGTAAAATTTTGGGGACCGTATTTGCCGACGACCGTGGGGAGTGTCCTTATGCTGCCTGTATTGGGCGAGCATGTAGCTGCAAACCTATCAATCACTTTTAGTATAAACACCACATAACTGTTTTAAGTTAAAACAAACCAAGCAGCTTTATTCTTAAAATCATAATTCTTATATACTATTTACAAAGAACACTTACAGTCTAAGTATTGAACTTTCTGGTGTTCCAGTTACGCACCTGTTGATTGGTGTCAGTTGGTCAAGCCAACTGACCTACTCCGTGTAAAAGTGTCGACGGTGCATTCTAAATTCCAATGCCCTTCGTCAACTCGACTGTGGAACTGTGACACCCTAAAAGTTTACAAAACAATTAATATATAAATACTATTCATTTACATTATTTGCACCCTAAAAATATGTGCTTGCTTAATGAATTTAATTGTATAAAGTCAACTACGCCTAATGTGTACTGACTATTAGGAGTTGGTGTTGTGAGTCAACAGATTTTATATTTTATAATTTCGCTTTAGCGGCATGCGATCAAACATTTTTTTAGTCTATCCGAAGAAATGCACAGAAGACCAATTTTGCTAGAAGTAATGATAATCTTTTAATATTCATATGTTCGTCTGTTGCCTATTCCATTAGTATATTTATCTAAAATATTTTTTAAAGTAAATGTACAGTCAACAAACTCAAGGTTTTAAACGTTTTTTGTTACATTGTCAGGTCCGCTTGAAATACTACAACCACATTCTATTACAAATTAAACCACTCGTACGTACATGAATTTGAACACTGTTTTTCCGAATTTTTGTAGAATATAAATTTATGTTGAAAGTAAATTTTATGAACTTCAGTATCTAGTATTAAATGCATATGTTCTTATTATATAATTGATTTAGAAAGTTTTGTAAATAAAACCATATATAATGCAATAACCTATATATAAACATTTATTTCGTATGGAAAAATGTAGTTCAATCATGATTGTGTTCCAACGCATAATAAACCACTTCATAATCGAAAATGATAATAATCAGAAATACGAGTATATAAAAAAATATTTCAAGTGTTTAAAAATCCAAGAAATTTTAAATTTATATTGGAATAAATAATGTTTAGTAAAACATATTTAAATATAAGGTTCGTCTTTTTGTCCATTGCATTTGACATTTTCTTTAAAAAAATGTCTACATGATATGTGCAGGGCTTATCCAAGTCGACTTGCTTGCATGGTTTTTCACAAACGTCATGCGAAATACTACAACAGGCAACTCAATACATCACTCGCCTTGACGTGGAAACTTGGATTATGGAAACTAATAAAAAAGTGCTAGCTGCTTCAGGCTTCTGAGTTTGGAACTTATTGAATGAATTGTATATATTGTATATACTCGTATAATTAGTAGATGAATTAATTTGCAAAAAATTTACATAAATTATCCAGTATTAAATAATTATGCTGAAACATATATTATTGCTGCTGCTGTAGTAGAACACTGCAGCAATGAAATTTATGTTTCTAAACATAGTCATAACGATGATTCTTAACACACATACATAAATTCATGTGCGCATGAAATTCTGTTAGTGTTTGTACGATTTCAGTTGCTTTGTTGATGTTAGTTTTGTGATGCTTTTGCGCATTTCGTCTAAAGAAGCTCATGAATTTCACAAAATATAATCCAATCAAACATTTCGTTCGTCAATGAATATGTGCAATTTTAGGAAATTATTGCATTTCCGTACAAGCAAATTGCTAGATTGGATTTAATTGTTATTGTAGTAAAAGCAATAATTCTGCAGTTGTATTTAAATTCTTGATATTTATTTTCCATAAATTACACTAGTTTACAAAATAAAATTTTTTTCATGTACATTTGATGAGAGGTGACTTTTCTTATGTATTTTCATCTGCTGAATTCGAAAATCAAGGTTAAATTTTTCATGGAATAGTTTTTGAGATATTGTAATTTTTGTATTTTTTCGACCTTTTTTCACGTGGCAAATCATATCTCGAGCTAGAAATGTCCGTTCCGTGGGTCGTTCTTGGTAATCAATGCAAGGTATTGAGATGACGAACAAACATGTGTAATCGGATCTTTGATTGGTAAAGCGGTTCAAAATATATCGATGAAAATAGGGCACATTTTAAAAAAAATTATATTTTACAGTGATTCTCTGCCGGCAGAAAAGTACAAATCGTTGTATAAACGTCTGGTTTCTCTTCATGTACGTAAATATGATACTTTAACGTAAGAACTAAGACCAACTAGAAGAAAATCGACCGAAAAATGACAAAGTTATAAGCAATTGAGTGAATAAATCCACTTCATATTTTCCAAAATGCCTAAAAGAAAACGGGAATTTTAGTGCGTAAACAATCCAAATAATTTATGTTACGTGTGTGGCAATTTTGTCCTCCAACAAAATAAACGTAGATTCACCGATTTGGGATTTGGATCTTCTTGTAGTTCTTCAGCAAATCGGTAATAATTCCCTCGTAGTTAGGGCTTTTAGTGTTCCCAAGAAAATTGGTAACAACCAGCTGAAATGAATTCCAGGCCTCGATTTCGACGGGTGTTAAATATTTTGGAAAATCTGTGCTTTTTAACAATTTCTTTATGTGTGGACCATCGAAGACGCCTGCCTTGATTTTTGCAAAAGAAAGCTTTTGGAAAAGGGTTTTCAAATAGGAAAATGCTTGGCCTTCCTTGTCTAAGGCCTTCACAAAATTTTTAATGAGGCCAAGTTTAATGTGCAACGGTGGAAGGATTATATTTTCTTTTTTGACAAGAGGCACGTGTTTAATATTTTCTTTGCCCACTGTGACATTCTCCCTTTCGGGCCAGTGTTTTCTTTTATAATGATGTTCACGAGCACGACAATCCCAGAGGCAAAGAAAGCTGCAATATTTTTTATATCCACCCTGCATTCCACACAACATGCTGACGACTTTGAGATCGGAACATATTTTCCAGTTGTGATGCTCATATTGAATGTATTTTATCAAACTGGCCATTGTGGCATATCCGTTGTTTCAGGCGAGATGCAAGTAACTCCGATTTTTCCTTTGACAGCTCGAGATCTCTCGCCAAATCATTCAGTTCAGGCTGCGTAAAGCGTTGTAATTTCGACTCCTGTTGAAATTCATGATCACTGCTTGTGTCTGTCTCTTGTGATGATTCGAAAGGTTCAATCGTTGAATCGGGGCACTTAGGATGAGGAAACTCACTTGAATGTGGAACTGGAAGCGAAGCAGATGCTACTGTCGCATAAACCCATTTGGCACTCTTACCAAAACCAGTGGATTTGCTCAGGCAAAAGTAACAATCAACCGAATGGCAGAGCGGCTCTCTCCATATCATCGGTACACCGAATTTCATGTATCGTCTAATTTAGAATAAAAATTCACTTTATTATTAATTCAATTGTATATATAAATTAAATCTTACTGTGATGAACCAGAAGCCCACGCGGCAAGAGTTATATGGCACGATAAATAAACATTATTTGGTGTCCATTCCTCATGAAAAGTTGCGGGTGCTATTCCAAAATATTGCAGATAATTCTGTTGTAATGACTCGGTGAATCTACGTCTATTTTGTTGGAGGACAAAATTGCCACACACGTAACAGAAATTATTTGGATTGTTTACGCACTTAAATTCTCGTTTTCTTTTAGCCATTTTGGCGAACACAATGATATATAATTTCAATCAAATTTATACAAACAACCGACAAACAACCGACACGTGTGCGTGTGTTTATTTCTAGGTGAAAAAAATATATGTTACAAAAATTACACATTAATATATTACTAACTCACCGCAGTGTTTTTCCTCACAGACTGAGTTAACAAAACAATATTAACAAGCTAAGAACCAAATTTCTGATGTGTATAACACATAAGGAATAACGGTTCCTTTAAAAACAAACTTAACGAAACAAACAACACATAAATTGTCGAAAAAAATAAAATATTCGGAAAATATGGGGTTTGGATTTATTCACTCAATTGCTTATAACTTTGTTATTTTTCGGTAGATTTTCTTCTGGTTGGTCTTAGTTCTTACGTTAAAGTATCATCTTTACGTACATGAAGAGAAACCAGACGTTTTTTCAACGATTTGTACTTTTCCGCCGGCACATAATCACTGTAAAAGATTATTTTTTTGAAAATGTGCCCTATTTTCATCGATATATTTTGAACCGCTTTACCAATCAAAGATCCGATTATACATATTTGTTCGTCATCTTAATTCGTACCAAGAACGACCCAATCGGACATTTCTAGCTCGAGACATGATTTGTCACGTGAAAAATGGTCGAAAAAATACAAAAATTACAATATATCAAAAACTATTCCATGAAAAAAATTTAACCTTGATTTTCGAATTCAGCAGATGAAAATACATAAGAAAAGTCACCTCTCATCAAATGTACATTTTCGATGTAAACTAGTGTTATCCATCGTTTTATGATTGGCACTATAATAAAATATTTCCTGTCTGCTATAGAAAAACACTGGTAGCGATGTAATATGATGAAATAGAATAGTAATTTAAAAAGTCTTTGAACTCTTTTCCACACCACCTTTGAGGTAGTGTGGAAACTGGTGTCCCCGGTAGGCCTAATCCATAATCAAGCTATTGCAGATGGCATTGCACATAGCCGCATGTACCACTGGAAGCTATGGTAACTGAAATTTTGAGTTCAAATTATTGGTCCGTTTTTTATTTAACTTTTACCCTCTTACACTATTGTATGGTCCAACAGAGCCAGACACCCCAACACAATACATGGTAACAACAATCTTGGTAAAAGTTTCAGTATACCACCACCAATGACAGAAATGCCTCACGAAAACAAACCCAGGTACAAGTTATTTGTCTCAAGAAGAGAATTTTCTCATTAAAGTCTGAAAGATTTGAAATAATTTATGATAAACAAATCGATGCGGAAACAATTGCATGATTAGTTACGAATATTGCAACTTCTATACATTTACCTTACTAAATTCACATATTAAACGATATATAATGGATTTAAATGAGACAAAAATCAGATCGAAATGAGTGGGACCAATACAAGCATAGTAGCTTTCTATTTTTGCATGTGTTAAAATAATAGAAACAAAACTATAACGACATAAGAATCGTTTATTTTTAGTTTTGATAGCATAACGCGGAATCTGCAGTCTATGATTGCCATATTTTTCATCCGAAAACCAAACACGGTATTTATACCCTTTACCTTTAAAAAAGGTAAATAGGGTATACTAATTTTGTGCTTTTGAGAGGGGTTGCAATTTCAAGAAGGAAGCGTGGTAGGTATGGACATATATATATATATACAGATATGATCAGAATCACTTTCTAAGCAATTTTTATTTTGTCCGTCCGTCTGTCCGTCTGTCCGTCTATCCGGCTGTGGCCACTCCTTTTCTACACCGTTAGAGCTATCTTAATCAAATTTTGCAAAAATGTAGCCTGGACAAAGATACAGAACCAGATTGCTATATGGACCGATTTGGACAAAGACCACGCCTACCTCCCATATAAGGAAGTTTACCTTTTTTAAAATTACTATAACTTCGGCCCAATTGACGGAATCGTGACATTATTTGGCAGTTATGGAGATGTGGCTCCTACTAAACACTGTGAACTGGGCGGTATATATTAATTGCCACGCCCACTATTAACAAATATTAATAATTTAAGATATGGTGGAGATTTACTGAGAAAGTTTTACGGGAAGGAACATGTCGACATTATAAAGCTATCTGCAACAAATGGGGCTGATCAGAGAAAAGACACGCCCACTTTTTACATAAG
The DNA here is from genome assembly GCA_920105625.2 of Clusia tigrina. NCBI lineage: Eukaryota > Metazoa > Arthropoda > Insecta > Diptera > Clusiidae > Clusia > Clusia tigrina. The sequence goes on along the minus strand of OV050030.1, from coordinate 82,117,918 downwards.
GAAGTTTCGGGTCTAAAATTAAAATTACACTACCTATGCTCGTATTGATGCCAGCGGAATAAAAATTGGCAGAAATATACATGGGGTCCATAATAGTGTGTGTGCAGAGAATGGAGATCATAATACAACTGCGACACCCCCAATCAGCCAAAAATCATTACTGGGTTCCTATTGAAGATTTAGCAACGAAATTTGTTGCGTGTACTAACATTACATTGACATATTATTATAACTTACGACCTACACAATATTTTTGGATGAAATTATTTATTAGTACGTATATGGACCCTACAAAGCCATATACAAGAATTGGAATCTATCAGATAAAGGATACGCCTCCCTCCCACATAATGAACTTTGGGGACCCCACTTAAAGACAATTACCCTATCTATGCTTGTAGTGATGATATATGAATACAAATTGGTAGATGTATACAATGGAGCTGTAGTAATATGCATTCCAAATATGGGCAGATTATTACTACTGCCACGCCCACAATTAAGAAATACTAGGTTACTATAGAAGATATATGAACGAAATTTCACAGAAAGGTTGCGGGTACCTACATTAAACTCCACACAAAATATGGGCCTGTTATTTTTAGAGTCACGCACACTATTGACTTATTATTATATCAGACGACCTATACAAACATTTTGGACTAAATTTTATATTAGTGGTTATATTGACACTACAAAGCCATACACAAGAAATTGGGTCGATATAATCAAGGTACCCGACCGAAAATTACCGTAGATATGCTCCTAATGATGATGGTGATTGAAGAAAACATCCCCATTGTTGAACTCTCAAGCACAAGAAAAGGTAAAGGGTATTTCGAAGTCGGTCTAACCCGACTTCAGACTTCTGTACTTGTTTTCTGTTTTACTTGTCTTTGGTGACAGATAGTTGGAAACAAATCTCTAAATACACTAAAATGTATTTGGCAGATTTTAAAAAATAATTCCTATGGATTTTTAAGGAGAAGATTTGTGATCAAATTCTTCTCTTTAATAAAAGCTTCGGTGTCCGAAAGCAGAGGACATTGCTTCCTCTTCTTCCTTTTCACAGTCAGTTAATTGGTCCTGAATATCACCATTGTACGGAATGATACACAAATCTGTGATGATTTGGTCAAACGAAACATTAGAATTTACTAATGTTGGAGTAAACTTCCATCCGGGATTGTAGTCTTGATCATCGTCACAGTTAGTATTCTGTAAGAATGATTTTGTGACGATTTTCATTGACAGCAGTCTCTTTGACAGAGACTTTATTTCATAGACTGAGGGATTAGTATTGTTTCCCAGTTTAGACCTCAGTACGGCAAATAAAAATAACCAACTGACCTACTATGAAAGTGTCGACAGTGCATTACGCTGCCCTCTTCGAATCGACTGCGGAACTGTAATACCCTAAAAGCTTACATAATAACATTACACAGATCATATTAACTTAAAATACTTGGACCCTAAAAGTATGTCCAATTCTTAAATAACTTTTAGCACATGCTAATCACACAGAGTGTGGCATCTATTAGGAGTCGATGCTGTGAGTCAACTACTCGTAGGTAGCTTGGTTCTAACTCACAACATCCCTCCCCTCTTTCTAAAAGAAGTTAGTGCAACTAACTTCTAATGAATCTTTACAATATTTTTCTCTTTTCTGCACTTTAAACAATCTGTGCATTTTCTTAATCCTATAGTACAAATGTATAGTTTTTATTTTTTCAAATTCGCCTTATTTGGGTTCAATTGTTGTATTCTGTTCTTTTTACTTTTGTGTTGTTTTCTTTTTTCCTCTTTTGTTTAATTTTGTTCTTTTATTTCTATCTTTTTTATTTTCTTCTTTTTTTTCTTTTGTTTTATTTTGTTCTTTTATTTCTATCTTTTTTTTTAGTTATATTCCCCTTTTTATATTTGGTCTTTCATCGACTCTTTTCTCACTGGCGTATATACAAACAAAATTACAAACTAATTACATATTTAGCTACGCTTCTTATAAATAGGGTCCTCTGCAATTGTTGGTCCTGGTAACGTCCGTCCTGCGAGAGTGAAGTCCCTCGATGAACTCTGCATACCCCTCCCTTCTTTCTGGATCGGTACGTACAAAGATGTTATAAGTTGGCGATCTGGTTTGCCATTAAAACTTTGCTTTTAGTGGCCTTCTTCTTTCCATTTATATAGTGTGCCCCACGGCTGTAGGTGGTACTGCCTCTGCTTATAGTATTCAACTTGTAAAAAACATTTGGAATACATGAGAGATTACAATACTCCTTCTTACTTTGCAGCAATGCGTTTTATGGTGGAAGTGTTTCTCTTGAGCTTCCTCATAATGGTATTTGACATCGTTTGGCTTTGATGTGGAGACAATCGGTATTTTTCTGAGATACACGTTTAATGATGTAATTTGTGTACTCTGTTTCCTCTTGTATTAAATCATATGTAAATCACATTTCATATGTTCATACCCTAGATTGGACATATACTTCAATGAAGCAATTAACTTCCGTGAGCCAAATTTCTTCTGCTTATTATATTTGGTGCTGGTTTCAGTCACCCACCTTAAGCTTTTACATCTTCAACTTATCCAAAATCGATTCTGTTGAGATTGTGATACAATTGGTGGACATTTTAATATACATTTGTCCAATTCAAAATATGACTCCGCAAGGAAACTTGCTTATTTTTCGTTACTTGTCAATTACTCATCCACAACGCGTTCAAATGCTGCGGCCATATGCCGTTTCGCAAAATTAAAATTACATCCGACGCCATTCATCCCCAATCTAATATGTTGGCATCCTTGGGGTCACAAACCTTAGATAACTGCCAAAAATCTCTGTTTTTCAAAAACGCATCTTTCCGAATACTATGTTGGTCCCTTAGTCCGCACCGTATTCCAATATCCGTTCTTCCCGGAACTTCCTGCTTCGCTTCACATCATCAGAGCTATTTAGAGAACACCTATAATAATTTTCTTAATTTTCTAATATACATTTTAGTCAATTTAATAGATGCATTCCAAAATTATATAATATTTAAATAAATACACTATATGTACTATATATACTCGGGGGTATAATTGTCTGATTTAGTATGATTTGTATTTCTTTTATTATAACACTTATTTCATTATAAAGTTAGATTTTAAACAATTAATTTTTAACTAAAATTATTTTCTAAACTACCTTTAATTTTAATCTGAACTTTTACACAGATTATAATTTTTTTAATCTTTAACTTTTCTTAAACATACGCTATTCCTGAATATATAAACAAAAAACAATATTTCTACAATATGCTTTCTATAATTGAATGCTATATCATTCAATTTGCGTCCACTCGTCTTTTCCCCTTACATTATCGGATTCGCTACCGTATCCTAGAGGAAAAGAGGACTGGACTATGTGTTTTCATAGCCATATAGGGCATCAGTTTTGCTCTGATTAATTTTTCGTGCTCTTTTTCAACACGTGAGTTATCACTCATTTCAACTTTGAACCAATTCATTGGCCCTCCGACAAAAACCAGATTATACAAAATAATCCCGTTTGTGTCAAAACTTTGTCCATTGCATGACTATATCTTTCATTGCATACAATTACTTTTTATTTAAATTTACTTCTAGCCTGATATGTACGAGGTGTGATCAAAAAATAACCGTTATTTTCAAGTTTCGTGAGTTATGTATGTTCGATGTTCGCATTTTTTTTCTGTTATGTTGGTACACATGTCTGTTATATATGTTGGCAATACCAACCATTTTGGATTGACAGTTTGTTTTTGACAGATAAAAAGGTTAGTCGTGTTTTGGTGGGCTCTTCGATTTTGTACTATTCGAAAAAATGGATCAAAGAAACTGTATTCAGTTTTGTGTAAACAATTAAATTAAATGCGCAAGGACATTTGAAATGTTGACTGTGGCCTTTGGCGAGTCTACTATGAGCAGAACACAAGTTCAATTGTGGTATAACCGGCTTAAGGAAGGCCGAGAAGATTTCAATGACGATGCTCGTCCTGGTCGCCCGAGCACGTCAACAACCGATGAAAACATTGACGCAGTGAAGAAAATGATTTTGGATAATCGTCGAATCACGATCAGAGAGGTTGCTGATGATGTTGGCATATCGTTCGGCTCATGCCAAGCAATTTTTACGGATGTTTTAGGCATGAAACGTGCGGCAGCGAAGATTGTTCCAAAATTGCTAAATCTTCTGAAAAAGCGTTTCAGAAGTGTTTTGAGGATTGGAAAAAACGCTGGCATAAGTGTATTATATCTGAGGGGAATTACTTTGAAGGGGACAAGATAGTTGTTGATGAATAAATAAATACTTTTTGAAAAAATTTAAAATAACGGTTATTTTTTGATCAAACCTCGTATATATCCATTAATGATTCTATTTTCCATCCTGTAATTAGCTCGTATATGAATACATACATACATTCAAGGCGCTTTAAATTACCTAGAATTAATTGCTTATTTTCCCAATCAACCTATACATTTTTTTTTTATATCCCAGCATATACATTTATTCAAATTTCCATATGCTAATTTCCTAATCAATAATCAGTTAAAACCTATGTATGTATATCTACATATAGCCTGCTGCAGTATCTGCAAATTCCCAATTCCTAATCATATGTCCCTACATACTTACTTATATGGCCATACCCATTCCTATAACTAGATTACTTACTTCTTTAAATATTCCCTCATACATTCATTCTGTACATTATACAGTTTCACACATATATATTTACTTCACCCGCAGTTCCGTTGCTTGGCGTTAACGCTCAAGCGTCAAAATTCATTGCATACACCGCTGTATGTATGTACGTACATATTCGAAGTTTTATATTACTTACCCACGAATGTCTTATTATTTTATTTTATTTTAAAAATACGTGCAATGAACCCGTTTATTATTATTTATTACGTAAAAAAAAATTTATTTTTCCCTACTGTGCTTCGTTCGGCCATAGTGCATAATAAGCACATTTTTCTTACGTCAATTATACTCGCTCGATTTTAAGTGGCACACTTCTACTGGCCTTGACTTTGAGAATCGGAGCTGTGTGTTATCCGATATACACACGTACATGTTTATGTTATTATTCTTGTGTTTACACTTGTAAAACACTGTTAACACATGAATCTAGTTGTGTGGTCTAACGTGGAATAATTTCAACAAATTATTATGTAGCTTTTTATTTTTGCCCTTAATGGTTACGACTGTTGTAACTGGGCTTCGGATCTCTGCTACTACATACGGACCTATCCACACAGGTGAGAATTTGTTTCTCCTAGCCTGATTCTTCATGAGTACTTGATCACCCACGTTAAAAACGACTGGGTTTAGTACCTTGTTATAGGCTTCCCTGGCTACTCGTTTAGCACAATCCTGGTTTTCTCTGACCAACTCGTGCGCTCGCTGTAGCTGATACTTTTGCACTTTATTCGGGTCATCAGCATTGTACACTGGCGCACATTTGCGCTTCAGATTTGCTGGCATATTAAAATCAAACCCGTAGAGCGTCCTGAACGGAGTTTGCTTCGTTGATACATGTACCGTATTATTGTGTACATGCATTGCAGTGGTCAATCATTGATCCCAATTCGAGCCGTCTTCTTTGGCAAAACTGCGCAAGTACTCGGCCAGAGGTCGATGACTACGTTCCAATGAGGCATTCGCCTGTGGATGATATGGTGTTATGTGCAACTTCTTGATTCCCAGCATTTTACAAGTTTCTGAGAATAATTTCGAATGCTTTGGCTACCGTACCTGCTTCAGCATCGGGTATAGCCACGCACGCCATATACTTTGTGAAATCATTTTGGAACGTCAAAATGTATTTATTTCCCGAAACTGTCTCAGGTAAAATACCTACAATATCCATATGAACTTTATCAAATGGTTGTTTTGGTGTGTCAGTTAACACCATCGGCATCTTTGTTAGCTTTGAACTTTTGTTTGCCTGGCACTTTGGACAACTCTTTACATATTTTTTTATATCTTTGAGCATACCCTTCCATCCATATACTCGCCTAATTCTGTCATGGGTTTTCCAGAATCCCTGGTGCCCACCTAGAGGTGAATCATGGAAACCCTTTAACACTGCGTGGATATCCTTTATATCCTCCAGCCATTCCACACTACTGGCCCTTTGTTCATTAGCAGCGTAACCCGCATTGATAACATTTCGTGTTGCATCAATTTTATCCCCTTGAATTCTGTGCTTTGGCCCTCGTTTGCACTACTGATACCTCCTGTGCCTGCGGTACTCTGCTGAGTGCATCCGCATTCAGATTCTTTTTCCCAGGTTTGTATATGATTTCAAAATCATACTCAGACAATTTGTGTCTGAACCTGGCTAGCCTAGACGTTTGGTCTTTGAAATTGGCTATGCCTCTCAACGGCTGGTGATCAGTATATATCTTAAATGGGCGTCCTAGCAGATATGCCCTAAAATTCTTCATGGCCCACACTATGGCTAGAAATTCTTCTCTATTGTGGATTATCTTTTCTCCGTATCGCTAAGTGCTCTGCTTGCGAATGCTATTGGTCGGTCATTACCGACTTCCCTAGCGACTTGCTAGCATCAGTGGTCAACAAAAAAGTTTGCTCAAAAGCGGGGTACGCCAAAATTGGTGGCGAGCTAATATTTCCTTTAGCCTCTCGAGTGCTTGCTGACATCTCTCTGTCCATTCGAACTTTGCTTCTTTACGTAGCAACTTATTAATTGGCAACGCAATTCCGTCTAGTCCTTCCACGAACTTTCTATTATAGTTCACTAGTCCTAAGAATGCTTGCACTTCCTTTCTGTTTCTCGGAATCGCTAGATTTTTAACGCATTCCACCTTCTGTGGGTCAGGCAGTGCTCCTGCCTCTGAGCAACGATGGCCTAAATAAACCACCTCTCTTCGCAAAAATTGACACTTCTCCGTGTTTAATTTCAAATTGTGTTCTCGTAATTTCTGGAGCACCTTGCACAAGCGTTGCGAATGCTGCTGCAAGTTCTTCCCATAAATTACAATATCATCGAGATACACAAAACAATCTAACCCTTGTAAGCCTGTTAGCACATGGTTCATTAGCCGTCTGAAGGTAGCCGGTGCTCCTGTTAATCCAAACGGCATTCTATTAAACTCATAATGCCCTAAACCGGTGCTGAACGCGGTTTTCTGCTTGTCTTGGGTATCCACCAGCACTTGATGGTAGCCACTCGCTAAATCAAGTGTAGAATATCTACTATGCCCCAATTGATCCAGAATTTCTTCTATCCTTGGAATTGGGAACACTTGCTTGATAGTGGCGTCGTTCAATTTCCTAAAATCGACGACCATTCTCCACTTCTTCTGACACTGAGTACCTCCCTTCTTTGGTACCAAAATTATTGGTGAGTTCCAAGGCGAGATACTCGGTGAAATTATGTTATCTTTTAACATCCCTTCCACTTGCCTGTTTACCTCATCTTTGTGAGCCTGTGGCAATCTGTACTGTTTCTGGTTAATTGGTGCTTGATCCACTCTAGTAGGTATTTCATGCTCTACCTCTGGTGTATATGTCAACTGGTCTCCTTCCAGCAAAAATATGTCATGGAATGACGCACAAATGGCTTCTATTGATGCCTTCTCTTCTTAGTTTACGCTTGGGTCTAATTTCAGTGATTCTAGCACTCTCTCCATTCTTTTTCTTATATCAACTTGTTTAATCTGATTAACCGATCTGTAACTCGGTTCCTTAAAATTGTCGTAACTAGTGAACTTAGGCCTAAAATCCTCATCCATCAGGTAGTCCTTTTACGATGCGTTGAGTACGCAAGCGTACACCTTACCCTTGTCAACGTGCGTTATGGTTTCTCCCATATATACGCCCTCCGCTAGCTGCTGCTTGTGCAAAACAACAGTCCTAAGTTTCGTGTTTACATGCATAGTAACTACTCTGGTTGACCATCCGTTTACTACCTCCATACCACACTTCTTAACCCTAGTCACGGTTCCTTCCTGCCATGACATTAATGGAAGAGTAAGGATTCTATTCTTATTATTATCATAGAATGATAACTGCTTGTCGAGCGCATCCAGTATGGTGCGTCGCCAAAGATTATAGCGGCCAATTATCCCATCAGCCGGGATACCTTTCCTATCCACTTCCACTGCGTGCACTCTAAAACTCATGCCCTTAACTTCACTGTGTCCTATTCTGAGCGACCCCAGTGTCCTGATGCATCCTCCGAATGCTCCATTAAGCGTTCTTACATCCTTTGGATTAACAACTAGTCCTTTCCGTAAAACACTAGATTTTACGAGGTTAGTGTCCGCCCCTGAGTCTACCAAAAGCACTAGCTTTCCCCTAGCTGCCTCATTGCAGGGTATCTCAATAAAAGCATCTCCTATCCTGCTCACAACGAAACAACGCCCTTTTGATTCCAAAATGGACGCGTATCCACTCCCTAACTCTTCGTGGTACTGGAGAGCCTCCTGCTCCTCCTTCTCCTAGACTGTAGTTCCTACATTACTAGTCCCACGTACTTCCGGCCTTATTATTACTTCCTTTCTTTTGGCTTTCCAGTCTATTGGCCTCGACCGGGTCCCTGGTTCCTTTGTTGGGATTGTCTATCCCTGCATTCCGCTGCCCGATGTCCCATCTGCCCACATGACAAGCATCTTAACAACTGTTTGGTGTTGCTTATCCTTGCTTCAGTTCTGGAACTCCAATTTGGTCGCTGCTGACCACCCCCAGTTTTGAAAGGATTTCTTCCTTGGTTAATTCCTTCTGTTGAATTAACTCTGGGACTACTGAAGTTACCCCTGCTGTCCCTCAAGGGTGGATCCGGGCGCCTCGTAGCTGGCTGCCTTCTATTCTGACTCCATTCTGTGTCTCCTTGGCACTGTCTACTTGCCTCATGACAATAAGTTTGGCACTCCATACAGTAGGGCGTGTTTTTGCGTGTAACGCATTCATCCCTTGTGTGCCCTGGCTTATGACAGAATGAGCAAATGGGTTTCCTTGGCTGGAACCTCTTAACCAGGAAATCTTGATCTCTTTGTTGCGGAAATTGACCCATCAATCTACCAATTCCACATCTGTTTTGCTGCTGTACTGTTCCTACCTCTGCAGGAGCATTCGTCCAGCAGATTCCACCTGTTGTCGTTCGTTGTTGTATTGCTGCTTCAGCGGACGAGACCGCTTCCACTAGCTCTGCCATACTCCTCTGCGTGAGAGTAAGAGTATAGTTAGCTAAGTCCCTATTTATCAGGCCTGCCTTGAACACAGAAATCATAGGCCGTTCTACTTGAGCCTTGTATGGTGCAACATTTCCTGGAAACTGCCTGTTGGCTTCCATCTCAGCAGCATTCCCCAGAGACTGGGGCCTTCGTCCCCTGGCTCTCAATTCCTCCCCCGGTGTCTGAGTTGATTCCTGAATTTCCCGAACGAGATAGTCATACGACTTTTGTTTTAAATATGTCCGATCCAAAAGTGCATATAATTCCCGCAGGGTACTTACTGAGCTAGTAAATCAAACGCATCACCTGTGGTTATTTGCCTAATACACTTTATTAATTGTTCCCCGTCCGCTTCCGGAAGACTCTGTTGAGCAAGCTCACAACCTTCTTTGAAGCGCCGGATCTCAGTTCTCAGATCATACAACTCGACTCCTGAGAACATGGGCACCAACTTCTCCACCGCATGAGCAACTTCCAGAATGCCCATTTTGTTCCTTTGTGTTTTCTCAATTGCTGGTAAAACCTTAGCTTTATAACTGTTATTGCTTCTGGCTCTTTTGAAGGATATCCCTGATTTTTATTATTTATCGGACTTCCCGGAGAAAATGGCTCGACACCGATTTCAGATGCGCCAAACAAAAATTCCGCTTGCTTTTCTTCACTAAAAACTAATCTTGGCTTTACCATGCGGCTTATCCCTTCTGGTGTTAAATATTCCGTCGAGCGAACTTCAGGAGGCAAGGTCAATAATGTCTGTGTAAATCCAGCCGATGCTGGTTTTGACCTGTCCTTTTTCTGTGAGTTCCTATTGGTCGCCCGTCCTCTTTTCAATTCCGCACACTCCTTTTCCAACAGCGATGCTGCTTCCTCTGTTTCCGTCAATCTCTGAGAAAGTTCCTTTACCTTATTCTCCAGATACTCTTATTGTGCTCTCATATCTTCTGTTTTCTTATGAAAACTGAACCACTTTTCTTCTGTTCTTCTTTGGATTGCCGTAAAGGCTGGATCCGCTACTTCTAATGGTGACATAGCTCCTCCGGCATTCGCCTGCTTCCACAATTCCTGAGCTTCTTCCCTGCTCGTACTCGCTTCGAACTGGTCAACTATTTTCCCAGTAAACAGCTCCACCTCTGACTGCATTGATTTCAATCTATGCCTTACTTCCTCGTCTGGCGAAACCAAACTCACAGTTTGTTGTCCTAATTCTTCTAATTCAGCACTAAATGTATCTGCCCATTCGTTGACCAGACTATTTATGTAGTCTGCGTAATTTTCCGCAAAATATTTTCCCTTGCCGAACTCAACTGCGTGAGGCAACAAAAGTCCGAGATTATTGTTGAACTCTCTCACCAGATTTTGCAACTGTGTTAGTCGCTTGCGGTAATACACATCGTCCTTACGTAACCTGCCGTCTTTCTTAAAGTTACGGACTAGTTTTTCAATTGCTTCGCCAATTTGCTCCTGCATCAGCAGTAATCCTTGCGCTTCTTTCGTCATATCCCAAATGCCAGAACAGATGGCGTATCCCAATTACAAATAAAAATCCAATAATTGTTAAAACTTGTTCCAATATTTTATTCTACCTTACTTAATGATTCCAAACAGAGTTAATAAAAAAAAAAAACATTCCACCGTAAATTCTATCTTTATATACATATTCTGCTATACTTGTTTTCCATCACAAAGTTCCATATCCGCTGTCTACCGGCGTCCATTAAGTCCTCCATCAGTGCAAATTGGTCCTTGACTTCCTCACAGATAATCCTTGATTTCTTCTCACCATTTTTAATACTCCCAAAAATCCATAGAAAAGGCCATATGATCGCAAAAACCGAAATTTGATTTACAGGCAAAAGTGTCTTGACTCATTCCCGGAAATTTGAATCCATATTTAAAAATAAACCCATAACGTATGCGCCACGTAATAATAACATTTATATTCTTCCTAGTACCCTAAGCTCATGGTATTTAATTGTGTAAAAAAGTGAAAAATGTGTATCCAAATATATCCCTACCGACAAACAAACACAAAACCCCTATCATAACCGTATGAACCCTATACCGTGGCACGTTCATTCCGAACGAAACCAACCGGTATACACAAGTTCGCATCTCAATAACGCAAAATCCGTGAATAAACAGACACGTCCCACATCCCCCGAGAATGCTGAAACAAGAAGTAAGAAAAAATATTATCCTAATCTCAGTAAAATAAACCTATACAACCTGACCATTAAAAATTTTCGAGGATCAACTTAACCGCAGCGGCTATTCAGCCCCGATGCTGCTTCTTCTGCATGACCGGCGCAAAAGCGCCCACACGGCCACCGAAGAATCGTCGACAAAATGCACTTAAATACTAAAATATCCTAATATAAACATTTCACCAATACCCTTGCTCCCTCCATTGAACTCCTTTGAGATGGTTATTCTAATGGTTTCCTGTTGGTGGATTCCCGCGAAGGAGTGCTCTTTTCCTGGCACTCGACGTTGGATCCTACCGGCTGGGCCAAAATGTTGGGGTCCTTGCTGCTCGTCGGGAGACGTCCTGTCTCGGTTCGCTGGGCGCGTCGCTTAAAACACTAAACCGCTTCCTTAAAAAAGCACTGCACTAATTTGGGTTTAAAACAACAAGAAGCTTTATTCTTAAAATGCTAGTTCTTATATACTCAATTTATAATAATAATTTTCTAATGCAATAGTTCTGAACTAACCTTATGGGAGATTAGCACTGGCTCCTCTTTCTCATTCTGATTTAAATAACTATTTAAACAATTACTTTGTGTATTTATTTATGTAGTTGTTTAATATTGTTATTTAATTTGATTTTTGCCCCAAGGGGTAGAATGCAAATAAAACTGGAGTTTAACAAAAAAAAAATATATATATAGATATCTGAATATACCACTTCCGATTGACACAATCCCTCGCAGAATCAATGATATTTTCCAAAATATTGAACAAAATACTGCAAAAACTCTTGCAAATTCAAATTTTTCTCTACAAATCGATGAAACAACATATATTACGGGAATAGCTCAATTAATTGCGTTCTTTCCGTTTTTTCACGGAAATGATATAATTAATCAATTTTTATGTTGTCATGAGTTACCTAATTTTACAACTGGCAATCATATTTTTGATGTAATTATTTCATATATAAAAGAAATTAAACTTTCGTGGAATTCATGTATTGGCATTTGCACAGATGGTGCTCCAGCAATGACTGGACATCTAAAACGAATTATAGCACATGTGAAAGAACTGTTACCCAATGTTTTTTGCATCGAGAAGCACTTGTTACCATCAGAATTGAAAATAGTTCTGTAACAATGTGTTAAAATGGTTAAGTATATAAAATCAAGACCATTAAAAAGTCGATTATTGGAAGCTAAGTACGAATCCTTGTTACTGCATACGAAACTTAGGTGGCTGTCCAGACTAAAAGTTTTATCTCGTGTGCTGGAATTAAAAGAAGAAATTAAAATTTTTTTTAACAAAATAAAAGTTTCGATTTTGTTCATTTGTTGGAAGAGTGTGCTAAACTAGCTTACTTATCAGACATTTTTGTTATTTTTAATAACATAAATTCAAGTATGCAAGGGCCGAAAAGAAATACATATATTAAACTCAACCGATAAATTGGTGGGATTCCAAAAAAAAACAACTTTATGGAAGAATAACGCTCAGGAAGGCAATTTGGAAAAGTTTGAGTCAGTCCCAAAGTTTTGAATAAAACTATTCATAAAATTGTTTTTGACCATTTGACAACATTAGAGGAGAGAATTAATCAATATTTCCCAAACTTAGATAAAAGAAAATTGATTGGGTTCATAATCCATTTGTGATACAGAATATTTCTGTATTTCAATTAACTTTGAATGTAGAGGAAGAACTAAGTTCGCTTTCTAATAATCGAGATTTTATTTTAAAATATTCGGAAAATTGATTAATTTTGGATTAACATTAGATGCGATTATCCTATGATAGCCAAACAAATTTAAAAAGATTATTACAATTTTCTACATCTTATTTGTATGAATTCGGATTTTCAGTATTAACCACCATAAAAACGAAAAAATATCCAGACTGTTAAATGTAGAAGACGATACGGGAGTAGCATTCTCAATTTTACGACCAAATAGAAATGAAATTATCAAAAAACATCATAACACATAACATAATTTCTCATTAAAAGTATTGTTGTTTTTGTAGTACATATTTTTTTATTTTACTTTCAAAATTATTATCATAAACTATTTTACACACTGTATTATAGGTAATTAAACAACCTTTAAATTTATCTTTTTCTTTGTGTGCCGCCAAATGTTGAAATCATTAAAAGTGCCGCGACAAAATAAAAGGTTGAGTATCACTGGTCTAGATGGGCTCCAATTTATGTTACAGTAGGCACATTCGATTCGCCAATCTATCTAGGATAAGACAGACTTTTGTAAGGATAAAGTTATCGAGTAAACTATACTCGGATGAAACCAGCGAATTTTTCTATCTTCGATAGAAAGTGCTTCCAAATTGAAAATTGCATGAAAACCAACGAGATTAAAAATTACTTATGCAAATTTGGGATATTTTATACATTAGCTGATCAGTTTTAAAGAAAACAAAAATTAATCTTTGGATTTTGTTTATTTGATTTCTAATATTATTATTGTGTTGATTTAAATTATATTCAAATTATGAGTTTGTGAAAAAAATATAAAAAAGTAAATGTTTAAAAAACGGTTGAAATAGTGCTGACAAGTATACTACTTACTCATTTGCTTACTCAATACGAGCTCGATACAAGTTACGAATCGAATGCGCCTAGTATTCGATTGAGAAATAGCAACATTGTTTAGTGTGATCACAGAGCATATTACTTTCCTAAGTGTAAACGTAAAATGAATGCTCTTGGTAATAAGTATAATGGCGTTGGATTTACAGCGCTATTATACGAAGGTGACAAGTCGGTATTAACAACTTTCGTGGTGGGTCTCCGCGACCCCGCTCTGAAGATTCATATGCTGAATAGCAGAACGGGAACTCTGGAGGAATCAGCAGAAGCGGCTATTAGGGCACAATTCCTGGTGGAGCGGAGTACGTGTGGTTTGGGCGAAGTACATGGAGTGGGAAACAGGCAGTACATGTTCACTTCTACTATCGTGGATAGAGAAGGGAGCAATAACCACCCAAATATATCCAGAGGAGCGTATAACGCAGATTTCTTCTATAACAGAGATATGAACCCAATATATTGGGACAGGAGATTTCAACAAAGACGACATATTTGCTCTTTCTGCCGTAAACCAGGGATCAGTGTGTCAAACGCAAAAACACACCCTACTGTTCGGAATGTCAAACATATGGTCCTGAGGCAAGTATACAGTACCAAGCAGGCACAAAATGGGATGCCGGTACCAGCGCGATATCCGGACTCTCCAGGAAGGAGAGAAAGGAGTAACTTCCGTAGTCCCCGAGTTAATTCAGCAGAAGGAAGGAGCCAAGGAAGGAATCCTTTCAACACTGGGAGTAATCGGCAGCGTCCGAATTTGAGTTCCGGAAATAAGGCGAGGAGGAGCACACCACACATGGGTTGAAATGCTTTTCATGTGGGCGAATGGGACATCGAGTAGCAGAGTGCGGGCAGAAACACTTCCAAGAACGGAACCAGGGAAACTTCCAGCGGCCCAGTCACGGCCAGTAGATTGGAAAGCCAAGCGAAATGAAGATTCAATTAGGCCACAGGTACGTGTGCCAGGTAATTTAAAAATTACATTCCGTGAAAAAGAGGAGCAAGAGGCACCCCAATACAGCGTACTGAATGATATAAATTTGATGGTCATAGATACGGAGGAGCAAGAGTCTCTCCAGGAAAATATATTTAAGTGCGCTGTAATTTGGGCAAATATTGTGGTTCCAGTACTTAGGTTCAGTTTTAATATGATTATAGGATATAGACCGACTGCCGTGAATGCGGTAAGGGAAATGATAGTTAAGGTAGCCATGATATTTTCTAAGGAGTATAGGAGTATAGAAAGTTGCTGTGGTCCATGGAGGAGAAGACTCGTACAATTAGGGAGTGAATATGCTTCTCATTTGGGAACAAAATGACATTATTTTGTTGTGCGAAGGATCGAGATACCCTGCAATGAGACAGCTAGTGGAAAGCTAGTGCTTTTGGTAGATTTAGGGGCGGATACCAGCCTCGTAAAGTATAGTAGTTTACTAAAAGAGGTGGAGATTAAGCCGACGAGAATGCTTATCGGACCGTTTGGTGGGTACATCAGGACGCTAGGCTCGCTAAAAGTAAATCACAGCGATGTTAAGGGGATGTGTTTTAGAAAGCGCGCAGTGGAATTGGATAAGAAAGGTATCCCGGCGGATGGGATAATTGGGCGCGATAATCCGCACCGTACTGAATCCACTGGGTTCAAAGAGTTATCGTTTTTAGGTAGGAATAAGAATAGGATTCTGTCTCTTCCATTGAAGTCGTGGCGGGAAGGAACCATGAATAGGGTTAAGAATAGTAGTCCGAAAATGGTACGTGCGAGATCAACGACAGTTGCACAAGCAGAAACTAGTGGAAGGTTTATATATGGGGAAAACCATAAACAACATTGATACGGGTAAAGTGTGTGCTTGGGTGCTAAATGCATCAGAAAAGAATTATTATATAGATACGGATTTTAGGCCTATGTCTACTACTTATGATAATTTTAAAGAAACGAATTGTGGGTAGGTTAACCAGATTAAGCAGATAGATTTAAGAAAACGAATGGAAATATTGCTAGAATTAATGTAGTTAGACCCAAGCGTAAACTCGGAGGAGAAGAAATCTATAGAAGCCATATGTGCGTTGTTCCATGACATATTATTGTTAGAAGGAGATCAACTGTCATATACACTGGGTGTTGAGCACGAAATACCAATTAGGGCGGACCAGCCCCACCCAAAAACATGCAGATTGCCGCAAGTTCACAAAGATGAGGTAAACAGACAAGTTGAGAGGTTCTTAAAGGATGATATAATTTCACCGAGTACCTCGCCTTGGAACTCACCAATAACCAGAGAAGGAGGTCGACGCCACTATCAAGCAGGTGTTTCCGATACCAAGGACAAGTTGAGAGGTTCTTAAAGGATAATATAATTTCACCGAGTACCTCGCCTTGGAACTCACCAATAACCGGAGAAGGAGGTCGACGCCACTATCAAGCAGGTGTTTCCGATACCAAGGATAGGAGAAATTCTGGATCAATTGGGACACAGTAGATATTTTTCTACGCTTGATTTAGCAAGTGGCTACCATCTGGTTTAGGTAGATACCCGAGAGAACCCCGTTTAGTACCGGTTTACTATGAGTTCAATAGGATGCCGTTTGGATTAACAGGAGCACTGGCTACCTTCCAACGGTTGATGAATCATGTATTGACAGGCTTACAAGGGTTAAATGGTTTTTTGTATCTCGCTGATATTGTAATCTATGAAAAGAACTTGCAGTAGCATTCGCAACGCTTGCGGAAGGGGCTCCAGAAATTGCGAGAAAACAATTTGAAATTGAACACAGTGAAGTGTAAATTTTTGCAAAGAGAGGTAGTTTACCTTGGCCATCGTTGTTCAGAGGCAGGGGCACTGTCTGACACGCAGAAGGTAGAATGCGTAAATAATTTAGCAATTACAAGAAATAGAAAAGAAGTGCAACAATTCCTAGGACTAGTAAACTGTTATAAAAAGTTCGTAGAAGGATTAGCCGGAATTGCGTTGCTAATCAATAAGTTGCTACGTAAGGATCCAAAGTTCGAATGGGCAGAAATTTGTCAAAGGGCTATCGAGAGTCCAAAATAAATAATTAGCTCACCGCCGATTTTGACGTATTCAGACAACAAACAAGTTTTTGTTCAGCACTGATGTTAGTAATGATCCATTAGGGCCAGTTTTGTCGCAAAATGGGGGGGCTTCGGAAATGACCGAACAAACAGCATTCGCAAGCAGAGCGCTTACCAATACGGAGGCAAGATACTCCACGATAGAAAATGAATTTCTAGCCATTCTTTGGGCCCCGAAGAATTTCCGGTCGTATTTTCTAGGACGCCCCTTTAAAATATATACCGATCACCAACCGTTAAGAGGTATACGCAGCTTGAAAGACCAAACGTCTAGGATAGCCTGGTTCAGAAACAAATTGTCTGAGCATGATTTTCAAATCATATATAAACCTGGGAAGAAGAATCTGAATGCAGATGCACTCGGCAGAGTGCCGCAAAATTAGAAGATATTTTTAGTTCAGACCAGAGCAAGAATAATGGCTAACAATGGGAAGGAAAAACAGCGGCGTAAAACACCAAAAAGTCTAGTGGATGAAAGCTATGATAAAGACTCACAGTCAGCTAGAAGAGCAGAACGCTGAGGTGTAAAGATGTAATAGCAAAGGTATTGGAAGGTTTCCATGATTCATCTCTAGGTAGGCACCAGGAGTCTTCGAAAACCTACGAAAGAACTAGAAGTATGTACGCGTGGAAAGGTATGATGAAATACTTAAAGGAAAATGTGAAGAATTGCTCAAAATGTCAAGTCACCAGATTTTAAAAAATAATTCCAATGGATTTTTAAGGAGAAGATTTGTGATCAAATTCTTCTCTTTAATAAAAGCTTCGGTGTCCGAAAGCAGAGGACATTGCTTCCTAACTCTTCTTCCTTTTCACAGTCAGTTAATTGGTCCTGAATATCACCATTGTACGGAATGATACACAAATCTGTGATGATTTGGTCAAACGAAACATTAGAATTTACTAATGTTGGAGTAAACTTCCATCCGGGATTGTAGTCTTGATCATCGTCACAGTTAGTATTCTGTAAGAATGACTGTGTGACGATTTTCATTGACAGCAGTCTCTTTGACAGAGACTTTATTTCATATACTGAGGGATTAGTATTGTTTCCCAGTTTAGACCTCAGTACGGCAAATAAAAATAACCAACTGACCTACTATGAAAGTGTCGACAGTGCCTTACGCTGCCCTCTTCGAATCGACTGCGGAACTGTAATACCCTAAAAGGTTACATAATAACATTACACAGATCATATTAACTTAAAATACTTGGACCCTAAAAGTATGTCCAATTCTTAAATAACTTTTAGCACATGCTAATCACACAGAGTGTGGCATCTATTAGGAGTCGATGCTGTGAGTCAACTACTCGTAGGTAGCTTGGTTCTAACTCACAACATCCCTCCCCTCTTTCTAAAAGAAGTTAGTGCAACTAACTTCTAATGAATCTTTACAATATTTTTCTCTTTTCTGCACTTTAAACAATCTGTGCATTTTCTTAATCCTATAGTACAAATGTATAGTTTTTATTTTTTCAAATTCGCCTTATTTGGGTTCAATTGTTGTATTCTGTTCTTTTTACTTTTGTGTTGTTTTCTTTTTTCCTCTTTTGTTTAATTTTGTTCTTTTATTTCTATCTTTTTTATTTTCTTCTTTTTTTCTTTTGTTTTATTTTGTTCTTTTATTTCTATCTTTTTTTTTTAGTTATATTCCCCTTTTTATATTTGGTCTTTCATCGACTCTTTTCTCACTGGCGTATATACAAACAAAATTACAAACTAATTACATATTTAGCTACGCTTCTTATAAATAGGGTCCTCTGCAATTGTTGGTCCTGGTAACGTCCGTCCTGCGAGAGTGAAGTCCCTCGATGAACTCTGCATACCCCTCCCTTCTTTCTGGATCGGTACGTACAAAGATGTTATAAGTTGGCGATCTGGTTTGCCATTAAAACTTTGCTTTTAGTGGCCTTCTTCTTTCCATTTATATAGTGTGCCCCACGGCTGTAGGTGGTACTGCCTCTGCTTATAGTATTCAACTTGTAAAAAACATTTGGAATACATGAGAGATTACAATACTCCTTCTTACTTTGCAGCAATGCGTTTTATGGTGGAAGTGTTTCTCTTGAGCTTCCTCATAATGGGATTTGACATCGTTTGGCTTTGATGTGGAGACAATCGGTATTTTTCTGAGATACACGTTTAATGATGTAATTTGTGTACTCTGTGTCCTCTTGTATTAAATCATATGTAAATCACATTTCATATGTTCATACCCTAGATTGGACATATAGTTCAATGAAGCAATTAACTTCCGTGAGCCAAATTTCTTCTGCTTATTATATTTGGTGGTGGTTTCAGTCACCCACCTTAAGCTTTTACCCATCTTCAACTTATCCAAAATCGATTCTGTTGAGATTGTGATACAATGGGTGGACATTTTAATATACAATTGTCCAATTCAAAATATGACTCCGCAAGGAAACTTGCTTATTTTTCGTTACTTGTCAATTACTCATCCACAACGCGTTCAAATGCTGCGGCCATATGCCGTTTCGCAAAATTAAAATTACATCCGTCGCCATTCATCCCCAATCTAATATGTTGGCATCCTTGGGGTCACAAACCTTAGATAACTGCCAAAAATCTCTGTTTTTCAAAAACGCATCTTTCCGAATACTATGTTGGTCCCTTAGTCCGCACCGTATTCCAATATCCGTTCTTCCCGGAACTTCCTGCTTCGCTTCAAATCATCAGAGCTATTTAGAGAACATCTATAATAATTTTCTTAATTTTCTAATATACATTTTAGTCAATTTAATATATGCATTCCAAAATTATATAATATTTAAATAAATACACTATATGTACTATATATACTCGGGGGTATAATTGTCTGATTTAGTATGATATGTATTTCTTTTATTATAACACTTATTTCATTATAAAGTTAGATTTTAAACAATTAATTTTTAACTAAAATTATTTTCTAAACTACCTTTAATTTTAATCTGAACTTTTACACAGATTATAATTTTTTTAATCTTTAACTTTTCTTAAACATACGCTATTCCTGAATATATAAACAAAAAACAATATTTCTACAATATGCTTTCTATAATTGAATGCTATATCATTCAATTTGCGTCCACTCGTCTTTTCCCCTTACATTATCGGATTCGCTACCGTATCCTAGAGGAAAAGTGAACTGGACTATGTGTTTTCATAGCCATATAGGGCATCAGTTTTGCTCTGATTAATTTTTCGTGCTCTTTTTCAACACGTGAGTTATCACTCATTTCAACTTTGAACCAATTCATTGGCCCTCCGACAAAAACCAGATTATACAAAATAATCCCGTTTGTGTCAAAACTTTGTCCATTGCATGACTATATCTTTCATTGCATACAATTACTTTTTATTTAAATTTACTTCTAGCCTGATATGTATATATCCATTAATGATTCTATTTTCCATCCTGTAATTAGCTCGTATATGAATATGAATAGGCGCTTTAAATTACCTAGAATTAATTGCTTATTTTCCCAATCAACCTATAAATTTTTTTTTTATATCCCAGCATATACATTTATTCAAATTTCCATATGCTAATTTCCTAATCAATAATCAGTTAAAACCTATGTATGTATATCTACATATAGCCTGCTGCAGTATCTGCAAATTCCCAATTCCTAATCATATGTCCCTACATACTTACTTATATGGCCATACCCATTCCTATAACTAGAATACTTACTTCTTTAAATATTCCCTCATACATTCATTCTGTACACTATACAGTTTCACACATATATATTTACTTCACCCGCAGTTCCGTTGCTTCGCGTTAACGCTCAAGCGTCAAAATTCAGTGCATACACCGCTGTATGTATGTACGTACATATTCGAAGTTTTATATTACTTACCCACGAATGTCTTATTATTTTATTTTATTTTAAAAATACGTGCAATGAACCCGATTATTATTATTTATTACGTAAAAAAAAATTTATTTTTCCCTACTGTGCTTCGTTCGGCCATAGTGCATAATAAGCACATTTTTCTTACGTCAATTATACTCGCTCGATTTTAAGTGGCACACTTCTACTGGCCTTGACTTTGAGAATCGGAGCTGTGTGTTATCCGATATACACACGTACATGTTTATGTTATTATTCTTGTGTTTACACTTGTAAAACACTGTTAACACATGAATCTAGTTGTGTGGTCTAACGTGGAATAATTTCAACAAATTATTATGTAGCTTTTTATTTTTGCCCTTAATGGTTACGACTGTTGTAACTGGGCTTCGGATCTCTGCTACGACCTATCCACACAGGTGAGAATTTGTTTCTCCTAGCCTGATTCTTCATGAGTACTTGATCACCCACGTTAAAAACGACTGGGTTTAGTACCTTGTTATAGGCTTCCCTGGCTACTCGTTTAGCACAATCCTGGTTTTCTCTGACCAACTCGTGCGCTCGCTGTAGCTGATACTTTTGCACTTTATTCGGGTCATCAGCATTGTACACTGGCGCACATTTGCGCTTCAGATTTGCTGGCATATTAAAATCAAACCCGTAGAGCGTCCTGAACGGAGTTTGCTTCGTTGATACATGTACCGTATTATTGTGTACATGCATTGCAGTGGTCAATCATTGATCCCAATTCGAGCCGTCTTCTTTGGCAAAACTGCGCAAGTACTCGGCCAGAGGTCGATGACTACGTTCCAATGAGGCATTCGCCTGTGGATGATATGGTGTTATGTGCAACTTCTTGATTCCCAGCATTTTACAAGTTTCTGAGAATAATTTCGAATGCTTTGGCTACCGTACCTGCTTCAGCATCGGGTATAGCCACGCACGCCATATACTTTGTGAAATCATTTTGGAACGTCAAAATGTATTTATTTCCCGAAACTGTCTCAGGTAAAATACCTACAATATCCATATGAAGTTTATCAAATGGTTGTTTTGGTGTGTCAGTTAACACCATCGGCATCTTTGTTAGCTTTGAACTTTTGTTTGCCTGGCACTTTGGACAACTCTTTACATATTTTTTTATATCTTTGAGCATACCCTTCCATCCATATACTCGCCTAATTCTGTCATGGGTTTTCCAGAATCCCTGGTGCCCACCTAGAGGTGAATCATGGAAACCCTTTAACACTGCGTGGATATCCTTTATATCCTCCAGCCATTCCACACTACTGGCCCTTTGTTCATTAGCAGCGTAACCCGCATTGATAACATTTCGTGTTGCATCAATTTTATCCCCTTGAATTCTGTGCTTTGGCCCTCGTTTGCACTACTGATACCTCCTGTGCCTGCGGTACTCTGCTGAGTGCATCCGCATTCAGATTCTTTTTCCCAGGTTTGTATATGATTTCAAAATCATACTCAGACAATTTGTGTCTGAACCTGGCTAGCCTAGACGTTTGGTCTTTGAAATTGGCTATGCCTCTCAACGGCTGGTGATCAGTATATATCTTAAATGGGCGTCCTAGCAGATATGCCCTAAAATTCTTCATGGCCCACACTATGGCTAGAAATTCTTCTCTATTGTGGATTATCTTTTCTCCGTATCGCTAAGTGCTCTGCTTGCGAATGCTATTGGTCGGTCATTACCGACTTCCCTAGCGACTTGCTAGCATCAGTGGTCAACAAAAAAGTTTGCTCAAAAGCGGGGTACGCCAAAATTGGTGGCGAGCTAATATTTCCTTTAGCCTCTCGAATGCTTGCTGACATCTCTCTGTCCATTCGAACTTTGCTTCTTTACGTAGCAACTTATTAATTGGCAACGCAATTCCGTCTAGTCCTTCCACGAACTTTCTATTATAGTTCACTAGTCCTAAGAATGCTTGCACTTCCTTTCTGTTTCTCGGAATCGCTAGATTTTTAACGCATTCCACCTTCTGTGGGTCAGGCAGTGCTCCTGCCTCTGAGCAACGATGGCCTAAATAAACCACCTCTCTTCGCAAAAATTGACACTTCTCCGTGTTCAATTTCAAATTGTGTTCTCGTAATTTCTGGAGCACCTTGCACAAGCGTTGCGAATGCTGCTGCAAGTTCTTCCCATAAATTACAATATCATCGAGATACACAAAACAATCTAACCCTTGTAAGCCTGTTAGCACATGGTTCATTAGCCGTTGGAAGGTAGCCGGTGCTCCTGTTAATCCAAACGGCATTCTATTAAACTCATAATGCCCTAAACCGGTGCTGAACGCGGTTTTCTGCTTGTCTTGGGTATCCACCAGCACTTGATGGTAGCCACTCGCTAAATCAAGTGTAGAATATCTACTATGCCCCAATTGATCCAGAATTTCTTCTATCCTTGGAATTGGGAACACTTGCTTGATAGTGGCGTCGTTCAATTTCCTAAAATCGACGACCATTCTCCACTTCTTCTGACACTGAGTACCTCCCTTCTTTGGTACCAAAATTATTGGTGAGTTCCAAGGCGAGATACTCGGTGAAATTATGTTATCTTTTAACATCCCTTCCACTTGCCTGTTTACCTCATCTTTGTGAGCCTGTGGCAATCTGTACTGTTTCTGGTTAATTGGTGCTTGATCCACTCTAGTAGGTATTTCATGCTCTACCTCTGGTGTATATGTCAACTGGTCTCCTTCCAGCAAAAATATGTCATGGAATGACGCACAAATGGCTCCTATTGATGCCTTCTCTTCTGAGTTTACGCTTGGGTCTAATTTCAGTGATTCTAGCACTCTCTCCATTCTTTTTCTTATATCAACTTGTTTAATCTGATTAACCGATCTGTAACTCGGTTCCTTAAAATTGTCGTAACTAGTGAACTTAGGCCTAAAATCCTCATCCATCAGGTAGTCCTTTTCCGATGCGTTGAGTACGCAAGCGTACACCTTACCCTTGTCAACGTGCGTTATGGTTTCTCCCATATATACGCCCTCCGCTAGCTGCTGCTTGTGCAAAACAACAGTCCTAAGTTTCGTGTTTACATGCATAGTAACTACTCTGGTTGACCTTCCGTTTACTACCTCCATACCACATTTCTTAACCCTAGTCACGGTTCCTTCCTGCGATGACATTAATGGAAGAGTAAGGATTCTATTCTTATTATTATCATAGAATGATAACTGCTTGTCGAGCGCATCCAGTATGGTGCGTCCCCAAAGATTATCGCGGCCAATTATCCCATCAGCCGGGATACCTTTCCTATCCACTTCCACTGCGTGCACTTTAAAACTCATGCCCTTAACTTCACTGTGTCCTATTCTGAGCGACCCCAGTGTCCTGATGCATCCTCCGAATGCTCCATTAAGCGTTCTTACATCCTTTGGATTAACAACTAGTCCTTTCCGTAAAACACTAGATTTTACGAGGCTAGTGTCCGCCCCTGAGTCTACCAAAAGCACTAGCTTTCCCCTAGCTGCCTCATTGCAGGGTATCTCAATAAAAGCATCTCCTATCCTGCTCACAACGAAACAACGCTCTTTTGATTCCAAAATGGACGCGTATCCACTCCCTAACTCTTCGTGGTACTGGAGAGCCTCCTGCTCCTCCTTCTCCTAGACTGTAGTTCCTACATTACTAGTCCCACGTACTTCCGGCCTTATTATTACTTCCTTTCTTTTGGCTTTCCAGTCTATTGGCCTCGACCGGGCCGCTGGAAGTTTCCCTGGTTCCTTTGTTGGGATTGTCTATCCCTGCATTCCGCTGCCCGATGTCCCATCTGCCCACATGACAAGCATCTTAACAACTGTTTGGTGTTGCTTATCCTTGCTTCAGTTCTGGAACTCCAATTTGGTCGCTGCTGACCACCCCCAGTTTTGAAAGGATTTCTTCCTTGGTTAATTCCTTCTGTTGAATTAACTCTGGGACTACTGAAGTTACCCCTGCTGTCCCTCAAGGGTGGATCCGGGCGCCTCGTAGCTGGCTGCCTTCTATTCTGACTCCATTCTGTGTCTCCTTGGCACTGTCTACTTGCCTCATGACAATAAGTTTGGCACTCCATACAGTAGGGCGTGTTTTTGCGTGTAACGCATTCATCCCTTGTGTGCCCTGGCTTATGACAGAATGAGCAAATGGGTTTCCTTGGCTGGAACCTCTTAACCAGGAAATCTTGATCTCTTTGTTGCGGAAATTGACCCATCAATCTACCAATTCCACATCTGTTTTGCTGCTGTACTGTTCCTACCTCTGCAGGAGCATTCGTCCAGCAGATTCCACCTGTTGTCGTTCGTTGTTGTATTGCTGCTTCAGCGGACGAGACCGCTTCCACTAGCTCTGCCATACTCCTCTGCGTGAGAGTAAGAGTATAGTTAGCTAAGTCCCTATTTATCAGGCCTGCCTTGAACACAGAAATCATAGGCCGTTCTACTTGAGCCTTGTATGGTGCAACATTTCCTGGAAACTGCCTGTTGGCTTCCATCTCAGCAGCATTCCCCAGAGACTGGGGCCTTCGTCCCCTGGCTCTCAATTCCTCCCCCGGTGTCTGAGTTGATTCCTGAATTTCCCGAACGAGATAGTCATACGACTTTTGTTTTAAATATGTCCGATCCAAAAGTGCATATAATTCCGGCAGGGTACTTACTGAGCTAGTAAATGAAACGCATCACCTGTGGTTATTTGCCTAATACACTTTATTAATTGTTCCCCGTCCGCTTCCGGAAGACTCTGTTGAGCAAGCTCACAACCTTCTTTGAAGCGCCGGATCTCAGTTCTCAGATCATACAACTCGACTCCTGAGAACATGGGCACCAACTTCTCCACCGCATGAGCAACTTCCAGAATGCCCATTTTGTTCCTTTGTGTTTTCTCAATTGCTGGTAAAACCTTAGCTTTATAACTGTTATTGCTTCTGGCTCTTTTGAAGGATATCCCTGATTTTTATTATTTATCGGACTTCCCGGAGAAAATGGCTCGACACCGATTTCAGATGCGCCAAACAAAAATTCCGCTTGCTTTTCTTCACTAAAAACTAATCTTGGCTTTACCATGCGGCTTATCCCTTCTGGTGTTAAATATTCCGTCGAGCGAACTTCAGGAGGCAAGGTCAATAATGTCTGTGTAAATCCAGCCGATGCTGGTTTTGACCTGTCCTTTTTCTGTGAGTTCCTATTGGTCGCCCGTCCTCTTTTCAATTCCGCACACTCCTTTTCCAACAGCGATGCTGCTTCCTCTGTTTCCGTCAATCTCTGAGAAAGTTCCTTTACCTTATTCTCCAGATACTCTTATTGTGCTCTCATATCTTCTGTTTTCTTATGAAAACTGAACCACTTTTCTTCTGTTCTTCTTTGGATTGCCGTAAAGGCTGGATCCGCTACTTCTAATGGTGACATAGCTCCTCCGGCATTCGCCTGCTTCCACAATTCCTGAGCTTCTTCCCTGCTCGTACTCGCTTCGAACTGGTCAACTATTTTCCCAGTAAACAGCTCCACCTCTGACTGCATTGATTTCAATCTATGCCTTACTTCCTCGTCTGGCGAAACCAAACTCACAGTTTGTTGTCCTAATTCTTCTAATTCAGCACTAAATGTATCTGCCCATTCGTTGACCAGACTATTTATGTAGTCTGCGTAATTTTCCGCAAAATATTTTCCCTTGCCGAACTCAACTGCGTGAGGCAACAAAAGTCCGAGATTATTGTTGAACTCTCTCACCAGATTTTGCAACTGTGTTAGTCGCTTGCGGTAATACACATCGTCCTTACGTAACCTGCCGTCTTTCTTAAAGTTACGGACTAGTTTTTCAATTGCTTCGCCAATTTGCTCCTGCATCAGCAGTAATCCTTGCGCTTCTTTCGTCATATCCCAAATGCCAGAACAGATGGCGTATCCCAATTACAAATAAAAATCCAATAATTGTTAAAACTTGTTCCAATATTTTATTCTACCTTACTTAATGATTCCAAACAGAGTTAATAAAAAAAAAAAACATTCCACCGTAAATTCTATCTTTATATACATATTCTGCTATACTTGTTTTCCATCACAAAGTTCCATATCCGCTGTCTACCGGCGTCCATTAAGTCCTCCATCAGTGCAAATTGGTCCTTGACTTCCTCACAGATAATCCTTGATTTCTTCTCACCATTTTTAATACTCCCAAAAATCCATAGAAAAGGCCATATGATCGCAAAAACCGAAATTTGATTTACAGGCAAAAGTGTCTTGACTCATTCCCGGAAATTTGAATCCATATTTAAAAATAAACCCATAACGTATGCGCCACGTAATAATAACATTTATATTCTTCCTAGTACCCTAAGCTCATGGTATTTAATTGTGTAAAAAAGTGAAAAATGTGTATCCAAATATATCCCTACCGACAAACAAACACAAAACCCCTATCATAACCGTATGAACCCTATACCGTGGCACGTTCATTCCGAACGAAACCAACCGGTATACACAAGTTCGCATCTCAATAACGCAAAATCCGTGAATAAACAGACACGTCCCACATCCCCCGAGAATGCTGAAACAAGAAGTAAGAAAAAATATTATCCTAATCTCAGTAAAATAAACCTATACAACCTGACCATTAAAAATTTTCGAGGATCAACTTAACCGCAGCGGCTATTCAGCCCCGATGCTGCTTCTTCTGCATGACCGGCGCAAAAGCGCCCACACGGCCACCGAAGAATCGTCGACAAAATGCACTTAAATACTAAAATATCCTAATATAAACATTTCACCAATACCCTTGCTCCCTCCATTGAACTCCTTTGAGATGGTTATTCTAATGGTTTCCTGTTGGTGGATTCCCGCGAAGGAGTGCTCTTTTCCTGGCACTCGACGTTGGATCCTACCGGCTGGGCCAAAATGTTGGGGTCCTTGCTGCTCGTCGGGAGACGTCCTGTCTCGGTTCGCTGGGCGCGTCGCTTAAAACACTAAACCGCTTCCTTAAAAAAGCACTGCACTAATTTGGGTTTAAAACAACAAGAAGCTTTATTCTTAAAATGCTAGTTCTTATATACTCAATTTATAATAATAATTTTCTAATGCAATAGTTCTGAACTAACCTTATGGGAGATTAGCACTGGCTCCTCTTTCTCATTCTGATTTAAATAACTATTTAAACAATTACTTTGTGTATTTATTTATGTAGTTGTTTAATATTGTTATTTAATTTGATTTTTGCCCCAAGGGGTAGAATGCAAATAAAACTGGAGTTTAACAAAAAAAAAATATATATATAGATATCTGAATATACCACTTCCGATTGACACAATCCCTCGCAGAATCAATGATATTTTCCAAAATATTGAACAAAATACTGCAAAAACTCTTGCAAATTCAAATTTTTCTCTACAAATCGATGAAACAACATATATTACGGGAATAGCTCAATTAATTGCGTTCTTTCCGTTTTTTCACGGAAATGATATAATTAATCAATTTTTATGTTGTCATGAGTTACCTAATTTTACAACTGGCAATCATATTTTTGATGTAATTATTTCATATATAAAAGAAATTAAACTTTCGTGGAATTCATGTATTGGCATTTGCACAGATGGTGCTCCAGCAATGACTGGACATCTAAAACGAATTATAGCACATGTGAAAGAACTGTTACCCAATGTTTTTTGCATCGAGAAGCACTTGTTACCATCAGAATTGAAAATAGTTCTGTAACAATGTGTTAAAATGGTTAAGTATATAAAATCAAGACCATTAAAAAGTCGATTATTGGAAGCTAAGTACGAATCCTTGTTACTGCATACGAAACTTAGGTGGCTGTCCAGACTAAAAGTTTTATCTCGTGTGCTGGAATTAAAAGAAGAAATTAAAATTTTTTTTAACAAAATAAAAGTTTCGATTTTGTTCATTTGTTGGAAGAGTGTGCTAAACTAGCTTACTTATCAGACATTTTTGTTATTTTTAATAACATAAATTCAAGTATGCAAGGGCCGAAAAGAAATACATATATTAAACTCAACCGATAAATTGGTGGGATTCCAAAAAAAAACAACTTTATGGAAGAATAACGCTCAGGAAGGCAATTTGGAAAAGTTTGAGTCAGTCCCAAAGTTTTGAATAAAACTATTCATAAAATTGTTTTTGACCATTTGACAACATTAGAGGAGAGAATTAATCAATATTTCCCAAACTTAGATAAAAGAAAATTGATTGGGTTCATAATCCATTTGTGATACAGAATATTTCTGTATTTCAATTAACTTTGAATGTAGAGGAAGAACTAAGTTCGCTTTCTAATAATCGAGATTTTATTTTAAAATATTCGGAAAATTGATTAATTTTGGATTAACATTAGATGCGATTATCCTATGATAGCCAAACAAATTTAAAAAGATTATTACAATTTTCTACATCTTATTTGTATGAATTCGGATTTTCAGTATTAACCACCATAAAAACGAAAAAATATCCAGACTGTTAAATGTAGAAGACGATACGGGAGTAGCATTCTCAATTTTACGACCAAATAGAAATGAAATTATCAAAAAACATCATAACACATAACATAATTTCTCATTAAAAGTATTGTTGTTTTTGTAGTACATATTTTTTTATTTTACTTTCAAAATTATTATCATAAACTATTTTACACACTGTATTATAGGTAATTAAACAACCTTTAAATTTATCTTTTTCTTTGTGTGCCGCCAAATGTTGAAATCATTAAAAGTGCCGCGACAAAATAAAAGGTTGAGTATCACTGGTCTAGATGGGCTCCAATTTATGTTACAGTAGGCACATTCGATTCGCCAATCTATCTAGGATAAGACAGACTTTTGTAAGGATAAAGTTATCGAGTAAACTATACTCGGATGAAACCAGCGAATTTTTCTATCTTCGATAGAAAGTGCTTCCAAATTGAAAATTGCATGAAAACCAACGAGATTAAAAATTACTTATGCAAATTTGGGATATTTTATACATTAGCTGATCAGTTTTAAAGAAAACAAAAATTAATCTTTGGATTTTGTTTATTTGATTTCTAATATTATTATTGTGTTGATTTAAATTATATTCAAATTATGAGTTTGTGAAAAAAATATAAAAAAGTAAATGTTTAAAAAACGGTTGAAATAGTGCTGACAAGTATACTACTTACTCATTTGCTTACTCAATACGAGCTCGATACAAGTTACGAATCGAATGCGCCTAGTATTCGATTGAGAAATAGCAACATTGTTTAGTGTGATCACAGAGCATATTACTTTCCTAAGTGTAAACGTAAAATGAATGCTCTTGGTAATAAGTATAATGGCGTTGGATTTACAGCGCTATTATACGAAGGTGACAAGTCGGTATTAACAACTTTCGTGGTGGGTCTCCGCGACCCCGCTCTGAAGATTCATATGCTGAATAGCAGAACGGGAACTCTGGAGGAATCAGCAGAAGCGGCTATTAGGGCACAATTCCTGGTGGAGCGGAGTACGTGTGGTTTGGGCGAAGTACATGGAGTGGGAAACAGGCAGTACATGTTCACTTCTACTATCGTGGATAGAGAAGGGAGCAATAACCACCCAAATATATCCAGAGGAGCGTATAACGCAGATTTCTTCTATAACAGAGATATGAACCCAATATATTGGGACAGGAGATTTCAACACAGACGACATATTTGCTCTTTCTGCCGTAAACCAGGGATCAGTGTGTCAAACGCAAAAACACACCCTACTGTTCGGAATGTCAAACATATGGTCCTGAGGCAAGTATACAGTACCAAGCAGGCACAAAATGGGATGCCGGTACCAGCGCGATATCCGGACTCTCCAGGAAGGAGAGAAAGGAGTAACTTCCGTAGTCCCCGAGTTAATTCAGCAGAAGGAAGGAGCCAAGGAAGGAATCCTTTCAACACTGGGAGTAATCGGCAGCGTCCGAATTTGAGTTCCGGAAATAAGGCGAGGAGGAGCACACCACACATGGGTTGAAATGCTTTTCATGTGGGCGAATGGGACATCGAGTAGCAGAGTGCGGGCAGAAACACTTCCAAGAACGGAACCAGGGAAACTTCCAGCGGCCCAGTCACGGCCAGTAGATTGGAAAGCCAAGCGAAATGAAGATTCAATTAGGCCACAGGTACGTGTGCCAGGTAATTTAAAAATTACATTCCGTGAAAAAGAGGAGCAAGAGGCACCCCAATACAGCGTACTGAATGATATAAATTTGATGGTCATAGATACGGAGGAGCAAGAGTCTCTCCAGGAAAATATATTTAAGTGCGCTGTAATTTGGGCAAATATTGTGGTTCCAGTACTTAGGTTCAGTTTTAATATGATTATAGGATATAGACCGACTGCCGTGAATGCGGTAAGGGAAATGATAGTTAAGGTAGCCATGATATTTTCTAAGGAGTATAGGAGTATAGAAAGTTGCTGTGGTCCATGGAGGAGAAGACTCGTACAATTAGGGAGTGAATATGCTTCTCATTTGGGAACAAAATGACATTATTTTGTTGTGCGAAGGATCGAGATACCCTGCAATGAGACAGCTAGTGGAAAGCTAGTGCTTTTGGTAGATTTAGGGGCGGATACCAGCCTCGTAAAGTATAGTAGTTTACTAAAAGAGGTGGAGATTAAGCCGACGAGAATGCTTATCGGACCGTTTGGTGGGTACATCAGGACGCTAGGCTCGCTAAAAGTAAATCACAGCGATGTTAAGGGGATGTGTTTTAGAAAGCGCGCAGTGGAATTGGATAAGAAAGGTATCCCGGCGGATGGGATAATTGGGCGCGATAATCCGCACCGTACTGAATCCACTGGGTTCAAAGAGTTATCGTTTTTAGGTAGGAATAAGAATAGGATTCTGTCTCTTCCATTGAAGTCGTGGCGGGAAGGAACCATGAATAGGGTTAAGAATAGTAGTCCGAAAATGGTACGTGCGAGATCAACGACAGTTGCACAAGCAGAAACTAGTGGAAGGTTTATATATGGGGAAAACCATAAACAACATTGATACGGGTAAAGTGTGTGCTTGGGTGCTAAATGCATCAGAAAAGAATTATTATATAGATACGGATTTTAGGCCTATGTCTACTACTTATGATAATTTTAAAGAAACGAATTGTGGGTAGGTTAACCAGATTAAGCAGATAGATTTAAGAAAACGAATGGAAATATTGCTAGAATTAATGTAGTTAGACCCAAGCGTAAACTCGGAGGAGAAGAAATCTATAGAAGCCATATGTGCGTTGTTCCATGACATATTATTGTTAGAAGGAGATCAACTGTCATATACACTGGGTGTTGAGCACGAAATACCAATTAGGGCGGACCAGCCCCACCCAAAAACATGCAGATTGCCGCAAGTTCACAAAGATGAGGTAAACAGACAAGTTGAGAGGTTCTTAAAGGATGATATAATTTCACCGAGTACCTCGCCTTGGAACTCACCAATAACCAGAGAAGGAGGTCGACGCCACTATCAAGCAGGTGTTTCCGATACCAAGGACAAGTTGAGAGGTTCTTAAAGGATAATATAATTTCACCGAGTACCTCGCCTTGGAACTCACCAATAACCGGAGAAGGAGGTCGACGCCACTATCAAGCAGGTGTTTCCGATACCAAGGATAGGAGAAATTCTGGATCAATTGGGACACAGTAGATATTTTTCTACGCTTGATTTAGCAAGTGGCTACCATCTGGTTTAGGTAGATACCCGAGAGAACCCCGTTTAGTACCGGTTTACTATGAGTTCAATAGGATGCCGTTTGGATTAACAGGAGCACTGGCTACCTTCCAACGGTTGATGAATCATGTATTGACAGGCTTACAAGGGTTAAATGGTTTTTTGTATCTCGCTGATATTGTAATCTATGAAAAGAACTTGCAGTAGCATTCGCAACGCTTGCGGAAGGGGCTCCAGAAATTGCGAGAAAACAATTTGAAATTGAACACAGTGAAGTGTAAATTTTTGCAAAGAGAGGTAGTTTACCTTGGCCATCGTTGTTCAGAGGCAGGGGCACTGTCTGACACGCAGAAGGTAGAATGCGTAAATAATTTAGCAATTACAAGAAATAGAAAAGAAGTGCAACAATTCCTAGGACTAGTAAACTGTTATAAAAAGTTCGTAGAAGGATTAGCCGGAATTGCGTTGCTAATCAATAAGTTGCTACGTAAGGATCCAAAGTTCGAATGGGCAGAAATTTGTCAAAGGGCTATCGAGAGTCCAAAATAAATAATTAGCTCACCGCCGATTTTGACGTATTCAGACAACAAACAAGTTTTTGTTCAGCACTGATGTTAGTAATGATCCATTAGGGCCAGTTTTGTCGCAAAATGGGGGGGCTTCGGAAATGACCGAACAAACAGCATTCGCAAGCAGAGCGCTTACCAATACGGAGGCAAGATACTCCACGATAGAAAATGAATTTCTAGCCATTCTTTGGGCCCCGAAGAATTTCCGGTCGTATTTTCTAGGACGCCCCTTTAAAATATATACCGATCACCAACCGTTAAGAGGTATACGCAGCTTGAAAGACCAAACGTCTAGGATAGCCTGGTTCAGAAACAAATTGTCTGAGCATGATTTTCAAATCATATATAAACCTGGGAAGAAGAATCTGAATGCAGATGCACTCGGCAGAGTGCCGCAAAAT
Source organism: Clusia tigrina (assembly GCA_920105625.2). Classification (NCBI taxonomy): domain Eukaryota; kingdom Metazoa; phylum Arthropoda; class Insecta; order Diptera; family Clusiidae; genus Clusia; species Clusia tigrina. The sequence goes on along the minus strand of OV050030.1, from coordinate 82,084,306 downwards.
TAGAAGATATTTTTAGTTCAGACCAGAGCAAGAATAATGGCTAACAATGGGAAGGAAAAACAGCGGCGTAAAACACCAAAAAGTCTAGTGGATGAAAGCTATGATAAAGACTCACAGTCAGCTAGAAGAGCAGAACGCTGAGGTGTAAAGATGTAATAGCAAAGGTATTGGAAGGTTTCCATGATTCATCTCTAGGTAGGCACCAGGAGTCTTCGAAAACCTACGAAAGAACTAGAAGTATGTACGCGTGGAAAGGTATGATGAAATACTTAAAGGAAAATGTGAAGAATTGCTCAAAATGTCAAGTCACCAATAATTCGTGGCTGACGAAAATGACAATGACAATAGATACACCAAAAACAAGCATTTGATAAATTTCACTTGGATATTGTGGGTATTTTACCTGTAATAAGTACATCTTGATGTTCCAAGATGATTTTTCAAAATATATGGCATCTGTAGCCATACCTAATACCGAGGCGAGCTCGGTAGCCACAACATTATTTGACAAAATTATAGCACGGTACAACATACCGAAGGTATTGGCGACCGACAATGTATCAAAACTATTTTCAGACACGTGTAAATTATTTGGAATTAAGAAGGTACACATTACTCTGTATCATCCGCAGGCGAACGGTTCGCTGGAGCGAAGCCATAGACCTTTGGTAGAATACCTACTTAGTTTCGCTAAAAAGGATGGCTCTAATTGACATCAGTAGCTGACGACGGCAAAGCATCTATGTAACAATACTGTACGAGTACATGTATCAACACACTCCGTTGGTACATATATATCCATCGTCCTTATATCATTCAGTGCGCTGTATTGGGGTGCTTCTTACTCCTCTTTTTCACGGAATGTAATTTTTAAATTGCCTGGCACACGTACCTGTGACCTAATTGATTCTTCATTTCGCTTGGCTTTCCAATCTACTGGCCGTGACTGGGCCGCTGGAAGTTTCCTTGGTTCCGTTCTTGGAAGTGTTTCTGCCCGCACTCTACTACTCGATGTCCTATTCGCCCCCATGAAAAGCATTTCAACCCATGTGTGGTGTGCTCCTCCTCGCCTTATTTCCGGAACTCAAATTCGGACGCTGCCGATTACTCCCAGTGTTGAAAGGATTCCTTCCTTGGCTCCTTCCTTCTGCTGAATTAACTCGGGGACTACGGAAGTTACCCCTTTCTCTCCTTCCTGGAGAGTCCGGATATCGCGCTGGTGCTTGCGTCATACACCGGCATCCCATTCTGTGCCTGCTTGGTACTGTATACTTGCCTCAGGACCATTTGTTTGGCATTCCGAACAGTAGGGTGTGCTTTTGCGTTTGACACACTGATCCCTTGTATGCCCTGGTTTACGGCAGAAAGAGCAAATATGTCTTCTTTGTTGAAATCTCCTGTCCCAATATATTGGGTTCATGTCTCTGTTATAGAAGAAATCTACGTTATACGCTCCTCTGGATAGATTTGGGTGGTTATTGCTCCCTTCTCTATCCACGATAGTAGAAGTGAACATGTACTGCCTGTTTCCCACTCCATGTACTTCGCCCAAACCGCACGAACTCCGCTCCACCAGGAATTGTGCCCTAATAGCCGCTTCTGCTGATTCCTCCAGAGTTCCCGTTCTGCTATTCAGCATATAAATATTCAGAGCGGGCTCGCGGAGACCCACCACGAAAGTTGTTAATACCGACTTGTCATCTTCGTATAATAGCGCTGTAAATCCAACGCCATTATACTTATTACCAAGAGCATTCATTTTACGTTTAAATTTAGGAAACTAATATGCCCTGTGATTACACTAAACAATGTTGCTATTCCTCAAGCCAATACTAGGCGCATTCGATTCGTAACTTGTAGCTCGTATCGAGTAAGCAAATGAGTAAGTAGTCTACTTGTTAGCACTATTTCAACCGTTTTTTAAACATTTACTTTTTTATATTTTTTTCACAAACTCATAATTTGAATATAATTTAAATCAACACATATAATATTAGAAATCAAATAAACAAAATCCAAAGATTAATTTTTGTTTTCTTTAAAATTGATCAGCTAATGTATAAAATATCCCAAATTTGCATGAGTAATTTTTAATCTCGTTGGTTTTCATGCAATTTTCAATTTGGAAGCACTTTCTATCGAAGATAGAAAAATTCGCTCGTTTCATCCGAGTATAATTTACTCGATAACTTTTTCCTTACAAAAGTCTGTCTTATTCAAGATAGATTGGCGAATCGAATGTGCCTACTGTAATATAAATAGGAGCCCATCTAGACCAGTGATTCTCAACCTTTTATTTTGTCGCGCCACTTTTAATGATTTCAACATTTGGCGGCACACAAAGAAAAAGATAAATTTAAAGGTTGTTTAATTACCTATAATACAGTGTGTAAAATAGTTTATGATAATAATTTTGAAAGTAAAATAAAAAAATATGTACTACAAAAACAACAATACTTTTAATGAGAAATTATGTTGTTATATGTTAGGATGTTTTTTGATCATTTCATTTATATTTGGTCGTAAAATTGAGAATGCTACTCCCGTATCGTCTTCTACATTTAACAGTCTGGATATTTTTTCGTTTTTATGGTGGTTAATACTGAAAATCCGAATTCATACAAATAAGATGTAGAAAATTGTAATAATCTTTTTAAATTTTTTTGGCTATCATAGGATAATCGCATCTAATGTTAATCCAAAATTAATAAATTTTCCGAATATTTTAAAATAAAATCTCGATTATTAGAAAGCGAACTTAGTTCTTCCTCTACATTCAAAGTTAATTGAAATACAGAATGATTCTGTATCACAAATGGATTACGAACCCAATCAATTTTCTTTTATCTAAGTTTGGGAAATAATGAATAATTCTCTCCTCTAATGTTGTCAAATGGTCAAAAACAATTTTATGAATAGTTTTATTCAAAACTTTGGGACTGACTAAAACTTTTCCAAATTGCCTTCCTGAGCGTTATTCTTCCATAAAGTTGTTTGTTTTTGGAATCCCACCAATTTATCGGTTGAGTTTAATATATGTATTTCTTTTCGGCCCTTGCATACTTGAATTTATGTTATTAAAAATAACAAAACTGTCTGATAAGTAAGCTAGTTTAGCACACTCTTCCAACAAATGAACAAAATCGAAACTTTTATTTTGTTAAAAAAAATTTTAATTTCTTCTTTTAATTCCAGCACACGAGATAAAACTTTTAGTCTGGACAGCCACCTAACTTTCGTATGCAGTAACAAGGATTCGTACTTAGCTTCCAATAATCGACTTTTTAATGGTCTTGATTTTATATACTTAACTATTTTATCACATTGTTTCAGAACTATTTACAATTCTGATGGCAAATATTTTGTAACAAGTGCTTCTCGATGCAAAAAACATTGGGTAACAGTTCTTTAACATGTGCTATAAATCGGTTTAGATGTCCAGTCATTGCTGGAGCACCATCTGTGCAAATGCCAATACATGAATTCCACGAAAGTTTAATTTCTTTTATATATGAATTAATTACATCAAAAATATGATTGCCAGTTGTAAAATTAGGTAACTCACGACAACATAAAAATTGATTAATTATATCATTTTCGTGAATAAACGGAACGAATGCAATTAATTACTCTATTCCCGTAATATACGAGTATGTTGTTTCATCGATTTGTAGAGCAAAATTTGAATTTGCAAGAGTTTTTGCAGTATTTTAATCAATATTTTGCAACATATCTTTGATTCTGCGTGGGATTGTGTCAATCGGAAGTGGTATATTCAAATATCAATATCTGTTTGTTTTTTTTTTTTTTTTGTTAAACCCCAGTTTTATTTGCATTCTACCCCTTGGGGCAATAATAAAATTAAATAACAAAATTAAACAACTACATAAATAAATACACAAAGTAATTTTTTAAATAGTTATTTAAATCAACATGAGGAGGAGGAGCCAGTGCTAATCCCCCATAAGGTTAGTTCAGAACTATTGCAATAGAAAATTATTATTATAAATTGTGTGGTGTTGCTCGCTTCAGTCGCGTGTTGTGCCTATACTCTCCAGAAGATTTGAAGCTAGTATATTAGGATGTTTACTTAGTCGTTTCAGGTGTTTAATGCTGTATCTTGATATTTCCTCGTTGACAGTATGGATGTGTAAGTCGTGACGTATTATATCATTCCATGGAGCCTTTACTAACATGCGTAATACTTTTGATTGGAATCTCTCAATGATTTTTATATTAGTTTTTTCCGATGAACCCCATAGCTGTATACCATATGTCCATATGGGCTTTAGGATTGTGTTATAAACGAACAGTTTATTGTCAAGCTATAACTGGGAGTTATACCCCAAGAGCCAATATAAGGAAGTAAGCTAGATTCCAAGTTGTTTTCTCTTCGTAAGAATATGCTTCTGCCATGTCAGACGTCGATCAAGATGTAGTCCTAAATATTTGACGTCTTCGGATTAGGGCAGTTGACAATCATTTTGTATCACTGATGGACAAGTCTTCTGTTTTAAGCTGAAGGTTACTTGCACAGGCTTAGTTGCATTCACCTTAATCCTCAATTTAATTAGCCAGATTTGGAGCTTATCCAAGCTTTCTTGGATATAATTTGTAGCGATTATGTTGTTGCTGCTTGTAGCCATTATGACAGTATCATCCGCGTAGGTTGAAATTTTTGTATTCTCCGTCAGTGGAAGGTCAGCCGTGTAGATAGTGTAGAGCACAGGACCTAGAAGACTGCCTTGTGGTACACCCGCTTTTATAGAGAGCAGTTCAGTGACTTCTTCATTGGCCTTTACTCTGAAATGCCGCTCTTCCAGATATGATCTTAGGTAGGTAGGTAGGTAAGGCGGCCACCCGAAAAGGGCACACTTAGGCCAACATTGACCCTTTATGATACCGCATGGGACAACAGGTCCCATCCGTTTCAAAGGTCCACCCATTTGGAGCTTTTAATGAAGCAGTTGATGGAGCTAATCTTATTTTTTGAGATATTTCCCAAGGAGTCCAAAAAGTAGTCGCCTAGGAAAGAGCGCCTCCTTCTGGATAAAGCTGGACACGTGCACAGTAGGTGAGCAATGGACCCTTCCTCCTCCTCGTCCATGCAACTCCTGCAGAAGTCGTTAGAGGCAATCCCCAGCCTACACCCGTGTGTGTCTAGAGTCCAGTGTCCCGTTAGGACGCTAATCACGTGGCCTATGCTTTGTCTATTTAGAGCCAGTTAGTACGCTTGACATTTATATCTGGCCAGGTTTGTCTAGCTATTTTACATCCTGAAAGTTCAGACCAGCGGCTGCCCGCTGTTCCTAAGGATATTGTATTTACTAAGAGCTTACATATGGCAATAGGAATACCGAATTGCGACCTATCTGCTTCAATCGGTATGGTAGTACCCTGACGGGCAAGTTCATCCGCCTTGCAGTTCCCTGGAATATCTCTGCGACCGGGAACCCAGCACAGATGCAGACGGGTCTGCTAGCTATCTAGCTAGCTGGATATCTTGCACATACCATGGAAGGCGTACATTGGTGGAATGTAGTCGAAAGAGTCAGGAATACCCTCAAAATGTCTTAAAATGGACGCGTGACCTACATTCCTGGCAACCCATTGATGCGTAGCTTTTAGCCTAATAGCTGAATTTGCAGCCATTTTTTCACCAAAAAGCTTAACAGGCAGCAGATTGAGCATAATGTCCAATGCTGCCGTTGGAGTCGTTCTAATGGCACTACTTATGAATACCTCTGCCGTTCTTTTTACCTTTGTTATCAACCTATTGTATGTGGGTTAGGGCTGTTCCCCAAGCAAGCACCCCATACAAAAGGACTGGTCGTACCATAGCTGTATATATCCAATAGGCTACCTTAGGCTTTAACCTCCATTTTTTGCCTATAACTTTTTTGCAAGAGTACAGAGCTACCTGAGCCTTCCTAATGCGCTCGCTTATATTAGCCCTTCAGTTCAGCTTCCTATCTAGGATCCCGCCCAGATATTTAGCCTCCTCGACAAGGTCAATATCTACATCCATTAGTTTTGGAGCAATAAATTGAGGAATTTTATACTTCCTAGTGAAGAGCACCAGCTTAGTCTTGGTCTGATTAACCCCCAACCCATAGTCAGTAGTCCATTTAGAGAGAATGTTCCGCAAGTTTTGCATCAAATCCCTCAAAGTAGATATGTATTTACCCGAGATACTAATAGCAACATCATCCCCATACGAAACCACCCTGCATGATTTACCGCAAGATTCCAGAGTAGGGGTGAAAGAACTCCACCTTGAGGTGCGCCTCTGCACACGGACTTCTTGGCCGACGCCGCCCCCAGCTGTGAATTGATTATCCTGCTACTAAGCATGTTTTCAATCCACCTGCTAATGGTGGGTTCCACCTCCAAGTCTCGCATCGCACCGACTATTGCGTCTGATTTGATGTTGTTAAAAGCTCGCTCAATGTCCAGGAATGCCACTAGGGAGAACTCCTTGTTGTGCAGGGAGCACTCAATACTAGAGACTGTAGAGTGTAAAGCGGTCTCAACCGATTTACCCTTGAAGTAGGTATGCAGAGAGACTAACTGCTTCTGTATGTCTATAGTGAGCCTGAGATGAATGTCTAACAACCTTTCCAGGATTTTTCGACAGAAGGAGGACAGACTAATGGGTCTTAAGTCCCCTGGAGCTGTGTGTGAGCTTTTGCCGGCCTTGGGTATAAAAATTACCCTCACATGCTTCCATAAGTCTGGAATATGCGCTAACTCCAGACAACTTTTGTAGATCTTTAACAGCCACTCAATTATAAGATTTTCTGGCTGCTGAATTTCAATTGGACCTACTCCATCTGGGCCAGATGCTTTAAATGGTTTGAAGCTATGGATAGCCCATTGCAATTTTGGCTTCGTGACTATGTCTGAGTTGACTTCAACTACTTTCCCGCTGGGCTTCGTTCTCAGCAGAATGGTGCTCGAGCAACCAGGGAAGTGAGTCTCCAGAAGAAGCTCTAGAGTCTCATTACTATTTGAAGTCCAGGATCCATCCTCCCTCCTCAGGTAACCAGGTACCATTGGAGCAGTTGATAGGATCTTCCTCAACCTGGACGTCTCGGAGATATCTTCTACGTCACCGCAAAAGTTTCTCCACGATTCTCTTTGTGCCTTCCTAAGCTTACTTTTGAAGGCTCTTGTATAAAGCCCAGTCTGCACTAGTCTAGACTTATTTGCGCTGTTGAAAAGTCTCCTACAGTTTTGTCTGAAATTTCCTCCCCCCACCTTGTGGGTTTTTGTTTGCCCCTGGGTCTACTGAGGGGGCAAGAGACCAATAGAGCCTTATTAAGAGAAACCGTTGGAACCTCCTCAGACATATCAATTTCGTCACACATGCTTGTGCTTGTGGGGTTCTGAGGTAGTAGTCTAGCTACAGTCACCTAGGTCCTAGTTTCCTTTCCTGACATTTCTAAAACCCTTAGGGCTAGGTAGACTATCTAGAAGATCAAACTGAATTAACCTATGATCCGAAAAGGAATGTTCCTCCAGAACTCTCCAATTTGCGATCCGATCAAAAACTGATTCGGAGGCAATGGTTAAGTCAAGGACTTCTTGCTATTAGCAGTAATGAAAGTGGGTTCTGACCCCTTATTGCATACAGAAAGGCTAGTCGTTAAAATATATTCATATAATGACTCACCTCGTTCATTGACATCCGTGCTTCCCCAGACGTCGGAGTTCGCATTGGCATCGCATCCAATAATAACAGCCACCCGTTGAGCCTTTGCATCCACAACAAGCTTCTGTAGGTTGGCTTCTGGAAGGATCTCATGGGTCATGCGCCATATTGGCCGAGACCAACCAGTACCGTCCCTTGCTAGTTTCCAGGGGAGAATAAATGAGCTACCATTATTCCTAATTAGGACACAAGACCTAGGTCATCCTTCACTTATGGTATACAGCATGCTGTAATTTTCAGGCCTGAGACCACAGACCAAGTCCCCGCGTGTCCAGGGTTCTTGGATCAGGACAACGTCTACTCCGCCTTTTGACGGAGCTGAAGGCTGGCAGACGCCGCCTTCGAGTGATGGAGGTTAATCTGCACTATTCGTAGCATCTCTGCTACTTGTAGCGCTGGTCACCTCCACCAACGTGATATCAGCCTCATACTCCGAGTCTGACTCCAGAAGGACTTCCTCCTCACTGAGTGTGGTTCTCCTTAGGAAACTCTCCAAACTCCCCACAGTTGACATAGAGCCACTGCGTTTCGGGTGCATGGCGGAGCCCTCAGCAGCAGTAGGATCAGCAGTTTCCCCTGAAGGATTCACTACCGCTTGATCCGTGTAAGACGGTTGTCCGTTCTTTTTGTAGACCTTGAGGCTTGTGGATGAGAAGCCATAGCCCAGGACCCAATTGGATTTCGCTAGATTCGCCAGAGATTCGGCGTTCACCACAAGGGTTATTGACCTATAATCCCCTCTTGGTTTCTCTACCCTAGTCACCTTCCAATTATTAGTCGGGAGCTGCTGGTTGCTCAATCTAAAGATCTCCAAGATAGCCTCAGGTTCAGACGGTTCGGCAGGGATCCACGCGCGCGCTCTAGGTCTGCTAGGGATCAGTTCCCTAGATACGACTTCGAGCCTTGTGCCTGGCCATTCTTCCCCTATCCTGGAGTTCGCAATCCTATAAAAGTCGACTGACCTGATTGAGGCAATCAGCTTCACGTGGCCCTGATGCCATCCGCTGTCGTGAACAGAGGGAAAACCACCTGGGAATTCCTTCAAAAGCTGGGGGTAGAGCCTTGAAAGGCTGACTTCTACCTTTTTCCAGCACTCAGGAGCGATACCGCCATCCGGGTCATTACGATCTATGACCGCCATGACTTGGTGTCCTTTCAGCACTTCGCTGAAGAACTTCGTGGTGACAGAACCGCGCTTTTTAAACGTCTTTGGGTCCCGGTGGGTGGTCTCTTCTAGGGACCGTTGACGTTTTGAAGCCTGTTTTGTTGGAGTTTAAGACTCCTTCACGACTTTCGTCGCCCACTCGAGGGAAGCCGTATGCTTCATTGTCCTCTCCTTCTCTGGGATCCGTGACAAGCGTTCCAACGTCCGGAGAGCAGCCCTTTTTTCTTTGTAGAACCTCTTGGTTCTCAGATTAGCAACACTAACGCAGCACGTGGCATTGCTTGTGGCAGGCTCATCTTCCTGAGCTGCAGTAGCCGCCGCAGAGTGTGCGGGGGATTTTGGATTTTCCACCGAATTAGCGTTTAGAGACCGCACGTCTTTTTTTTTGTATTTAATTTGTTCATACTGGTTCTTACGGCCACCCGCTCGATTGATCAAGCTAAGGCAGCCAAAAATTTGAAAGGGGAACGGGTTGGTCAACTGTGGCAGCGACCCGTACCACAGCAAGGCCACCGTTACTACCTGAGGCGGCCTGGTGTCAGGAAGTGGAGCTCCGTTAGGATACAGCCTAATTAACCTCCTGGCTGCAAAACAACCTCCAATGGGTACGATCCCAAGAACACCCTGCATTAGGAGGGAGGAGATATGATCTTAAGATATCATAAAACGTCTGAGGTAGTAACTTTTTCAGTTTAAAGATTAAGCCAGGGTGCCATACTTTATCGAACGAATGTATTATATCTAGGAAAGCAGTTGTACCATAGCGATTTTCCTCAAGAGCTTTTCTTATTATGCTGTACACTCGGTGCACTTGTTCTGTTGTGGCATGGTGTTCCCTAAATCCAAATTGATGATTAGGTATTCTCTCCTTTTTGAGTAGAATTTTTTTGTTTGTTTAACTGGAGCTTTTCAAACATTTTGGAAACAATTGGCAAAAGGCTAATTGGTGTATAAGAAGTGACTTCCTCCTAGGGCTTGCCGGGTTTAGGGATGACAATAATTTCAGCCAGTTTCCATTGACTCGGAAAATATCCACATCTAATTATTGCATTGAAGAGATAGGTAAGATAGTTTATTCCTTTATTTGGTAGTTCCTTTAATATTTTACCTGTTATCAGGTCGTAGCCCGGTGCCTTTTTCGCATTCAGTGTCCTGTGCACAGCGTTATCTATTTCGTTTTTTGTAAAGGGTGTGATAGATAGGTAGCTCTAATTGTCCTGGACTATTGAGAAGATACCTCCTTTTCCTCTTGCTGTGAAGTTGGTGGAAACGGCTTAAAGACCCCAGTAAGGTGTTTGGCAAATGTACATAATTGCTTTCTCCTGATCAGTTTTTGCCCATTAGCCATTTGGACTTTTGATAGGAGGAGCACGGGTGGTCGGTTGATTCAGCTTTTTTGTCACCTTCCAAAGTGAGTAATCTGTGGTCTCTTTTGCTGACAAAGTGGACAAGTAGTCCTGTATTTCTTCATTTTGCTTCTGCGCAAAGTACCGCTTAAGGTTTTTTGTAGCTCTATTAAAATTATTTCGGGCGTCCGGAACGCTCTTCGTCGCTCACATCTTCTCGGCCCTCTGAACACATTTTGCACAACCTATAAACGTTGCTTTTGTCCAAAGTAGCTTCGCCGTATGCAACAGTCAACATTCGGAATACTTCCGCGCCCTTTATGTTGTTTTTCACATACAATTTGATACAAATTCTTTGATCCATTTTTCGGTATAGACAAAAATCGAGGACAAGCTAAAACACGTCCAACAAGCAAAATAGCTGTCAAAAACTGACTGAACATTCAAAATAGCCGAGATTGTGAACATAAATGAGGGTCATGATAAACAACATAACGCCACAAAAAGATCGAAAATCGAACATCAGTAGCCCGTGAAAATTAAAAATTCGCGATACGTTTTGAACAGACCTCGTATGTACTCGTATGTTTATTGTTATTGTTTGTTTTGTGGAAATTTTGTTTTAACTTATTATCACTATTTGTTTTTATTAGATGGCAGACTGCAACCACCACTAAACACTGTTTATCAAAAATTGGCAATTAAACGTCCTGTCGCACTTTGACACTTTGTTTTAAACGTTTTTTTTTAGATTTGCAAGCAGAGTGAAAAGAAACCAGACCGCACCGTAAGAGAGCACTTTTGCAATATCTGCTGATCCACCAATCATTATATTTACATTTTTGCGACAAGCTGGTAATATATTTTCTGCAACCAAATTGTGAGGTCATTTAACTGCAATCAATTCATAGGAAGCTATTTGAGTTTTTTCAGACACACCGATTTGTGTTTCAAAAACTTTTATTTGCTTGGATTTTGAAGATTAAGACTTTTGAAAGTAGCTTTTATCTTTTGTTGAAAGCGAAGGAAGGTTAGTCAGCAAGTGACGGTGGAGCTTGCTCGGAACCATAGCACTATTGGATAATTTACAACCACACACCACACACTCGGGAACAACCATGTCATTTTCCATTGTATTTCCGATGACCAACATATTTTTTGGAGCAAGAAATATCTTTACTTGTACCGGGGGTGGCCTAATCGCTGACGTTATCATTATAATAATCATTTATCCATTTTCAGAAGGTTTTATTAAATAATAAAAATAATATTTTCAAAGCATTATTAAAAAAAAGCCGAGTCAAATATTACCTTTGAATACGTTTTAGTCAAGTTTGAGAACACAATATTGATAAGCAAATTTGTATATATTATTTTATAAATTGAACAACACAGCAAGCAAATAAATAGTAAACTGAAAAACATAAGCCAATTTGAACGAGAGAAAATGCACAACAGAACCTACAATGCAACTTGTTGGGAATCCCCACTGTCCTTAAAACAACCTCTTTTTGTACGTACTAGTGAGGCTAGCCATTCTTTGGATGCGTTTTCATCCGAATACATTTCGTCAGAAAACGAACGAAAACTTTCGTCAGAATTCTCATATGTAATATTTTCCTTTAAACACGATCTTGCACAATAATACATACGCATAGTATGCATTGTGTTGTACGATATCAACTTTAAATTGTTATTGTCAGATAACTAAACAAGCTACAACATTTCTGTTTACACCATAAGAAAATTTGAGATAAATAAGATATTTCATAAAATAAAAGTTTTCTTCGTTGGTCGAAAATTTCAAGTGTAAAATAAAAATAAAAACATTTTTATATCTTAATTATTGCTAAAATATTGAATTTTTCTTAATTGGTTTTAACAGTTGCCTTCCTCACAGTTTACAGAATGTATTGATACCACATTTGTTCAAATCGGTTGAAAAATAAGGAAAAAATTGCAATGCTTGCATTGCAATTTTTCAGATTCGTCCGAACAGATCTCACTCAAATCGGATGTTTCGCAGATCACACGTTTTCGTCTGTATACGCAAGAATTATTGCGACTGCAGTGGAAGACCTCCAAGTAGTTTCAATGCAATGGGATCATTCGGACGAAGAAAACTCGTATGAAAACGTTTCCAAAAGAAGGGCGGCCTGACACGTGTGAGCCGACTTGAGGCATAAAAATCAGTTTGTGATTCTAAGAAAGAATGTGTTACAAAACAAATAATTAAGAAATTTTTGATGGTTTTAAATACCTATTCCTGTTAAAATAAATTGAACATTTTCTTTTTAAATTATAATATTTAATAATTTTAACATAGTTATATCAATTTAAACTTTACTCGTAATAAAAAAAAATTCTATTTTTTATTATATACATATCTAAAATTTGGCGGCACAGTGGTTGAGAATCACTGCCTTAGGGTTTCGACTTCAACATGCCAACAAATTTGTTGTGCAAATGTGCGCCCTTATACAATGCTGATAACTCGAATAAAGTGTGGAAATACGAGATACAGTGCGCGCATGAGTTGGTTATGGAAAACCAAGGTCGCGATAAACGGATTGCTAGAGAAGCCTACAAGAAGGTGGTAAATCCTGTAGTTTTTCATGCAGGCGACCGGGTACTGATGGAGAATCAGACCCGAAAGAATATTTTTTTTTCTGTATGGATAGGCCCATACACGTTAGCACGTGTTCTACAAGCGTAAACACCAACATGACAATCAAAAAAGCTGATACAAGTGATCATTCATCGCTACTAAATGTATCGAATGGCACAATTTCAACTTCCTAGGTCAATACCGCGGAAGTGTGCCAATTCCACTTGGTCGCTTTAAGAAATTTTGTAATATAAATATGCTCAATAGGAAAACAAGGAAAAATTGAAATATTAAATAATAAAAAAAAACTTCATACGAGTATAGTTAAAATGTTAAAAAATTGATCATGATTGAACAAAAAATTACAAGACTCTTTTGGGCAGGGAATATGAAACAATGCTTCGCATATGCAGTGTAACGAAAATAACATATTTAAATTTACTCCTTGAAAAACAAAAGTTGTTTATAAAATAACTATAAGTAAGAAAGTAATTTTTAAATCAAAGTTGTTTATAAAATAACTATAAGTAAGAAAGTAATTTTTAAATCAAATTAATAATGAAATAATGTAAAGCGCAGCTTATTTTATTAATAATACAATATAAATGGTAAACTAAACTTGAATATATAATATTAAAATCTTAGCTAGGAAATTAGGAATAACTATTATAATAATGCCAAGGGTTGCCAAGGGGGGCAGGTTCACGTTAGGGTTTCCTGCTACTAACGGCTCATGTCTCTTAAATCTTCCTACTCTCACCTCCACGTGGTGCACCCTGGTAACCTGAGCAACCTAGGTAAAGATGTGGTAACCAACCCATGTGGGATCCTTGGTCAGGGCCAACGAGAGAGGGAGCTTTGGTGAGGCCACTCTGACATATTCGGTTTAAGGATTCATCAAAGTGTGCGAGGCCAGGTGGGGCTCGCATGTAGGAACGGTGGCGGAGGAGTACTATAGGTACCAACGGCAGTGCCCATACCCCCGAAGTGGGTTACCACTACCAAACAAAAATCCCTAGCTTAGGGATGTGCGCTGGGCTTGGAACCCGCCACATAAAAAACAAATATTCCAGTGAATATAAGATTGAAGCCTCGGATGAAATACCCCACAACTGTTGACGACAACCCCCGCAAACGTTATAAGGAACACGATTTAAGGATATGCACCTGGAATGTCCGGACCCTTAATAGGGAAGGTGCCTCTATCCAGCTGGTTGACGTCCTCGAAAAATATAAAGCTGACGTCACCGCACTCCAGGAAATGCGATGGACGGAACATGGACGCTCAAAAAAAGCTACATGTGACATCTACTACAGCTGCCATGCGACGAAGCGCAGACTCGGTATAGGTTTTGTGGTAAGCAAACGACGGCGAGAAGTCCTGGGATATACCCCAGTCGACGACAGGCTTGCCACACTCCGCATTAAGGCAAAATACTATAATATCAGCCTAATCTGCGCACATGCTCCGTCGGATGAGAAAGACGAAAACACCAAGGATGCCTTCTACGATCAACTAGAAAAAACCTTCGATCGATGCCCCCGCCACGATGTAAAAATTGTGCTAGGTGACTTCAACGCCAAGGTGGGCAAAGAAGGCATTTTTGAACCAACCGTCGGTAAGTTCAGCCTCCACGAGCAGTCATCAGAAAACGGTTTGAGGCTGATCGACTTCGCCGCAGCGCGGAACATGGTAGTTAGTAGTACTAGATTCCAGCATCCCGATATTCGTAAGGCCACCTGGCTGTCCCCTGATCATAAAACCAGGAACCAAATTGACCACGTTGTGATCGACGGCAGGCATGCATCCAACGTGATAGACGTACGTACAATTCGAGGTGCCAACATTGACTCGAACCACTACCTTGTTGTAGCTAAGGTTCGCACTCGCCTCAGTGCGGCAAAAAACGTTCGCTTTAATTCGCAGAGGAAGCTTGACGTCGGAAAGCTACAATCGCTACAGACAGCTACCGCATTTGCTTCTCGGCTCTCGAATATGCTGACGGATTCTCCCCCTGATCTCGATATTTGCGCGCAGTGGTTTCTTATATCCCACTCCATGCGCACGGCCGCTGAAGAGGTGATTGGCTATCACCGCCCGAAGAAAAACAGCTGGTATGACGAAGAGTGTCGCAATGCAGCTGCAGAGAAACCAAATAACAATTGCGTAACTGGAACACCAGAAAAGTCAAGACGTAGACTGTAATGTTTATTTGTAAATAGTATATAAGAACTAGTATTTTAAGAATAAAGCCTCTTGTTGTTTTAAACCTAAAATAGTGCAGTGCTCATTTAAGAAAGTGGTGTAGGTTACAGGTTCCCGCGACTGGACATTCCAGAGGACGTCTCTCGCCGACAAGCAGATAAGGACCCCAATATAGTGGAGTTGTTTTTGGTTCGTTTTTGCCATCAGAGGACTTTTTGGAGCGCTTTGTTCTTGAGTTGTCGGTGTTTTTCATGAGTGAGCGACAGAAATATTACAAATACTTATAATATCTTAGAAAACTAAATAGACAGCATTGTTAAATTATATTATATCAACTATATATTACAAATACTTATAATATCTTAGAAAGCTAAATACACAGCATTGTTAATTTGTATTATATCAAAAATTTCATATTTGTGATATGCTCAGTTAGTTATATTTCCAAATCATCATTTTGTATAGTGGTTACTTAAAGAAAGTGTACTTCAATAAAAAATTTTATCAAGGCAAATAAGTCTCTATTAAAAATGGAAAAATAAAAAATACAAGTGTATTTACTTTATATTGTTCTTATGGACCACCCTCCCCTTAATGAGGACTGTGGTTCCTAAATCTTTTTCTACCACCTGTTCTTCATACAGGGGGGTTAACTTATTTCCTAGTCTTCTGTTTCTCTTCACCATAACCTTATCTCCTACATTAAACGTACGTTCTACCCAGCCTCTATTATGTGTTTTCAGTTCTGATTCTTGAGCTTGAGTTATTCGTGCTGACACCTGACTATTTAAACTTACTGTTGTGGATCGGAATATATCAATCGGTTTCTCTTTTGTCACTGAGTGGATTGTTTTGTTATATTCAATAGTCGATAACAAAATTAAATCATTTATTTCATCTATACATCTTTCTAACTTTATGCACCAGCAATTTCTGTCAGTGTACTGTGAAACCTTTCTACTTGTCCGTTGGAAGTGCTGTGCAGTGGGGGGAATTCACAATTTCAATATTAAAATTGCTAGCCACGAGATGTCTAATGGTATGCGAATTTAACGACTTTTCGTTGTCACAGTATATGACTCTCGAATTAGCAAAAATGTTCAAAAGTTGGATCAATTGTGGTTTTACGTCTACGATTGTTCTGGATGATAACGCTTGTACAACCGCAAATTTAGAAAATTTATCTATACAAGTTAGGAAATATTGAGAATCAGTGGAAAAAATATCAACGTGCAGTATTTCCCCTGCATATGATGGAATGGGGGCTTTTGATGTTGTATGTTTTGGCTGATACTATGGCCGAACGAAGCACAGTAGGGAAAAATATATTTTTTAAATATTAAATGAGAAATATTGCACGTAATTAAAAAATAAAATAAGATAGTAAGACAGTCGTGGGTAAGTAATATAAAACTTCGAATATGTACATACATACGGCAGTGTATGCACTGAAATTCGACGCATGAGCGTTAACGCCAGGCAACGGAACTGCTGGTGAAGTAAGTATGTATATACATATGTGTATAAGATAAAGAATGAATGTACGAATGTATATTTAAAGAAGTAAGTATTCTAGTTAAGAGGAATGGGGATGTGCGTATGTATATTTTTGCACATACTGCAGTCGGCTAGATGTAAATATACTCGTACATAGGTTTTTACTGTTTATTGATTAGGAAATTAGCGTATAGAAATTTGAATAAATGTATATGTTGGGATATAAAAAAAAAATGTATAGTTAATTGGGAAAATAACGTTAGTAATTAATTCTAGGTAATTTAAAGCACCTCGAATGTATGTATGTAGCCATATACGAGCTAATTACAGGATGGAAAATAGAATCGTTAATGGATATATACATATCAGGCTAGAAGTAAATTTAAATAAAAAGTCAATTGTATGCGATGAAAGATATAGTCATGCAATGGACAATGTGTTCACATAAACGGGTTTATCTTAAATATTCTGGTTTATGTCAGGGGGCAAAAGAATTTGCTCAGAATTGAAAAATTTAAAAAGATATGTAAGAGAGATATGATGAGAATGAAAGGAATTATGAATTGTCTAAAGAAAAGAAAAAATAAATAATATATTTATCTTTTTTATACTCGCTTATGAAAGATGGGCAACTAGTTTTGCCAAGAATTGATATAAAATTTTTTTTGGGCGGCATATAATTTAATTAGAAAATAATTGTTATGTATGAAGCCAATTGTTGTAAAATGTATATATTTGAGAAGGATTTAAAGTTTTAATGCCGCCAACAATTGTACGAAAATGTATCATAGTTAATTAATAGTATTTGTAAAGGAAATAGTTTTTGTTACTTGCTTATAGTTTGTTTGTTAAGACGTAGTAGATAAGCGATATATAGATTTAAATCCAATTTACTGTTTACGTTAGGAAAAATATTAAAAATTGAATGAATATAATAGCTAGTAAGAACAATTAAAACTCGGCAAGTCCGATAAGTTAAGCGTATTGTTTTTAGATATTCAGGCGTTGGTGAACAAACAAGGACATCTGGATGGTTCAATATGGTGCAGCATGAACCTGGAAGGGACTTCCTGCAGCGTCGAAGACTGAGTAAGATGTTAACCAACATCCAGGAGACCAGTAGATGAAATGCAAAAATGCAGCGAACAAAAATCTGACTGAATAAGAAGAAGTGAGAAGACGTAGAAGAAGGGTAATCAGAAAGCCGCAAAATGATAATACGAAATTTGCTACGATGATGTCCAGAGATAATTTTTGGTTGGAAGAAAATGAAAACGAAATTAGTGAGAATTCATTTCTATATGAAAGAGTGAAAAGAGCTTTCAACTTCCCATGTGCGAAATGACTACGATTTAAGCTTATAAAAAATGGAGATGGTATCGGCCGAATAGAAGAGTCTCTATCTGACTAGTAAAAATCTAATAATACTTGAGTTTTAATGCATAACTGACGAAATGGCATGAAAAACACTAACATGTACGTTGTCCGTATAAAGAATCCAACGTGTCTGCCATTATTACATATATCAGTATGTATATTGTATTATTGTCTAGAATGAAGAAGAGATAATTTTAGCCAAAGCCCGAGGTTACTCCGTAATTTCACGGAGAAACGGCTACAATAACAATAACAGCCACAACTACCATCGTTCAATTAGCTTCGCAGGACAAACTCCTGGCGCAAAAAATCGTTTTAACCACGAAAAGATCGAACATAACATAGCCAAGCTTTATCGGCTAAACTTCGTAACGATTTATCCAATGAGAAAATATCCATTGTCACTCACTAAGCGAA
Organism: Clusia tigrina; assembly: GCA_920105625.2. Taxonomy (NCBI): domain Eukaryota; kingdom Metazoa; phylum Arthropoda; class Insecta; order Diptera; family Clusiidae; genus Clusia; species Clusia tigrina. The sequence continues at coordinate 82,065,976 of OV050030.1, read as the reverse complement.
TATCGAATATTTATTTTGACTTCGTCAGAAGCGCATCTAGTCGCGCAAGCTTGTATCATCTTTTTACGTACCGGTCCAGAAAGAAGGGAGGGGTATGCAGAGTTCATCGAGGGACTTCACTCCGACAACGACGGTGGTCAATTGAACCAGCAGGTAGCAGAGGGCGCAGTATAATGTAAGGTTTTATGTATAGAATAGAATTGTGTTATTGTTTAGATATTTGTATATACGCCAATGAGAAAAGAGTCAATTAAAGACCAAATTATAAAAAGGGGAATATAAAAAAAAATTATACATGAAAATAAGAAAAAAAAACAAAAACAAAGTAAAGAAAGAAAAATAATAAAAAATAACAATATGGAAAGAAAAGAATAAAAAAGAAAAGAATAAAAACCGTGATAGAACCGAAATAAGGCGATTTAAAAAAAGATATATATAAAAACGAATTATATGTATGTAATATAGAGTTCAATCGATGCACATATTTGTTTGCAGTGCAAGAAAAATATTGTAGAGATTTAATGGAAGTTAGTTGCACTAACTTCTTTCAGAAAGAGGGGAGGGATGTTGTGAGTTAGAATCAAGCTACCTACGCGTATTTGACTCACAGCAACGGCTCCTATTAAATTCATTAAGAGAGCACATATTTTTAGGGTGCAAATATTGTAAATAGTAGTATTTACGCATTAATTATGATGTAAGCTTTTAGGGTGTCACAGTTCCGCAGTCAAGCTGACGAGGGGCATTTAGAATGCACCGACGACACTTTTACTTCAGTAGGTCAGTGGGCTTGACCAACTGACACCAAATAACAATTGCGTAACTGGAACACCAGAAAAGTCAAGACGTAGACTGTAATGTTTATTTGTAAATAGTATATAAGAACTAGTATTTTAAGAATAAAGCCTCTTGTTGTTTTAAACCTAAAATAGTGCAGTGCTCATTTAAGAAAGTGGTGTAGGTTACAGGTTCCCGCGACTGGACATTCCAGAGGACGTCTCTCGCCGACAAGCAGATAAGGACCCCAATATAGTGGAGTTGTTTTTGGTTCGTTTTTGCCATCAGAGGACTTTTTGGAGCGCTTTGTTCTTGAGTTGTCGGTGTTTTTCATGAGTGAGCGACAGAAATATTACAAATACTTATAATATCTTAGAAAACTAAATAGACAGCATTGTTAAATTATATTATATCAACTATATATTACAAATACTTATAATATCTTAGAAAGCTAAATACACAGCATTGTTAATTTGTATTATATCAAAAATTTCATATTTGTGATATGCTCAGTTAGTTATATTTCCAAATCATCATTTTGTATAGTGGTTACTTAAAGAAAGTGTGGTCGGAGGAATGCATGCCTAGCAACTGGAACTTAAGTGTGCTCTGCCCAATCCACAAGAAGGGTGATCCGGCAATCTGTGCCAACTACCGCGGGATCAGCATTCTGAACATCGCATATAAGGTCCTGTCGAGCGTACTCTGTGAAAGGCTGAAGCCCATCGCCAATGAACTGATTGGGCCTTATCAGTGTCGCTTCAGACCTGGTAAAGACACCTTTGATCAAATGTTCACACTACGCCAAATCCTGGAGAAAACCCTAGAGAAGCAGATTGACATACACCACCTTTTCGTCGATTTCAAAGCCGCATTCGACAGCACCGTAAGGAGTCAACTAAACGCCGATATGTCTGAATTTGGCGTCTAAGCTAATTCGGCTGTGCAAAATGTCGCTAAGCACCACCACTGGCTCAGTTAAAATCGGTAATGACTTGTCCGAGCTGTTTGTTACTGACCAAGGATTCAGACAAGGTGACTCCTTATCGTGTGTTTTCTTCAATCTAATGTTGGAAAAAATCGTACTTGCAGCAGGTCTAAATCGCACAGGCACTATCTTCCACAAGAGTGTCATGTTACTGGCGTATGCTGATGATATTGACATCATTGGCCATAACAGCCGCGCCGTGAGTGCTGCATTTTCCGGCTTGGAGAGAGAAGCGAGGCGAGTGGGTTTAGCGGTGAACGAGGACAAAACGAAGTACCAAGCGAAGAATCACTCTTGCCAACAGGTGTTACTTTGGGCTCAGTAGGCAATTGAGAAGCAGAGCCCTCTCTCGACGAACAAAAATTACGCTCTACAATGATCCTTCCCGTCCTGCTTTATGGTACCGAAACCTGGACGATGACAAACAACGATGAGCGAGCTTTGGGGGCGTTCGAGAGAAAAATTCTTCGAAGGATCTATGGTCCTATATGCGTCTGCGGAGAGTATCGAATCAGATGGAACAACGAGCTGTATGAGCTGTACGCCGACATTGATATAGTTCAGCGCATTAAAACACAGCGGCTGCGCTGGCTGGGACATGTTGTGCGAATGGATGAAAGTGCTCCGGCGAAAAAAGTATTTGAATCGATGTCGCCGGGTGGCGGACGCAGGAGGGGGAGATCACCACTACGTTGGAAGGACCAAGTTCAAGAGGACCTGGCTGCACTTGGTGTTTAAAATTGGCGCCAGCGTGCGCGAAGCAGAGACGACTGGCGAAGGGTGATAACGCGGCAATGATCAGAAATGGTTGTACGCCAATCATGATGATGATGATTATAATAATGCAACTCTGTGATTGTGACAAGAAGAAAGAAGTTTCAGGAACAGCACAAATCGGAAGACGATCTCCAGAAGAAAGGATCAACGTATTATTCGATGGCTTGGATATGAATGGAGACTAATGTAAAATTTTGGAAATAGTCCATAGCCAAATTATTTAGATACGTGGTGACTGAGGTATTGATAAGCTTCCTTGCGGTGTCATATTTTCCATTTTATAAATTTGTATCACAATTTGTATTATATTTGACACTCTTGCAGATATTGGGTAAAAGCTTAACGGGGCATATTGTTGTTGTCCGTATTTTTTGTCCTTGGAAGCGTCCTTTTTGCTACTTGTCCTGGGCGCGCGTGTTCCTGTAAACCCTAAATCACTCTTTGGAAAAATCACTACATTACACTTTTAGTTTTTAAATCACAAGCCGATTTATTCTTAAAATACTAATTCTTATATACTATTTACAATTCACAATTACAATATAAAAACTGACCTTTCTGGTGTTCCAGTTTCGCACCTGTTAATTGGTGTCAGTTGGTAAAGCCAACTGACCTATGCCATTCTGAAATGTTGATGGTGCATTCTAAATTTCAATGCCCTTCGGTGGCTCGACTGCGAAACTGTAGCACCCTAAAAGTTTACATAATAAATATTAGATAGGTAATATTAATTCAAAATACTCGTACCCTAGAAATATGTGCTTTCTTAACTAACTTTAACACATGCTAATCACACAGAATGTGTGGCATCTGTTAGGAGTCGATGATGTGAGACACTACGCCAAAGCTCGAGATTGAATTTATGGAATATGATACACACACGAAATGGAATCATTATAAGGACAGACGGAGACTGGTATCTGATATAAGTTACTTGAGTAAAGGTGCATTTCAGAGAAATAACGATAGTCTACACGCCGAAGCCAACAAAAAAGAAACCCATGAAACATATCTCAAGAGAAACACTTCCACCATATATATATATATATATATATATATATATATATATATATATATATATATATATATATATATATATATTGTGTAGAATATAAAATGTTAAAAACAGTATAGCCTTCAATTTGATGTATTAAACCGTTCTAGAGATATGGGTCGGCATAGTCGCCAAACTGCCAAAAAATCGAGATTTTCAAAACTTTGAGGCCCCAGTGGCACGTGGTAACATCTTTCAATCGTGCTCCAACTTTGGCAATCCTAAAATCTGACAGAAAGAAACATTTTAGGGGGGTGCCCACAAATAAATTTCTGAAATTTTTTTTTTACCCTATGAGATAAAACCACCCTAATATATATATATATATATATATATATATATATATATATATATATATATATATATATATATATATATATATATATATATATATATATATATAAAAATCTATATATATATATATATATATATATATATATATAAAATATATATATATATATATATATATATATATATATATATATATATTTATATATATATATATATATATATATATATATATATACTCGTATATATATATATATATATATATATAGATATATACAAATTATATATTTTCATTTATTTGTCTTTATTCATGTGTCTTCTTCCACACCTGCTTTACAAGTGAAAACCTTAACTAGCTAACTCTACCTTCGTCGCTTTCACTCACAATTATGCAGACTGCTCATCTTTTTACTGTTGTAAAAGATAACGATGCTCTTGTTGTTGTTGTTCAGCCTAGCTCCTCCCTTTCTAAATATGGAGCGTCCTCGATCCATTGATTTCTATTTGAACTGTTGGTAGCGTCACTGGTCCTGCTTGTAATATCGCTATTAAGTGCCCTTTTTGCCTTATAAAATAATGCGACCTCATACAAGGCAGCAAGACTAGGGCGGCATCAAAATCAGCCTCGTCTACCAAGCGATAGTTCTGCGGTGTGGATTGTTAAGGATCGGAAATGACAGTCGTAATGGAACAAACCACGCAACAAATAGTCAACAAAGATGCTCATCCTGCAACTGTATCCTTGTCCACAATAAAGCAGCAGTAACATATATTTTATGGACACTTGAGGCTGTTGAACGCATTGAACAGTGTTAAGTGTTAGTGCAAGAAACATATTGTAGACATTTAATGGAAGTTAGTTGCACTAACTTCTTTCAGAAAGAGGGGAGGGATGTTGTGAGCTAGAATCAAGCTACCTACGCGTAGTTGACTCACAGCAACGGCTCCTATTAAATTCATTAAGAGAGCACATATTTTTAGGGTGCAAATATTGTAAATAGTAGTATTTACGCATTAATTATGATGTAAGCTTTTAGGGTGTCACAGTTCCGCAGTCAAGCTGACGAGGGGCATTTAGAATGCACCGACGACACTTTTACTTCAGTAGGTCAGTGGGCTTGACCAACTGACACCAAATAACAATTGCGTAAGTGGAACACCAGAAAAGTCAAGACGTAGACTGTAATGTTTATTTGTAAATAGTATATAAGAACTAGTATTTTAAGAATAAAGCCTCTTGTTGTTTTAAACCTAAAATAGTGCAGTGCTCATTTAAGAAAGTGGTGTAGGTTACAGGTTCCCGCGACTGGACATTCCAGAGGACGTCTCTCGCCGACAAGCAGATAAGGACCCCAATATAGTGGAGTTGTTTTTGGTTCGTTTTTGCCATCAGAGGACTTTTTGGAGCGCTTTGTTCTTGAGTTGTCGGTGTTTTTCATGAGTGAGCGACAGAAATATTACAAATACTTATAATATCTTAGAAAACTAAATAGACAGCATTGTTAAATTATATTATATCAACTATATATTACAAATACTTATAATATCTTAGAAAGCTAAATACACAGCATTGTTAATTTGTATTATATCAAAAATTTCATATTTGTGATATGCTCAGTTAGTTATATTTCCAAATCATCATTTTGTATAGTGGTTACTTAAAGAAAGTGTACTTCAATAAAAAATTTTATCAAGGCAAATAAGTCTCTATTAAAAATGGAAAAATAAAAAATACAAGTGTATTTACTTTATATTGTTCTTATGGACCACCCTCCCCTTAATGAGGACTGTGGTTCCTAAATCTTTTTCTACCACCTGTTCTTCATACAGGGGGGTTAACTTATTTCCTAGTCTTCTGTTTCTCTTCACCATAACCTTATCTCCTACATTAAACGTACGTTCTACCCAGCCTCTATTATGTGTTTTCAGTTCTGATTCTTGAGCTTGAGTTATTCGTGCTGACACCTGACTATTTAAATTTACTGTTGTGGATCGGAATATATCAATCGGTTTCTCTTTTGTCACTGAGTGGATTGTTTTGTTATATTCAATAGTCGATAACAAAATTAAATCATTTATTTCATCTATACATCTTTCTAATATTATGCACCAGCAATTTCTGTCAGTGTACTGTGAAACCTTTCTACTTGTCCGTTGGAAGTGCTGTGCAGTGGGGGGAATTCACAATTTCAATATTAAAATTGCTAGCCAGGAGATGTCTAATGGTATGCGAATTTAACGACTTTTCGTTGTCACAGTATATGACTCTCGAATTAGCAAAAATGTTCAAAAGTTGGATCAATTGTGGTTTTACGTCTACGATTGTTCTGGATGATAACGCTTGTACAACCGCAAATTTAGAAAATTTATCTATACAAGTTAGGAAATATTTAGAATCAGTGGAAAAAATATCAACGTGCAGTATTTTCCCTGCATATGATGGAATGGGGGCTTTTGATGTTGTATGTTTTGGCTGATACTATGGCCGAACGAAGCACAGTAGGGAAAAATATATTTTTTAAATATTAAATGAGAAATATTGCACGTAATTAAAAAATAAAATAAGATAGTAAGACAGTCGTGGGTAAGTAATATAAAACTTCGAATATGTACGTACATACATACGGCAGTGTATGCACTGAAATTCGACGCATGAGCGTTAACGCCAGGCAACGGAACTGCTGGTGAAGTAAGTATGTATATACATATGTGTATAAGATAAAGAATGAATGTACGAATGTATATTTAAAGAAGTAAGTATTCTAGTTAATAAGAATGGGGATGTGCGTATGTATATTTTTGCACATACTGCAGTCGGCTAGATGTAAATATACTCGTACATAGGTTTTTACTGTTTATTGATTAGGAAATTAGCGTATAGAAATTTGAATAAATGTATATGTTGGGATAAAAAAAAAAAATGTATAGTTAATTGGGAAAATAACGTTAGTAATTAATTCTAGGTAATTTAAAGCACCTCGAATGTATGTATGTTGCCATATACGAGCTAATTACAGGATGGAAAATAGAATCGTTAATGGATATATACATATCAGGCTAGAAGTAAATTTAAATAAAAAGTCAATTGTATGCGATGAAAGATATAGTCATGCAATGGACAATGTGTTCACATAAACGGGTTTATCTTAAATATTCTGGTTTATGTCAGGGGGCAAAAGAATTTGCTCAGAATTGAAAAATTTAAAAAGATATGTAAGAGAGATATGATGAGAATGAAAGGAATTATGAATTGTCTAAAGAAAAGAAAAAATAAATAATATATTTATCTTTTTTATACTCGCTTATGAAAGATGGGCAACTAGTTTTGCCAAGAATTGATATAAAATTTTTTTTGGGCGGCATATAATTTAATTAGAAAATAATTGTTATGTATGAAGCCAATTGTTGTAAAATGTATATATTTGAGAAGGATTTAAAGTTTTAATGCCGCCAACAATTGTACGAAAATGTATCATAGTTAATTAATAGTATTTGTAAAGGAAATAGTTTTTGTTACTTGCTTATAGTTTGTTTGTTAAGACGTAGTAGATAAGCGATATATAGATTTAAATCCAATTTACTGTTTACGTTAGGAAAAATATTAAAAATTGAATGAATATAATAGCTAGTAAGAACAATTAAAACTCGGCAAGTCCGATAAGTTAAGCGTATTGTTTTTAGATATTCAGGCGTTGGTGAACAAACAAGGACATCTGGATGGTTCAATATGGTGCAGCATGAACCTGGAAGGGACTTCCTGCAGCGTCGAAGACTGAGTAAGATGTTAACCAACATCCAGGAGACCAGTAGATGAAATGCAAAAATGCAGCGAACAAAAATCTGACTGAATAAGAAGAAGTGAGAAGACGTAGAAGAAGGGTAATCAGAAAGCCGCAAAATGATAATACGAAATTTGCTACGATGATGTCCAGAGATAATTTTTGGTTGGAAGAAAATGAAAACGAAATTAGTGAGAATTCATTTCTATATGAAAGAGTGAAAAGAGCTTTCAACTTCCCATGTGCGAAATGACTACGATTTAAGCTTATAAAAAATGGAGATGGTATCGGCCGAATAGAAGAGTCTCTATCTGACTAGTAAAAATCTAATAATACTTGAGTTTTAATGCATAACTGACGAAATGGCATGAAAAACACTAACATGTACGTTGTCCGTATAAAGAATCCAACGTGTCTGCCATTATTACATATATCAGTATGTATATTGTATTATTGTCTAGAATGAAGAAGAGATAATTTTAGCCAAAGCCCGAGGTTACTCCGTAATTTCACGGAGAAACGGCTACAATAACAATAACAGCCACAACTACCATCGTTCAATTAGCTTCGCAGGACAAACTCCTGGCGCAAAAAATCGTTTTAACCACGAAAAGATCGAACATAACATAGCCAAGCTTTATCAGCTAAACTTCGTAACGATTTATCCAATGAGAAAATTTCCATTGTCACTCACTAAGCGAATATCGAATATTTATTTTGACTTCGTCAGAAGCGCATCTAGTCGCGCAAGCTTGTATCATCTTTTTACGTACCGGTCCAGAAAGAAGGGAGGGGTATGCAGAGTTCATCGAGGGACTTCACTCCGACAACGACGGTGGTCAATTGAACCAGCAGGTAGCAGAGGGCGCAGTATAATGTAAGGTTTTATGTATAGAATAGAATTGTGTTATTGTTTAGATATTTGTATATACGCCAATGAGAAAAGAGTCAATTAAAGACCAAATTATAAAAAGGGGAATATAAAAAAAAATGATACATGAAAATAAGAAAAAAAAACAAAAACAAAGTAAAGAAAGAAAAATAATAAAAAATAACAATATGGAAAAGAAAAGAATAAAAAAGAAAAGAATAAAAACCGTGATAGAACCGAAATAAGGCGATTTAAAAAAAGATATATATAAAAACGAATTATATGTATGTAATATAGAGTTCAATCGATGCACATATTTGTTTGCAGTGCAAGAAAAATATTGTAGAGATTTAATGGAAGTTAGTTGCACTAACTTCTTTCAGAAAGAGGGGAGGGATGTTGTGAGTTAGAATCAAGCTATCTACGCGTAGTTGACTCACAGCAACGGCTCCTATTAAATTCATTAAGAGAGCACATATTTTTAGGGTGCAAATATTGTAAATAGTAGTATTTACGCATTAATTATGATGTAAGCTTTTAGGGTGTCACAGTTCCGCAGTCAAGCTGACGAGGGGCATTTAGAATGCACCGACGACACTTTTACTTCAGTAGGTCAGTGGGCTTGACCAACTGACACCAAATAACAATTGCGTAACTGGAACACCAGAAAAGTCAAGACGTAGACTGTAATGTTTATTTGTAAATAGTATATAAGAACTAGTATTTTAAGAATAAAGCCTCTTGTTGTTTTAAACCTAAAATAGTGCAGTGCTCATTTAAGAAAGTGGTGTAGGTTACAGGTTCCCCGACCCCAATATAGTGGAGTTGTTTTTGGTTCGTTTTTGCCATCAGAGGACTTTTTGGAGCGCTTTGTTCTTGAGTTGTCGGTGTTTTTCATGAGTGAGCGACAGAAATATTACAAATACTTATAATATCTTAGAAAACTAAATAGACAGCATTGTTAAATTATATTATATCAACTATATATTACAAATACTTATAATATCTTAGAAAGCTAAATACACAGCATTGTTAATTTGTATTATATCAAAAATTTCATATTTGTGATATGCTCAGTTAGTTATATTTCCAAATCATCATTTTGTATAGTGGTTACTTAAAGAAAGTGTGGTCGGAGGAATGCATGCCTAGCAACTGGAACTTAAGTGTGCTCTGCCCAATCCACAAGAAGGGTGATCCGGCAATCTGTGCCAACTACCGCGGGATCAGCATTCTGAACATCGCATATAAGGTCCTGTCGAGCGTACTCTGTGAAAGGCTGAAGCCCATCGCCAATGAACTGATTGGGCCTTATCAGTGTCGCTTCAGACCTGGTAAAGACACCTTTGATCAAATGTTCACACTACGCCAAATCCTGGAGAAAACCCTAGAGAAGCAGATTGACATACACCACCTTTTCGTCGATTTCAAAGCCGCATTCGACAGCACCGTAAGGAGTCAACTAAACGCCGATATGTCTGAATTTGGCGTCTAAGCTAATTCGGCTGTGCAAAATGTCGCTAAGCACCACCACTGGCTCAGTTAAAATCGGTAATGACTTGTCCGAGCTGTTTGTTACTGACCAAGGATTCAGACAAGGTGACTCCTTATCGTGTGTTTTCTTCAATCTAATGTTGGAAAAAATCGTACTTGCAGCAGGTCTAAATCGCACAGGCACTATCTTCCACAAGAGTGTCATGTTACTGGCGTATGCTGATGATATTGACATCATTGGCCATAACAGCCGCGCCGTGAGTGCTGCATTTTCCGGCTTGGAGAGAGAAGCGAGGCGAGTGGGTTTAGCGGTGAACGAGGACAAAACGAAGTACTTGGTGTCAACACACAAGGAGTCTCAGCGTCTTGGACACCACGTCACTGTAGGCGACTACAACTTTTAAGTTGTGAAGGATTTCGTTTATCTGGGAACCAGCATCAACAACACGAACGATGTCAGCAAGGAGATCAAGCGAAGAATCACTCTTGCCAACAGGTGTTACTTTGGGCTCAGTAGGCAATTGAGAAGCAGAGCCCTCTCTCGACGAACAAAAATTACGCTCTACAATGATCCTTCCCGTCCTGCTTTATGGTACCGAAACCTGGACGATGACAAACAACGATGAGCGAGCTTTGGGGGCGTTCGAGAGAAAAATTCTTCGAAGGATCTATGGTGCTATATGCGTCTGCGGAGAGTATCGAATCAGATGGAACAACGAGCTGTATGAGCTGTACGCCGACATTGATATAGTTCAGCGCATTAAAACACAGCGGCTGCGCTGGCTGGGACATGTTGTGCGAATGGATGAAAGTGCTCCGGCGAAAAAAGTATTTGAATCGATGTCGCCGGGTGGCGGACGCAGGAGGGGGAGACCACCACTACGTTGGAAGGACCAAGTTCAAGAGGACCTGGCTGCACTTGGTGTTTAAAATTGGCGCCAGCGTGCGCGAAGCAGAGACGACTGGCGAAGGGTGATAACGCGGCAATGATCAGAAATGGTTGTACGCCAATCATGATGATGATGATTATAATAATGCAACTCTGTGATTGTGACAAGAAGAAAGAAGTTTCAGGAACAGCACAAATCGGAAGACGATCTCCAGAAGAAAGGATCAACGTATTATTCGATGGCTTGGATATGAATGGAGACTAATGTAAAATTTTGGAAATAGTCCATAGCCAAATTATTTAGATACGTGGTGACTGAGGTATTGATAAGCTTCCTTGCGGTGTCATATTTTCCATTTTATAAATTTGTATCACAATTTGTATTATATTTGACACTCTTGCAGATATTGGGTAAAAGCTTAACGGGGCATATTGTTGTTGTCCGTATTTTTTGTCCTTGGAAGCGTCCTTTTTGCTACTTGTCCTGGGCGCGCGTGTTCCTGTAAACCCTAAATCACTCTTTGGAAAAATCACTACATTACACTTTTAGTTTTTAAATCATAAGCCGATTTATTCTTAAAATACTAATTCTTATATACTATTTACAATTCACAATTACAATATAAAAACTGACCTTTCTGGTGTTCCAGTTTCGCACCTGTTAATTGGTGTCAGTTGGTAAAGCCAACTGACCTATGCCATTCTGAAATGTTGATGGTGCATTCTAAATTTCAATGCCCTTCGGTGGCTCGACTGCGAAACTGTAGCACCCTAAAAGTTTACATAATAAATATTAGATAGGTAATATTAATTCAAAATACTCGTACCCTAGAAATATGTGCTTTCTTAACTAACTTTAACACATGCTAATCACACAGAATGTGTGGCATCTGTTAGGAGTCGATGATGTGAGACACTACGCCAAAGCTCGAGATTGAATTTATGGAATATGATATACACACGAAATGGAATCATTATAAGGACAGACGGAGACTGGTATCTGATATAAGTTACTTGAGTAAAGGTGCATTTCAGAGAAATAACGATAGTCTACACGCCGAAGCCAACAAAAAAGAAACCCATGAAACATATCTCAAGAGAAACACTTCCACCATATATATATATATATATATATATATATATATATATATATATATATATATATATATATATATTGTGTAGAATATAAAATGTTAAAAACAGTATAGCCTTCAATTTGATGTATTAAACCGTTCTAGAGATATGGGTCGGCAAAGTCGCCAAACTGCCAAAAAATCGAGATTTTCAAAACTTTGAGGCCCCAGTGGCACGTGGTAACATCTTTCAATCGTGCTCCAACTTTGGCAATCCTAAAATTTGACAGAAAGAAACATTTTAGGGGGGTGCCCACAAATAAATTTCTGAAATTTTTTTTTTACCCTATGAGATAAAACCACCCTAATATATATATATATATTTATATATATATATATATATATATATATATATATATTTATATATATATATATATATATATATATATATATATATATATATATATACTCGTATATATATATATATATATATATATATATATATATATATATATATATATAGATATATACAAATTATATATTTTCATTTATTTGTCTTTATTCATGTGTCTTCTTCCACACCTGCTTTACAAGTGAAAACCTTAACTAGCTAACTCTACCTTCGTCGCTTTCACTCACAATTATGCAGACTGCTCATCTTTTTACTGTTGTAAAAGATAACGATGCTCTTGTTGTTGTTGTTCAGCCTAGCTCCTCCCTTTCTAAATATGGAGCGTCCTCGATCCATTGATTTCTATTTGAACTGTTGGTAGCGTCACTGGTCCTGCTTGTAATATCGCTATTAAGTGCCCTTTTTGCCTTATAAAATAATGCGACCTCATACAAGGCAGCAAGACTAGGGCGGCATCAAAATCAGCCTCGTCTACCAAGCGATAGTTCTGCGGTGTGGATTGTTAAGGATCGGAAATGACAGTCGTAATGGAACAAACCACGCAACAAATAGTCAACAAAGATGCTCATCCTGCAACTGTATCCTTGTCCACAATAAAGCAGCAGTAACATATATTTTATGGACACTTGAGGCTGTTGAACGCATTGAACAGTGTTAAGTGTTAGTGCAAGAAACATATTGTAGACATTTAATGGAAGTTAGTTGCACTAACTTCTTTCAGAAAGAGGGGAGGGATGTTGTGAGCTAGAATCAAGCTACCTACGCGTAGTTGACTCACAGCAACGGCTCCTATTAAATTCATTAAGAGAGCACATATTTTTAGGGTGCAAATATTGTAAATAGTAGTATTTACGCATTAATTATGATGTAAGCTTTTAGGGTGTCACAGTTCCGCAGTCAAGCTGACGAGGGGCATTTAGAATGCACCGACGACACTTTTACTTCAGTAGGTCAGTGGGCTTGACCAACTGACACCAAATAACAATTGCGTAACTGGAACACCAGAAAAGTCAAGACGTAGACTGTAATGTTTATTTGTAAATAGTATATAAGAACTAGTATTTTAAGAATAAAGCCTCTTGTTGTTTTAAACCTAAAATAGTGCAGTGCTCATTTAAGAAAGTGGTGTAGGTTACAGGTTCCCGCGACTGGACATTCCAGAGGACGTCTCTCGCCGACAAGCAGATAAGGACCCCAATATAGTGGAGTTGTTTTTGGTTCGTTTTTGCCATCAGAGGACTTTTTGGAGCGCTTTGTTCTTGAGTTGTCGGTGTTTTTCATGAGTGAGCGACAGAAATATTACAAATACTTATAATATCTTAGAAAACTAAATAGACAGCATTGTTAAATTATATTATATCAACTATATATTACAAATACTTATAATATCTTAGAAAGCTAAATACACAGCATTGTTAATTTGTAATATATCAAAAATTTCATATTTGTGATATGCTCAGTTAGTTATATTTCCAAATCATCATTTTGTATAGTGGTTACTTAAAGAAAGTGTACTTCAATAAAAAATTTTATCAAGGCAAATAAGTCTCTATTAAAAATGGAAAAATAAAAAATACAAGTGTATTTACTTTATATTGTTCTTATGGACCACCCTCCCCTTAATGAGGACTGTGGTTCCTAAATCTTTTTCTACCACCTGTTCTTCATACAGGGGGGTTAACTTATTTCCTAGTCTTCTGTTTCTCTTCACCATAACCTTATCTCCTACATTAAACGTACGTTCTACCCAGCCTCTATTATGTGTTTTCAGTTCTGATTCTTGAGCTTGAGTTATTCGTGCTGACACCTGACTATTTAAATTTACTGTTGTGGATCGGAATATATCAATCGGTTTCTCTTTTGTCACTGAGTGGATTGTTTTGTTATATTCAATAGTCGATAACAAAATTAAATCATTTATTTCATCTATACATCTTTCTAACTTTATGCACCAGCAATTTCTGTCAGTGTACTGTGAAACCTTTCTACTTGTCCGTTGGAAGTGCTGTGCAGTGGGGGGAATTCACAATTTCAATATTAAAATTGCTAGCCAGGAGATGTCTAATGGTATGCGAATTTAACGACTTTTCGTTGTCACAGTATATGACTCTCGAATTAGCAAAAATGTTCAAAAGTTGGATCAATTGTGGTTTAACGTCTACGATTGTTCTGGATGATAACGCTTGTACAACCGCAAATTTAGAAAATTTATCTATACAAGTTAGGAAATATTGAGAATCAGTGGAAAAAATATCAACGTGCAGTATTTCCCCTGCATATGATGGAATGGGGGCTTTTGATGTTGTATGTTTTGGCTGATACTATGGCCGAACGAAGCACAGTAGGGAAAAATATATTTTTTAAATATTAAATGAGAAATATTGCACGTAATTAAAAAATAAAATAAGATAGTAAGACAGTCGTGGGTAAGTAATATAAAACTTCGAATATGTACATACATACGGCAGTGTATGCACTGAAATTCGACGCATGAGCGTTAACGCCAGGCAACGGAACTGCTGGTGAAGTAAGTATGTATATACATATGTGTATAAGATAAAGAATGAATGTACGAATGTATCTTTAAAGAAGTAAGTATTCTAGTTAAGAGGAATGGGGATGTGCGTATGTATATTTTTGCACATACTGCAGTCGGCTAGATGTAAATATACTCGTACATAGGTTTTTACTGTTTATTGATTAGGAAATTAGCGTATAGAAATTTGAATAAATGTATATGTTGGGATATAAAAAAAAAATGTATAGTTAATTGGGAAAATAACGTTAGTAATTAATTCTAGGTAATTTAAAGCACCTCGAATGTATGTATGTAGCCATATACGAGCTAATTACAGGATGGAAAATAGAATCGTTAATGGATATATACATATCAGGCTAGAAGTAAATTTAAATAAAAAGTCAATTGTATGCGATGAAAGATATAGTCATGCAATGGACAATGTGTTCACATAAACGGGTTTATCTTAAATATTCTGGTTTATGTCAGGGGGCAAAAGAATTTGCTCAGAATTGAAAAATTTAAAAAGATATGTAAGAGAGATATGATGAGAATGAAAGGAATTATGAATTGTCTAAAGAAAAGAAAAAATAAATAATATATTTATCTTTTTTATACTCGCTTATGAAAGATGGGCAACTAGTTTTGCCAAGAATTGATATAAAATTTTTTTTGGGCGGCATATAATTTAATTAGAAAATAATTGTTATGTATGAAGCCAATTGTTGTAAAATGTATATATTTGAGAAGGATTTAAAGTTTTAATGCCGCCAACAATTGTACGAAAATGTATCATAGTTAATTAATAGTATTTGTAAAGGAAATAGTTTTTGTTACTTGCTTATAGTTTGTTTGTTAAGACGTAGTAGATAAGCGATATATAGATTTAAATCCAATTTACTGTTTACGTTAGGAAAAATATTAAAAATTGAATGAATATAATAGCTAGTAAGAACAATTAAAACTCGGCAAGTCCGATAAGTTAAGCGTATTGTTTTTAGATATTCAGGCGTTGGTGAACAAACAAGGACATCTGGATGGTTCAATATGGTGCAGCATGAACCTGGAAGGGACTTCCTGCAGCGTCGAAGACTGAGTAAGATGTTAACCAACATCCAGGAGACCAGTAGATGAAATGCAAAAATGCAGCGAACAAAAATCTGACTGAATAAGAAGAAGTGAGAAGACGTAGAAGAAGGGTAATCAGTAAGCCGCAAAATGATAATACAAAATTTGCTACGATGATGTCCAGAGATAATTTTTGGTTGGAAGAAAATGAAAACGAAATTAGTGAGAATTCATTTCTATATGAAAGAGTGAAAAGAGCTTTCAACTTCCCATGTGCGAAATGTCTACGATTTAAGCTTATAAAAAATGGAGATGGTATCGGCCGAATAGAAGAGTCTCTATCTGACTAGTAAAAATCTAATAATACTTGAGTTTTAATGCATAACTGACGAAATGGCATGAAAAACACTAACATTTACGTTGTCCGTATAAAGAATCCAACGTGTCTGCCATTATTACATATATCAGTATGTATATTGTATTATTGTCTAGAATGAAGAAGAGATAATTTTAGCCAAAGCCCGAGGTTACTCCGTAATTTCACGGAGAAACGGCTACAATAACAATAACAGCCACAACTACCATCGTTCAATTAGCTTCGCAGAATAAACTCCTGGCGCAAAAAATCGTTTTAACCACCAATGAGAAAATATCCATTGTCACTCACTAAGCGAATATCGAATATTTATTTTGACTTCGTCAGAAGCGCATCTAGTCGCGCAAGCTTGTATCATCTTTTTACGTACCGGTCCAGAAAGAAGGGAGGGGTATGCAGAGTTAATCGAGGGACTTCACTCCGACAACGACGGTGGTCAATTGAACCAGCAGGTAGCAGAGGGCGCAGTATAATGTAAGGTTTTATGTATAGAATAGAATTGTGTTATTGTTTAGATATTTGTATATACGCCAATGAGAAAATAGTCAATTAAAGACCAAATTATAAAAAGGGGAATATAAAAAAAAATGATACATGAAAATAAGAAAAAAAAACAAAAACAAAGTAAAGAAAAAAAAATAATAAAAAATAACAATATGGAAAAGAAAAGAATAAAAAAGAAAAGAATAAAAACCGTGATAGAACCCAAATAAGGCGATTTAAAAAAAGATATATATAAAAACGAATTATATGTATGTAATATAGAGTTCAATCGATGCACATATTTGTTTGCAGTGCAAGAAAAATATTGTAGAGATTTAATGGAAGTTAGTTGCACTAACTTCTTTCAGAAAGAGGGGAGGGATGTTGTGAGTTAGAATCAAGCTACCTACGCGTAGTTGACTCACAGCAACGGCTCCTATTAAATTCATTAAGAGAGCACATATTTTTAGGGTGCAAATATTGTAAATAGTAGTATTTACGCATTAATTATGATGTAAGCTTTTAGGGTGTCACAGTTCCGCAGTCAAGCTGACGAGGGGCATTTAGAATGCACCGACGACACTTTTACTTCAGTAGGTCAGTGGGCTTGACCAACTGACACCAAATAACAATTGCGTAACTGGAACACCAGAAAAGTCAAGACGTAGACTGTAATGTTTATTTGTAAATAGTATATAAGAACTAGTATTTTAAGAATAAAGCCTCTTGTTGTTTTAAACCTAAAATAGTGCAGTGCTCATTTAAGAAAGTGGTGTAGGTTACAGGTTCCCGCGACTGGACATTCCAGAGGACGTCTCTCGCCGACAAGCAGATAAGGACACCAATATAGTGGAGTTGTTTTTGGTTCGTTTTTGCCATCAGAGGACTTTTTGGAGCGCTTTGTTCTTGAGTTGTCGGTGTTTTTCATGAGTGAGCGACAGAAATATTACAAATACTTATAATATCTTAGAAAACTAAATAGACAGCATTGTTAAATTATATTATATCAACTATATATTACAAATACTTATAATATCTTAGAAAGCTAAATACACAGCATTGTTAATTTGTATTATATCAAAAATTTCATATTTGTGATATGCTCAGTTAGTTATATTTCCAAATCATCATTTTGTATAGTGGTTACTTAAAGAAAGTGTACTTCAATAAAAAATTTTATCAAGGCAAATAAGTCTCTATTAAAAATGGAAAAATAAAAAATACAAGTGTATTTACTTTATATTGTTCTTATGGACCACCCTCCCCTTAATGAGGACTGTGGTTCCTAAATCTTTTTCTACCACCTGTTCTTCATACAGGGGGGTTAACTTATTTCCTAGTCTTCTGTTTCTCTTCACCATAACCTTATCTCCTACATTAAACGTACGTTCTACCCAACCTCTATTATGTGTTTTCAGTTCTGATTCTTGAGCTTGAGTTATTCGTGCTGACACCTGACTATTTAAACTTACTGTTGTGGATCGGAATATATCAATCGGTTTCTCTTTTGTCACTGAGTGGATTGTTTTGTTATATTCAATAGTCGATAACAAAATTAAATCATTTATTTCATCTATACATCTTTCTAACTTTATGCACCAGCAATTTCTGTCAGTGTACTGTGAAACCTTTCTACTTGTCCGTTGGAAGTGCTGTGCAGTGGGGGGAATTCACAATTTCAATTTTAAAATTGCTAGCCAGGAGATGTCTAATGGTATGCGAATTTAACGACTTTTCGTTGTCACAGTATATGACTCTCGAATTAGCAAAAATGTTCAAAAGTTGGATCAATTGTGGTTTTACGTCTACGATTGTTCTGGATGATAACGCTTGTACAACCGCAAATTTAGAAAATTTATCTATACAAGTTAGGAAATATTGAGAATCAGTGGAAAAAATATCAACGTGCAGTATTTTCCCTGCATATGATGGAATGGGGGCTTTTGATGTTGTATGTTTTGGCTGATACTATGGCCGAACGAAGCACAGTAGGGAAAAATATATTTTTTAAATATTAAATGAGAAATATTGCACGTAATTAAAAAATAAAATAAGATAGTAAGACAGTCGTGGGTAAGTAATATAAAACTTCGAATATGTACGTACATACATACGGCAGTGTATGCACTGAAATTCGACGCATGAGCGTTAACGCCAGGCAACGGAACTGCTGGTGAAGTAAGTATGTATATACATATGTGTATAAGATAAAGAATGAATGTACGAATGTATATTTAAAGAAGTAAGTATTCTAGTTAATAAGAATGGGGATGTGCGTATGTATATTTTTGCACATACTGCAGTCGGCTAGATGTAAATATACTCGTACATAGGTTTTTACTGTTTATTGATTAGGAAATTAGCGTATAGAAATTTGAATAAATGTATATGTTGGGATAAAAAAAAAAAATGTATAGTTAATTGGGAAAATAACGTTAGTAATTAATTCTAGGTAATTTAAAGCACCTCGAATGTATGTATGTAGCCATATACGAGCTAATTACAGGATGGAAAATAGAATCGTTAATGGATATATACATATCAGGCTAGAAGTAAATTTAAATAAAAAGTCAATTGTATGCGATGAAAGATATAGTCATGCAATGGACAATGTGTTCACATAAACGGGTTTATCTTAAATATTCTGGTTTATGTCAGGGGGCAAAAGAATTTGCTCAGAATTGAAAAATTTAAAAAGATATGTAAGAGAGATATGATGAGAATGAAAGGAATTATGAATTGTCTAAAGAAAAGAAAAAATAAATAATATATTTATCTTTTTTATACTCGCTTATGAAAGATGGGCAACTAGTTTTGCCAAGAATTGATATAAAATTTTTTTTGGGCGGCATATAATTTAATTAGAAAATAATTGTTATGTATGAAGCCAATTGTTGTAAAATGTATATATTTGAGAAGGATTTAAAGTTTTAATGCCGCCAACAATTGTACGAAAATGTATCATAGTTAATTAATAGTATTTGTAAAGGAAATAGTTTTTGTTACTTGCTTATAGTTTGTTTGTTAAGACGTAGTAGATAAGCGATATATAGATTTAAATCCAATTTACTGTTTACGTTAGGAAAAATATTAAAAATTGAATGAATATAATAGCTAGTAAGAACAATTAAAACTCGGCAAGTCCGATAAGTTAAGCGTATTGTTTTTAGATATTCAGGCGTTGGTGAACAAACAAGGACATCTGGATGGTTCAATATGGTGCAGCATGAACCTGGAAGGGACTTCCTGCAGCGTCGAAGACTGAGTAAGATGTTAACCAACATCCAGGAGACCAGTAGATGAAATGCAAAAATGCAGCGAACAAAAATCTGACTGAATAAGAAGAAGTGAGAAGACGTAGAAGAAGGGTAATCAGAAAGCCGCAAAATGATAATACGAAATTTGCTACGATGATGTCCAGAGATAATTTTTGGTTGGAAGAAAATGAAAACGAAATTAGTGAGAATTCATTTCTATATGAAAGAGTGAAAAGAGCTTTCAACTTCCCATGTGCGAAATGACTACGATTTAAGCTTATAAAAAATGGAGATGGTATCGGCCGAATAGAAGAGTCTCTATCTGACTAGTAAAAATCTAATAATACTTGAGTTTTAATGCATAACTGACGAAATGGCATGAAAAACACTAACATGTACGTTGTCCGTATAAAGAATCCAACGTGTCTGCCATTATTACATATATCAGTATGTATATTGTATTATTGTCTAGAATGAAGAAGAGATAATTTTAGCCAAAGCCCGAGGTTACTCCGTAATTTCACGGAGAAACGGCTACAATAACAATAACAGCCACAACTACCATCGTTCAATTAGCTTCGCAGGACGAACTCCTGGCGCAAAAAATCGTTTTAACCACGAAAAGATCGAACATAACATAGCCAAGCTTTATCGGCTAAACTTCGTAACGATTTATCCAATGAGAAAATATCCATTGTCACTCACTAAGCGAATATCGAATATTTATTTTGACTTCGTCAGAAGCGCATCTAGTCGCGCAAGCTTGTATCATCTTTTTACGTACCGGTCCAGAAAGAAGGGAGGGGTATGCAGAGTTCATCGAGGGACTTCACTCCGACAACGACGGTGGTCAATTGAACCAGCAGGTAGCAGAGGGCGCAGTATAATGTAAGGTTTTATGTATAGAATAGAATTGTGTTATTGTTTAGATATTTGTATATACGCCAATGAGAAAAGAGTCAATTAAAGACCAAATTATAAAAAGGGGAATATAAAAAAAAATGATACATGAAAATAAGAAAAAAAAAACAAAAACAAAGTAAAGAAAGAAAAATAATAAAAAATAACAATATGGAAAAGAAAAGAATAAAAAAGAAAAGAATAAAAACCGTGATAGAACCGAAATAAGGCGATTTAAAAAAAGATATATATAAAAACGAATTATATGTATGTAATATAGAGTTCAATCGATGCACATATTTGTTTGCAGTGCAAGAAAAATATTGTAGAGATTTAATGGAAGTTAGTTGCACTAACTTCTTTCAGAAAGAGGGGAGGGATGTTGTGAGTTAGAATCAAGCTACCTACGCGTAGTTGACTCACAGCAACGGCTCCTATTAAATTCATTAAGAGAGCACATATTTTTAGGGTGCAAATATTGTAAATAGTAGTATTTACGCATTAATTATGATGTAAGCTTTTAGGGTGTCACAGTTCCGCAGTCAAGCTGACGAGGGGCATTTAGAATGCACCGACGACACTTTTACTTCAGTAGGTCAGTGGGCTTGACCAACTGACACCAAATAACAATTGCGTAACTGGAACACCAGAAAAGTCAAGACGTAGACTGTAATGTTTATTTGTAAATAGTATATAAGAACTAGTATTTTAAGAATAAAGCCTCTTGTTGTTTTAAACCTAAAATAGTGCAGTGCTCATTTAAGAAAGTGGTGTAGGTTACAGGTTCCCGCGACTGGACATTCCAGAGGACGTCTCTCGCCGACAAGCAGATAAGGACCCCAATATAGTGGAGTTGTTTTTGGTTCGTTTTTGCCATCAGAGGACTTTTTGGAGCGCTTTGTTCTTGAGTTGTCGGTGTTTTTCATGAGTGAGCGACAGAAATATTACAAATACTTATAATATCTTAGAAAACTAAATAGACAGCATTGTTAAATTATATTATATCAACTATATATTACAAATACTTATAATATCTTAGAAAGCTAAATACACAGCATTGTTAATTTGTATTATATCAAAAATTTCATATTTGTGATATGCTCAGTTAGTTATATTTCCAAATCATCATTTTGTATAGTGGTTACTTAAAGAAAGTGTACTTCAATAAAAAATTTTATCAAGGCAAATAAGTCTCTATTAAAAATGGAAAAATAAAAAATACAAGTTTATTTACTTTATATTGTTCTTATGGACCACCCTCCCCTTAATGAGGACTGTGGTTCCTAAATCTATTTCTACCACCTGTTCTTCATACAGGGGGGTTAAATTATTTCCTAGTCTTCTGTTTCTCTTCACCATAACCTTATCTCCTACATTAAACGTACGTTCTACCCAGCCTCTATTATGTGTTTTCAGTTCTGATTCTTGAGCTTGAGTTATTCGTGCTGACACCTGACTATTTAAATTTACTGTTGTGGATCGGAATATATCAATCGGTTTCTCTTTTGTCACTGAGTGGATTGTTTTGTTATATTCAATAGTCGATAACAAAATTAAATCATTTATTTCATCTATACATCTTTCTAACTTTATGCACCTAGCAATTTCTGTCAGTGTACTGTGAAACCTTTCTACTTGTCCGTTGGAAGTGCTGTGCAGTGGGGGGAATTCACAATTTCAATATTAAAATTGCTAGCCAGGAGATGTCTAATGGTATGCGAATTTAACGACTTTGCGTTGTCACAGTATATGACTCTCGAATTAGCAAAAATATTCAAAAGTTGGATCAATTGTGGTTTTACGTCTACGATTGTTCTGGATGATAACGCTTGTACAACCGCAAATTTAGAAAATTTATCTATACAAGTTAGGAAATATTTAGAATCAGTGGAAAAAATATCAACGTGCAGTATTTCCCCTGCATATGATGCAATGGGGGCTTTTGATGTTGTATGTTTTGGCTGATGCCTATTGTACTTCGATTTGGAGCATATTTTTCCAGAATGTCGGGTACCTTTTTATTAGCTCGTATCTTGCTTTTCGTGTCTCGCGGCTGCCTCTCACAGTTTACAATTGCTGAGATTATCTGGCACCTTACCTTCTTTTTCGCTATGGTTTCAGCGGTATTTGAAATATTCATTACTTTTTCTGGTACGATTCGGCTCTTATGCTTCCCAACATCTCCGCCCATTTTGGCCCGTATAACTGCCTCTGACTTGAGTGGGATTTTTGTCCGCCGCGATACAATGGCTTGTTTAACACCTCCATACTTATCCTCACCAAAGAATAATAATAATATTTCAGCACACGTCTTTTGAAATCTAGCGTGATTCCATTCCGAATCATAAAATCCACACCTAAGATTACTTCATCCACAATATCCGCAACTATAAACTCGTGCGTCACTATTGTGGTGCCGATAGTGATTTTCCGTGTAACTTTTCCCAGTACCAGCGCATCATCTCCAGTTGCCGTACGCAAACTTATTCCCTGAAGCGGCTCGATTCCCCGAACGAGATCCCTTCTAATTATGGAATGTGATGCTCCCGTATCCAAAGCTACCACAATTTTGCTTCCGCATATTACACTGTTGACAGTTAGGCTGTTATTTTTCCGCGCCATCTGAGAAACGAAGATTCTTGGGCCATCAATTGTGGGAGGCCGTTCATTTCCCGGCTTGACAATCTTTTCCGATTCCCTAATTCGGACTTTGTCTTGCTTTGGCAATCTTGCCGGAGCTTGTGTTGCATAACGTTTCCATCTCAACTGACAATTACGAGCCATGTGTCAGACATCACCGCAGGTAAAGCATTCGCCCGTGAAACTTTGTCCGTTCTCGACTCTTATCTGACGAGCTGTGCATTCTGACCGACAGACCAATGCTGCTGTCTCTGATAACAAAGCGCTAGCTACTGTCTCCATATATGTAGCTTTCGGTTTAGTTATAGCAGAACGCTTTATCTCCTCATCGCGAATGCCATATACGAAGGTGTCCATCATACACCTCTCAGTGATCTCTCCTGGGTAGGCAAGATGAGCCAACCGCTCCACTTCCACCGCAAACTGTTGTAGAGACTCGCCACTCTTCTGTACACGTGTTCGTAGCTCTACTTCGTACATCTGCTTGCGATGTTCACTACCATACTTGCGCTGAACGGCATTCATCAAGCTTTCATAGCAGTCTCGCTCACTTTCTGAGATAGTTTGCAGCTCATCAGCGGCAGCACCTTTCAACGAAACGGTTAATGCAGCCACTTTTTCGCGAGCACTCCAACCATTGGTGCTAGCGGTAGTCTCAAACTGCATTCTGAAGACGCTAAATGTCGTGGTTCCATCATAGGTAGGAGGCTTCAGTTTTATTGAGGATAAAGCTGGCACAGGTAATGCGCCTTCCTGTAGTAGGTGAATTCTTTGCTCTATTTGTTGCTTGAAATCGTTCTGCTTTTGCTCGTTCGCAATTAATTTTTGTTCTACAGATTTTTCGAACGATTCTTACCATGTCACAATTTCACAAACCTTCCTGTCTACCATCTCGGACATTTCTTTCATCTGCTGTGAGTTTTGTTCCGCTAGTTGAGCAAGTCGCCTTTCACTCTGCTGTAACTGTTCTTTGACTTCCTCTTTGACAGCTTGAGCATTTTCTTGTAACTGTCCCTTGACAGCTTGAGCATTTTTTTCTTCTCGCTGCTGCATATCCTCTTTGAAGGATTGTATTACCCCGATGAGTGCGCTCATGTCAAAGTTACCCGTGTTAGTTTCTGGGGGTGTTTCTTCTTGGCGAGATGTCGTAGGCCCTTCACATTGGAATTCATGCTCATCGACGTCTATACCCTGCTCCTCTAAAGCGTTTCTTAATCGCACCTGCAGCTCCGCTTTAAGCCCTTGTGTTTGCAAATTTAAGCGCTCAAGCTCCTTCTTGAGGTGCTCCAATCTCAGTTTTTCAAATTTATTACAGATACAAAATCCCACTTCTGACACCAATTGTTACGAAATTGCCCTCCTGAGAATTTACTCTAACACTCTGTACTCGGATTCGTACCGCTGGATCCTGTAGTAATTAAACAATCTCTGGTTAAATTAAAATAACTAACTTTATATAATTATTGCAATTTACAAACTTAATATTAGGCTGAAAGTTTACTTTGTTACCATTGCACTTTATTTCACAATTCATGAATCACTTTATTTAATAAATAATTTCATTACTTTACAAAATCACAATTTCAAATACTGCTGCTTCGATTTAAATGCACGATGTACACACTGTTACGATCTCTGTTCGAATGTCTTCGACTTTGCACAGTCTTGTGCTTTTATAGTTTCGAATGGTTGAGGTAGAAACTTCTAGAATATACTAGAAGTTTCTGGATGTTTCTAGAACTTGATATACACCTCAAAGGAAGCTTTCATTATTTTACACCACCGACAGGGTGTTCTTAAGTAAAGTTTTATACGAATATTTCGTGTCTTGACTTACACACACAGGGTGGTGCACTCATTTTCGAACTCCAGATGGGATCCTAAAATTATGCAATCCCGTTTCACTGCCCTCCGCTTAATCTTGTTCGTCCCGAACAAGCATAGTACTGCAACCTTTATAAGGAGATAGCCTCTCCAAATGAACGACTTTCATTTTGCTCCTGACATTTCTCGCCAACTGCATGCGATATACTACATCGTTGATCCGCTTTATCACCTTATAAGGCCCTTCCCAGTGTATTTGCAGTTTTGGCGATAATCCCTTTCTCCTTTGCGGATTATGAAGCATAACTAGCTGCCCTTCCTGAAATCCCTTAGAGTTTACTCGTACATCTTATATGGCTTTCCTTTTGTCACTCATCAGTTGTGTACGATTTCTGCTGTTTCCATGAATTTCATTCAACTGTTCTCGATTTTTAGGTATACAATTGCTGCATGGAAGTACTGTAGATGACTCTTTAGTCCATTCTTTTGCCAGAATGTCGGATACCTTTCTATTAGCTCGTATCTTGCTTTTTGTGTCTCGCGGTTGCATCTCACAGTTTACAATTGCTGAGATTATCTGGCACCTTACCTTCTCTTTCGCTATGTTTTCAGCGGTATTTGAAATATTCATTACTTTTTCTGGTACGATTCGGCTCTTATGCTTCCTAGCATCTCCGCCCATTTTGGCCCGTATAACTGCCTCTGACTTGAGTGGGATTTTTGTCCGCCGCGATACAATGGCTTGTTTAACACCTCCATACTTATCCTCACCAAAGAATAACGGTATTTCGGTGTTCGCATATTTCAGCACTCGGCTTTTGAAATCTAGCGTGATTCCATTCCGAATCATAAAATCCACACCTAAGATTACTTCATCCACAATATCCGCAACTATAAACTCGTGCGTCACTGTTGTGGTGCCGATAGTGATTTTCCGTGGAACTTTTCCCACTACCGGTGCATCATCTCCAGTTGCCGTACGCAAACTTATTCCCTGAAGCGGCTCGATTCCCCGAACGAGATCCCTTCTAATTATGGAATGTGATGCTCCCGTATCCAAAGTTACCACAATTTTGCTTCCGCATATTACACTGTTGACAGTTAGGCTGTTATTTTTCCGCGCCATCTGAGAAACGAAGATTCTTGGGCCATCAATTGTGGGAGTCCGTTCATTTCCCGGCTTGACAATCTTTTCCGATTCCCTAATTCGGACTTTGTCTTGCTTTGGCAAGCTTACCGGAGCTTGTGTAGCATAAAGTTTCCATCTCAACTGACAATTACGAGCCATGTGTCAGACATCACCGCAGGTAAAGCATTCGCCCGTGAAACTTTGTCCGTTCTCGAATCTTATCTGACGGGCTGTGCATTCTGACCGACACACCAATGCTGCTATCTCTGATAAGAAAGCTCTAGCTACTGTCTCCATATATGTAGCTTTCGGATTACTTATAGCAGAACGCTTTATCTCCTCATCGCGAATACCATATACGAAAGTGTCTATCATACACCTCTCAGTGATCTCTCCTGGGTAGGCAAGATGAGCCAACCTCTCCACTTCCGCCGCAAACTATTGTAGAGACTCACCACTCTTCTGAACACGTGTTCGTAGCTCTACTTCGTACATCTGCTTGCGATGTTCACTACCATACTTGCGCTGAACGGCATTCATCAAGCAGTCTCGCTCACTTTCTGAGATAGTTTGCAGCTCATCAGCGGCAGCACCTTTCAACGAAACGGTTAATGCAGCCACTTTTTCGCGAGCACTCCAACCATTTGTGCTAGCGGTAGTCTCAAACTGCATTCTGAAGACGCTAAATGTCGTGGTTCCATCATAGGTAATAGACTTCAGTTTTATTGAGGATAAAGCTGGCACCGGCACTGCACCTTCCTGTAGTAGGTGAATTCTTTGCTCCATTTGTTGCTTGAAATCGTTCGGCTTTTGCTCGTTCGCAATGAATTTTTGTTCTATAGATTTTTCGAACGATTCTTGCCGTGTCACAATTTCACAAACCTTCCTGTCTACCATCTCGGACATTTCTTTCATCTGCTGTGAGTTCTGTTCCGCTAGTTGAGCAAGTCGCCTTTCACTCTGCTGTAACTGTTCTTTGACTTCCTCTTTGACAGCTTGAGCATTTTGTTGTAACTGTCCCTTGACAGCTTGAGCATTTTTTTCATCTCGCTGCTGCATCTTTTCATATCGCTGCTGCATATCCTGTTTGAAGGATTTTATTACCCCGATGAGTGCGCTCATGTCAAAGTTACCCGTGTTAGTTTCTGGGGGTGTTTCTTCTTGGCGAGATGTCGTAGGCCCTTCACATTGGAATTCATGCTCATCGACGTCTATACCCTGCTCCTCTAAAGCGTTTCTTAATCGCACCTGCCCCTGTGTTTGCAAATTTAAGCGCTCAAGCTGCTTCTTGAGCTGCTCCAATCTCAGTTTTTCCAATTTATTACAGATACACAATCCCACTTCTGACACCAATTGTTACGAAATTGACCTCCTGAGAATTTACTCTAAATCTCTGTACTCGGATTCGTACCACTGGATCCTGTAGTAATTAAAAAATCTCTGGTTAAATTAAAATAATTAACTTTATATAATTATTGCAATTTACAAACTTAATATTAGGCTGGAAGTTTACTTTGTTACAATTGCACTTTATTTCACAATTCATGAATCACTTTATTTAATAAATAATTTCATTACTTTACAAAATCACAATTTCAAATACTGCTGCTTCGATTTAAATGCACGATGTGCACACTGTTACGATCTCACAGCACACAGTCTTGTGCTTTTATAGTTTCGAATGGTTGAGGTAGAAACTTCTAGAATATACTAGAAGTTTCATGATGTTTCTAGAACTTGATATACACCTCAAAGGAAGCTTTCATTATTTTACACCACCGACAGGGTGTTCATAGGTAAACTTTTATACGAATATTTCGTGTCTTGACTTACACACACAGGGTGGTGCACTCATTCTCGAACTCCAGATGGGATCGTAAAAGTATGCAATCCCGTTTCACTGATATGCAATCACGTTTCACTGCCCTCCGCTTAATCTTGTTCGTCCCGAACAAGGATAGGACTGCAACCTTTATAAGGAGATAGCCTCTCCAAATGAACGACATTCATTTTGCTCCTGACATTTCTCGCCAATTGCATGCGATATACTACATCGTTGATCCGCTTTACCACCTTATAAGGCTATTCCCAGTGTATTTGCAGTTTTGGCGATAATCCCTTTCTCCTTTGCGGATTATGAAGCATAACTAGCTGCCCTTCTTGAAATCCCTTAGACTTCACTCATCAGTTGTGTACGATTTCTGCTGTTTCCATGAATTTCATTCAACTGTTCTCGATTTCTAGGTATACAATTGCTGCATGGAAGTACTGTAGATGACTCTTTAGTCCATTCTTTCGCCAGAATGTCGGGTACCTTTTTATTAGCTCGTATCTTGCTTTTCGTGTCTCGCGGTTGCCTCTCACAGTTTACAATTGCTGAGATTATCTGGCACCTTACCTTCTTTTTCGCTATGGTTTCAGCGGTATTTGAAATATTCATTAGTTTTTCTGGTACGATTCGGCTCTTATGCTTCCCAACATCTCCGCCCATTTTGGCCCGTATAACTGCCTCTGACTTGAGTGGGATTTTTGTCCGCCGCGATACAATGGCTTGTTTAACACCTCCATACTTATCCTCACCAAAGAATAACGGTATTTCGGTGTTCGCATATTTCAGCACTCGGCTTTTGAAATCTAGCGTGAATCCATTCCGAATCTTTAAATCCACACCTAAGATTACTTCATCCACAATATCCGCAACTACAAACTCGTGCGTCACTGTTGTGGTGCCGATAGTGATTTTCCGTGTAACTTTTCCCAGTACCGGTGCATAATCTCCAGTTGCCGTACGCAAACTTATTCCCAGAAGCGGCTCGATTCCCCGAACGAGATCCCTTCTAATTATGGAATGTGATGCTCCCGTATCCAAAGTTACCACAATTTTGCTTCCGCATATTACACTGTTGACAGTTAGGCTGTTATTTTTCCGCGCCATCTGAGAAACGAAGATTCTTGGGCCATCAATTGTGGGAGTCCGTTCATTTCCCGGCTTGACAATCTTTTCCGATTCCCTAATTCGAACTTTGTCTTGCTTTGGCAATCTTGCCGGAGCTTGTGTTGCATAACGTTTCCATCTCAACTGACAATTACGAGCCATGTGTCAGACATCACCGCAGGTAAAGCATTCGCCCGTGAAACTTTGTCCGTTCTCGAATCTTATCTGACGGGCTGTGCATTCTGACCGACACACCAATGCTGCTATCTCTGATAAGAAAGCTCTAGCTACTGTCTCCATATATGTAGCTTTCGGATTACTTATAGCAGAACGCTTTATCTCCTCATCGCGAATACCATATACGAAAGTGTCCATCATACACCTCTCAGTGATCTCTCCTGGGTAGGCAAGATGAGCCAACCTCTCCACTTCCGCCGCAAACTATTGTAGAGACTCACCACTCTTCTGAACACGTGTTCGTAGCTCTACTTGGTACATCTGCTTGCGATGTTCACTACCATACTTGCGCTGAACGGCATTCATCAAGCAGTCTCGCTCACTTTCTGAGATAGTTTGCAGCTCATCAGCGGCAGCACCTTTCAACGAAACGGTTAATGCAGCCACTTTTTCGCGAGCACTCCAACCATTTGTGCTAGCGGTAGTCTCAAACTGCATTCTGAAGACGCTAAATGTCGTGGTTCCATCATAGGTAATAGACTTCAGTTTTATTGAGGATAAAGCTGGCACCGGCACTGCACCTTCCTGTAGTAGGTGAATTCTTTGCTCCATTTGTTGCTTGAAATCGTGCGGCTTTTGCTCGTTCGCAATGAATTTTTGTTCTATAGATTTTTCGAACGATTCTTGCCGTGTCACAATTTCACAAACCTTCCTGTCTACCATCTCGGACATTTCTTTCATCTGCTGTGAGTTTTTTTCGCTAGTTGAGCAAGTCGCCTTTCACTCTGCTGTAACTGTTCTTTGACTTCCTCTTTGACAGCTTGAGCATTTTGTTGTAACTGTCCCTTGACAGCTTGAGCATTTTTTTCATCTCGCTGCTGCATCTTTTCATATCGCTGCTGCATATCCTGTTTGAAGGATTTTATTACCCCGATGAGTGCGCTCATGTCAAAGTTACCCGTGTTAGTTTCTGGGGGTGTTTCTTCTTGGCGAGATGTCGTAGGCCCTTCACATTGGAATTCATGCTCATCGACGTCTATACCCTGCTCCTCTAAAGCGTTAATTAATCGCACCTGCCCCTGTGTTTGCAAATTTAAGCGCTCAAGCTGCTTCTTGAGCTGCTCCAATCTCAGTTTTTCAAATTTATTACAGATACACAATCCCACTTCTGACACCAATTGTTACGAAATTGACCTCCTGAGAATTTACTCTAAATCTCTGTACTCGGATTCGTACCACTGGATCCTGTAGTAATTAAAAAATCTCTGGTTAAATTAAAATAACTAACTTTATATAATTATTGCAATTTACAAACTTAATATTAGGCTGGAAGTTTACTTTGTTACAATTGCACTTTATTTCACAATTCATGAATCACTTTATTTAATAAATAATTTCATTACTTTACAAAATCACAATTTCAAATACTGCTGCTTCGATTTAAATGCACGATGTACACACGGTTACGATCTCTGTTCGAATGTCTTCGACTTTGCACAGTCTTGTGCTTTTATAGTTTCGAATGGTTGAGGTAGAAACTTCTAGAATATACTAGAAGTTTCTGGATGTTTCTAGAACTTGATATACACCTCAAAGGAAGCTTTCATTATTTTACACCACCGACAGGGTGTTCTTAAGTAAAGTTTTATACGAATATTTCGTGTCTTGACTTACACACACAGGGTGGTGCACTCATTTTCGAACTCCAGATGGGATCCTAAAATTATGCAATCCCGTTTCACTGCCCTCCGCTTAATCTTGTTCGTCCCGAACAAGCATAGTACTGCAACCTTTATAAGGAGATAGCCTCTCCAAATGAACGACTTTCATTTTGCTCCTGACATTTCTCGCCAACTGCATGCGATATACTACATCGTTGATCCGATTTATAACCTTATAAGGCCCTTCCCAGTGTATTTGCAGTTTTGGCGATAATCCCTTTCTCCTTTGCGGATTATGAAGCATAACTAGCTGCCCTTCCTGAAATCCCTTAGAGTTTACTCGTACATCTTATATGGCTTTCCTTTTGTCACTCATCAGTTGTGTACGATTTCTGCTGTTTCCATGAATTTCATTCAACTGTTCTCGATTTTTAGGTATACAATTGCTGCATGGAAGTACTGTAGATGACTCTTTAGTCCATTCTTTTGCCAGAATGTCGGATACCTTTTTATTAGCTCGTATCTTGCTTTTTGTGTCTCGCGGTTGCATCTCACAGTTTACAATTGCTGAGATTATCTGGCACCTTACCTTCTTTTTCGCTATGGTTTCAGCGGTATTTGAAATATTCATTACTTTTTCTGGTACGATTCGGCTCTTATGCTTCCCAGCATCTCCGCCCATTTTGGCCCGTATAACTGCCTCTGACTTGAGTGGGATTTTTGTCCGCCGCGATACAATGGCTTGTTTAACACCTCCATACTTATCCTCACCAAAGAATAACGGTATTTCGGTGTTCGCATATTTCAGCACTCGGCTTTTGAAATCTAGCGTGATTCCATTCCGAATCATAAAATCCACACCTAAGATTACTTCATCCACAATATCCGCAACTATAAACTCGTGCGTCACTGTTGTGGTGCCGATAGTGATTTTCCGTGGAACTTTTCCCACTACCGGTGCATCATCTCCAGTTGCCGTACGCAAACTTATTCCCAGAAGCGGCTCGATTCCCCGAACGAGATCCCTTCTAATTATGGAATGTGATGCTCCCGTATCCAAAGTTACCACAATTTTGCTTCCGCATATTACACTGTTGACAGTTAGGCTGTTATTTTTCCGCGCCATCTGAGAAACGAAGATTCTTGGGCCATCAATTGTGGGAGTCCGTTCATTTCCCGGCTTGACAATCTTTTCCGATTCCCTAATTCGGACTTTGTCTTGCTTTGGCAATCTTACCGGAGCTTGTGTAGCATAAAGTTTCCATCTCAACTGACAATTACGAGCCATGTGTCAGACATCACCGCAGGTAAAGCATTCGCCCGTGAAACTTTGTCCGTTCTCGAATCTTATCTGACGGGCTGTGCATTCTGACCGACACACCAATGCTGCTATCTCTGATAAGAAAGCTCTAGCTACTGTCTCCATATATGTAGCTTTCGGATTACTTATAGCAGAACGCTTTATCTCCTCATCGCGAATACCATATACGAAAGTGTCCGTCATACACCTCTCAGTGATCTCTCCTGGGTAGGCAAGATGAGCCAACCTCTCCACTTCCGCCGCAAACTATTGTAGAGACTCACCACTCTTCTGAACACGTGTTCGTAGCTCTACTTGGTACATCTGCTTGCGATGTTCACTACCATACTTGCGCTGAACGGCATTCATCAAGCAGTCTCGCTCACTTTCTGAGATAGTTTGCAGCTCATCAGCGGCAGCACCTTTCAACGAAACGGTTAATGCAGCCACTTTTTCGCGAGCACTCCAACCATTTGTGCTAGCGGTAGTCTCAAACTGCATTCTGAAGACGCTAAATGTCGTGGTTCCATCATAGGTAATAGACTTCAGTTTTATTGAGGATAAAGCTGGCACCGGCACTGCACCTTCCTGTAGTAGGTGAATTCTTTGCTCCATTTGTTGCTTGAAA